>JAJGRW010001345.1:433748-592402 GCA_025461045.1 Carex parvula
GAAACGACAAACCCGTAGTGCTGCATCTAATTTCCAGCCGGGATGTGTCACTTCTCTTCGTATACGTCTCCTTGTTCTTGTCAACATGGTACTCTCTGATCTTTTTCGTCAGTTGCTTTTTACTTACGAAGTATTGGCCTTTTGCGAGCTCACTCCTGTACTCAACCCGACGACCATAGTAAGAAATATCTGCTTCTCGGAAAGCAGATGTGTCATTGAAGTTTACAAAAGGGTGAGTCTCAGAGCGGCCACCCAAAGGCATATTCTCTCTATTCTGCCTCACAGTGGGATGTGGGTATTCTTCTTCTTCATCTTCTTCATCTCCTTCATCATTAATGTCACAGTCTTCTTCCCCCAATTCATCCCCAGTTTGCAGATTCTCCTCCGGTATCTCGTTTATAAATTCAAATTCCGACTCGTTTGGATCTTCCTGTACTGGTGGCGGTCTGGGGTGAGGATTTGGTTCAGGCCCAGGTAAGGATGAAGGACCTTCATACATGAATATAGCTGGGACAAAAGGTGGAGATTGTACTCGTTGTGGGACAAAAGGTGGAGCTTGGGGTGAATTATTGTATATTTCTGGTTCCGGTTCTGGTACAGGCATTATGATAAAAGGAGTGTGTGGTTCATTATCTTCTTGATAATGTTGGGCAGCCGAATTTTGGCCTGAACTTCCGGCCCCTGGCTCTTCGCGAATTCTGCGTGCAAAAACTTCCAATAATGATTCACCAGACCTCAAAACCTGCGCTATTAGACCTCTCAATGCCCCGTTATCTCCCAATGTGATTTTGACATACTTTCCTGCGTGGACCATTCGGGCCTGAATTTGTAATTGACAACGATTCCTATTGTAGCCGCTCGCTTCATAAATAAGCGATTGCAACTGCTCAAATGAGAAATTTTCATCAACCCAATACGTATTTGCTGCAGGTTTGGAGTAACGTACTCCATACTGGTCAGTTATGAACTTTCCTCCAAAATGTATTGAAATTGCAATAGACATGGCCAATAAACTACATTCATAAATAACAAATATTTGGTCAGTTTACTGATTTCAATTGTGAACAGTTGTGAATAGTCGTATGTGAACAGTAGTGAACAGTAAATACGTATGTGAACAGTAAATGTGAACAGTAAATACGTATGTGAACAGTAATGTGAACAGTAAATACGTATGTGAACAGTAGTGAACAGTAAATACGTATGTGAACAGTAGTGTACAGTAAATACGTATGTGAACAGTAAATACGTATGTGAACAGTATTGTACAGTAAATACGTATGTGAACAGTAGTGTACAGTAAATACGTATGTATTAACAGTAAATACGTATGTAAAAAAAATTACCTGACGACTTCTCCGTCTCCTCCTCCTCCTCTTCCTTCAGCTCCCCTCCCTCTCTCCCTTCCTCTCCTCTTCAGCCCTTCAGAACTCCTTCTTCTTTTTTTTTGACTCTCTCTCCACGCAGCTGGAGTTATATAAGTTTTCAAAAAAAAAAACAGAGATTCGGGACGCTAGGATTCCTAGCGATCCGAATACCTAGGATTCCTAGCGATCCGAATTAAGAATTCGGAACGCTAGGATTCCTAGCGTTTTGGGTAAAAATAAAAATATTTTAAAAACCTGGTTATTTATATTAAAATATATATTTTTTTGGGTAAAAATAAAAATCACGGGGTCAAGAAAGTTATCCACCATATAATTGATACGGTGGATAATATGGTGGAGTTGATTTTTCGAAATTCAAACCACACAGTGCTTCTTTAATTTGAATATGTTTGGTTTTTTCTAAATAAAAAATCCTTTATTTTTTATCTGTTACTAGTCATATGGTAGAAATTATTTAAATTAGCTCCTACCTATTTGCTCTTTTAGTAAATGACAGATGATGACTTTTATTTTTATTCCATTATATCAATTTCATTGTTAATAACAATATATTTTTGAGAATTAGTTTTTGATCAAGTGAGAAAAATACATGTCCTTTGGAGTGAGAGATTATGAGTTCCAAAATCTAAATTAATTTTTTTTTTTTGTTGTAATAACATGAGGCTTGAAAAAAAAAAATATTGGGTGGCTTGATCCCCAACCCTCTCATTCAGAAACAATAAATTTTTATTTATCTTATGATTCTATTAAGAAAATAGATATATAAATAGAAATAGAATAAATATTATACATGAGAGATTGGTTGACAAATTTTTAGTTTGACAACATTAAAAATCTTTAAAAAAAAAAGCTTAAATTTAAATTCAAATAGACATGATATGTATTATTCATATTATATATATAGAGAGAGTTGGGCTATGATACTTCGCAAAGTAAAGCGAGTGTTTTACTTCACGTTTACATCTTCAATTTCAAAGTTCAAAACGTCGATCCGAACCGTTCAAGTAAATTGTGCTTGGAGACCAAATTTTACAATTTTTAGAAATGGTTTACTATTTTTTTTGGAAAATTTTAAAATCACTGATTTTTTATGGTCCGTAATTTTTTGAAAAATAATGATTTTAAAAATTTCAAAAAAATAGTAAAAAAATTCTAAAATTTCTAAAATTTGGTCTCCAAGCACAATTTAATATGGAGATCAATTTGAACAGTTCGGATCGACGTTTTGAACTTTGAAATTGAAGATATAGACGATACTTGCTTTACTTCGCGAAGTACCGTAGCACAACTCTCTCTCTATATATATAATGAAATTTAGTGTATCTTTACCATACATCAAGTGTGTCTAAAATTTCAACGGTATGAAATTAATTATTCTAGAATCTAGATGCATCATCAAATAGTACTTAATTTGTATAAAATTTAACTATTAGCCCATTTGTATTTCTAATAGTACACCTATAATATATATTTACTTTTCAATTTTAAATTTTATTTGAATTTTGTAAAAAAAATATTATTAAAATTATCAAAATAACTTTCATGTAAAATAAGATCACATGGTCCTCATCCTGTCTTGTAAACTCTGGGTTCAACAACAATTTCAACCTTTCTCATTAGCCAGCACTTTAGAATCAACTATTTTAACTTTGAAAATGAAAATATAGATTCATAATAGGGATTGATGTAGGCCTTACAAAGTACCATAGCCACACTCGGGAAATAACGCAGTATATATTTAAATAACGTTTTAAATTTAGAGAAAAGGTATTGTTCCCCCACCTTCAATCCCCGTAAAATCCCCGCACCGGTATTCTGGCGGTTTTAACTGCTTCTAACGGAAATCTATTTCTCTTATCCAATTCGACAAAAAATAAATCACTTTGATTAGACAGAAAAGCTTTCCCTAAAATTGGCTTCCCCCTCTTCTCCTCCTTCGCTTCTTCTCTGCTGTGCTAACAGTTTCACCTTTCTCTCTCCGATCAGACTCACGCTGGTGAGAGTATAACCCCTCCAGTCAGGCCTAAACCCCAGCTCCTTACCCCTCCTCTCTCTCTCTCCTCTCCTCTCCATTCTTCTCTGGAAATCCTTCCCAATGGAGGACGCTGCCTCATATCAGCAGAACCAACGTTTAAAGGCGCATGATGAACGCCCGCCTCGTACAAAACTCTATCTAGTATCTACCAAATCTTCTTTTCACTCCTCGTCGTTGTTACTTGCTTTCTACCTGGTTCGAATCAAACCGAACCTCAATCGGGACATGAAAAGGGGGAGAAGATAAATTATGTGTTCAAAGTGGTGCTGATCGGCAAGTCTCAGATCTTGTCTCGGTTCGCTCGCGATGAGTTCAGTCTCGACTCGAAAGCCACCATTGGGGTGGAGTTTCAGACGTGAACTCTATCGATTCAAAACAAGAATATAAAGGCTCAGATCTGGGATACCGCTGGTCAGGAAAGGTATTTCTCTTCTTTTTTTATATAGTCCTTTTCTACTTTTACTAATTTAGTTAAATTAAAGTACTTGATCTGCTGCTGGCATTTTTAGCTTTTCGTGTGTTTTAGATCTGTGCTCATTTAGAGTCTTAACCTCACTTTATGGCATCGCTAACAAAGGGTTATTGAAAGGGTTTACGATTTAATGTTTAATTATGGCTCATTTGCATTAAACTGCCTCTTCTCTGGCAAATTTAATCTATTATAAACAAAGTATCTAACATAGATCAGATTTCACGTTCGAATTCATCAGAGTCGATTTGGATTGAAGGCTAGCAGTGAACTTTAAATTCGGTGAGTTATTTAATTATTTTATTTTACTGGATTGATGCAATAGATTTACAGTTTGTAGTTATTATTTTACACGATTGTTTTATTAGGATTCACTTTGGATTCTGATTTAACGCCAGCAGTAGTTATTTAGTAATTTACATGATTTATCAATACATTTACAGGTTGTAGTCATTATTTTACAGGATTCATGCAATACATTCTATATTTTGTTTGATTCATTCTATATTTTGTTTCACAGTATTCGATTTCACGTTCGAATTCATCAGAGTCGATTTGGATTGAAGGCTAGCAGTGAACTTTAAATTCGGTGAGTTATTTAATTATTTTATTTTACATGATTGATGCAATAGATTTACAGGTTGTAGTTAATATTTTACACGATTGTTTTGTTAGGATTCATTTTGGATTCTGATTTAACGCCAGCAGTAGTTATTTAGTAATTTACAGGATTCATGCAATACATTTACAGGTTGTAGTTATTATTTTACAGGATTCATGCAATACATTTATAGGTTGTAGTTATTATTACAGGATGCATGCAATAGATTTACAAGATATAGGTACAATTTTACAGGATTCATGCAATAGATTTACAGTTTCACAGTAATTTATAGGATATATGTACTTGTTTAAAATTCCAGTATTTATCTATTAACTTTAATGTATGGATGGATTTTATTACAGGATGTATTGATCAGGTTAGTTATGTACAGTACTTTATATGATATATTTAACAGTTTTACAGGATATATGCAACAGTTTACAGGATCTATTAATACTTTTTAGCATTTTATAGTATATATGCATTTTATAACCCTATGAATTTCACGCAGGTAATTTTGTTAACTTTAGCATTTTATAGTATATATGCATTATTTCACAAGATTCAAGCAATAGTTTTATAGGTTATGTAAGTTATGTAGGATATATGTAAGAATTTACAGTATGGTTATACAAGTTTATAACAGGATGTAATTTATATGATACATATAGCAATTTTACAGGATATGTGCAACAGTTTACATGATCACTTTTGTTAATCATAGTTAGATGATTTGTTTAACAGTTGTACTCATAAACAACATTAGACAGTTCATTTATCTAGTAAGTTTACAGTATTGATGCAGTTTATTACAGGAAGTATTAGTCATGTGTAAAGTTTATGTATTAGACGGTTTTTACTATGATTCACTAGGGTTACAGTATTCACTTTAGTTTACAACATATGTGCAATTTTACATGATACATATAATAATTTTACAGGATACACATGATAATTTTACAAGATACAGATAACAATTGTTAATATTTATTTATGGATCTATATCATGTAAAATAAGCCTTCAATACTGTCAAATTAGCATATGCAAATTATGTATTAGACAGTTTTTACTGTGATTCACTTTGGTTACAGTATTCTTTTACTGTTATTTACTTTTAGTTTACAGCTTATGTGCAATTTTATATTATAAATTTCACATGATACATCAACAATTTTGCAGGATACATACAACAATTTTACAGTATGTGGCTTTGAATGTTTGCATCTGCTAATGGTTCGTAACTCTAATTTTTAACCTTGCTTATTTATCTATTTTTTTTGCAGGATGATATATCCAAATAACGTGTTGTCTAGCAATGAAACTTCTCACTCATCCGAATAATGTGCACCAGAGGGTTATGAAGTGAAGAAGCCATGTTTGTATTGATGTATTAGCCATGTTTTTTTATTGAAGTTTTGTTTGTGCTTGTGAACAATTAAAGCTGTTTACAGTATTCTGTGAAATTATAGGTGGTAACAGTTATGGGTGGTGACATATTACAGTTGTTGGTTATAGTTTATGGTTTTGAACAGTTAATTTTGTGATTAATGAAATTTTATAACTTGTATATGTTATTTGGATACAATTTTACAGTATTGAAGTTTTGCTGTTAAAATATGTCAGTTTTATAGTTTGCATCTGCTAATTTTACAGTATGTAAGTCTTATTTCACATGATATAGATCGATATACAAATATTAATAATTGAAGAAAAAAATTACGTAAAAAATAAAAATACAAAAAAAATAAAAAAATAAATTTAAAATTTTAATATCGAAAAAAAAAAAATTTTGATGCAAAAAAATTAATTTTGCACAATTTTAGGTGTTATTTGTAAATAACTGCAAGTTTGAGAAGTGGCTTGTTTTTGAAACCTTCTAGAAGCCGTCAGTTTTTCAAGTACAGCCGGAAGTACAGTGTTTTTGCAGGTTGCTAACTGTTTGCAACTAACTTGGGGACCACTTCCAACTAACTTGGATTGTCAGACTTTTAAACTTCTTATTATACATGATCTGTTGTTAAAGTTACAGTATTAGTTGCAGAGTTTTACAGTATTCACGCAAGTCAAATGACAGTTTTTTTGGGAAAAAATTGGGGATTGAAGCTTAGAGACAATTAGTCGGATCCTTAAATTTATTGTTGATGATAACTTTAGTAAATTTATTCTCTATTTATGACTTTTTATTTAGAACAAAACAAACAAATTCAAATAAAAGAAGCAATGCTGTATGGATTATACGGAAAACAAACTCCACTGTATTAGGAAGATAGGAGGATATTTTTTTCACCATACCAATAGTACGATGGATAGACATAGATAAAACTTTTTGCTGTGGCAGGAGACGAAGCCGGGTCAAGAAAGTTATCCGCCGTATCATTAATACGGTGGAGTTGATTTTTTCGAAATTCAAACCTTTAATTTGAATGTTTTTTTTTCTAAATAAAAAAATCCTTATTTTTTAGATGTCACTAGTCATATACTCATATGATATGGTAGAAAATATTTACGTATTTGCTCTTTTAGTAAATGACAGATGATGGCTTTTATTTTTATTCAATTATATCAATTTCATTGTTAATAACAATAAACTTTTAAGAATTAATTTTTGATCTAGTGATAAAAACACATGTCCTCTTATGTGATAGGCTATGAGTTCGAAATTTGAATGGAGAAAATTTTTATTGTAATAAAATGAGGTTTGAAAAAAGATGTTGGATGGCTTGACCGGTTGGCCCTAGGGGTGTAAACGGAGCGGATTCGGAGCGGATAATGCTAATACGACCAAATCTGTATCCGTCTTTCAATGAGCGGATACGGATACGGATAATAAACGGATAGCAAAACTCAAAACCATATCCGCCTTAACCGAATACGGATACGGAACGGATAATTGTCGGATATTGAGTCATATGTATTTTAAATACAAATACCAATTAATAAAATTCAAATATAAAATCCTTTCCAGCATATAACACGTTCGATTTACAAAATATAAAAGATATAAGGTCCGGACTTCTACTAAAGTTTAGTCCCACGAGTGAAAAGATATAAAAGTGAGACATCATATATAGAAATCGCTTTGCCTCTGAAATATAAATGAGTTTCAGAGAGATGAATATTAGATACGGATATATGCGGATATCCGCTCCGTTTAGAGGTATAGAAATTTATCCGTTTTCGTGTCCGTGTATTTTGACTATGTTCAATATATATCCGTATCCGTATCCGTTAAGTATCCGCTCCGTTTAAAACGGATACGGATAGTAACCGGATACGGATACAGAGCGGATTCGGACCGGATAATCCGGATCCGTTTACACCCCTAGTTGGCCCCAATCCTCTCATTTAAAAACAATAAATTTTTATTTATCTTGTTATGATTCTATTAAGAAAATAGATATATAAGTAGAAATAGAATAAATATTATACATGAGAGATTGGTTGATAATTTTTTATAGACAACATTAAAAATCTTTCAAAATAAAGCTTAAATTTAAATTCAAATAGACATGATATGTATTATCCATATATTATATGTATATATTTATAATGAAATTTAGTGTATCTTTACGATACATCAAGTGTGTCTAAAATTTCAACAGTATGAAATTAGTTATTCTAAATACATCATCAAATAATACTTAATTTGTATAAAATTTAACTATTAGCCTATTTGTATTCCTAATAATTACACTTATAATATATATTTGCTTTTCAATTTTAAATTTTATTTAAATTTTGTAAAAAAAATATTGTTAAAATTATCAAAATAACTTTCACATAAAATAAGATCACATACATGGTCCTCATCCTGTCTTGTATACTCCGGGTTCAACAACAATTTCCACATTTCTCATTAGCCAGCACTTTGACGGTACAGTAGTTGGAGCAAGTCTGCCTCCGGGCTTTCCTCCTAAAGGAAAAAAAAATGTTGGACCAAGTCCATATCGAATTAAACGACTAATAAATAATGCTCTCCATCTCCTCCATAAAAAACAAAATTATTGACAATTGTTCCCCCACAAAGTTATGGCGACCCTGCCCTCCCAGTGCTGTGAGAACCCTCCCACCCTGGACCCGGTCTACGGGAAGGGATACGTGGTAGATGATTTGGGAGGTCTAAAGACTTATATCACCGGTTCACCGGAGTCCAAGCTCGCCATCCTTTTGATCTCCGATGCATTTGGTATATTCCTGTATTTTTGTTTTTTTGTTTTTTTTTGTTCTTATTCCTCTTGCTTTTCCGTTATAATTTTTTTTTTTTTTACTTTCTGTTAACAACTTTCTATTTTGGTATATATAACCTCAAATCCTCAATAAGCGTGTCTTTCGCTTTAGCCTTTAGAAGAGGGTAAAAGGATACAAGGGGCATATTTGCTATTTGCTATCTCTCATGCTATATAATACTCGGATGCCATGTTGTTTTTAAGTCTGTATTAGGATTTAATACTTTTGAAGTAAAATAGAAAGGAGCGAGTATAGAAGGTGCAATCATGCAAGAATAAGGTTATTTTGAGCAAATAAAAAAAAGTGAATCACAGTTTCAAGTTTGATACAGAGCAATTTTGATGGGGACCATAAATTTCATAACTCAAACATAAGAATTAGCTTTCCATGAGTAGAACTAGGGTGTTCTTAAACCTATCAGAGTGACTTCAAATGATGAATTCAAACCGTTAAAACCAATCTACTTCACGAGTGATGCATTTTCATGTCAAATTTTGTAAATTTCGAATTGATTTTGTTTAAAGTCAGGCAGTAAAAAACTAATGAAAAATGAACATATTAAAATTAACTTATAAACCTTCTTGTTTTTACCACTTGAACTTTGTAGTAAATTAATTCGAAAATTAATTTTTACATATAACACATCGGTTTCAACGTTATGGATTCGTCATTTGAAGTCATTCCGATAGGTTTTAGAGTAAACTCACTAAAAAATTAGTGAACTTAAGCCCAAGTTCTACTCAGCTTTCCAGTATTGGTTTGAACTGCTCGGATAAATTACTATTGCACGAATAAATAAAATTTTCAGTTGATATTCCCTCTTTCTTCTCGTAATAGAACTAACTGCAATTCTAATCGAAATTTTGTCTTTTTTTGCAGGATATGAAGCACCTCTTTTGAGGTATATTAATCATTTTTGTAAAGTATCATCAATTAATAGACATCTTTATTTAGCAAAATTTTCGTAAAAATGACACAAAAGGAATTACCATATGTTGCATAATACATACTATAGTTGCAAGATTTGCGAATAATTCATTTTTTTGGTGATGTTGAACCGAACGCTGAATTATTCGGTTGACCGAACTTTGACCGAATTATTCCCGAATAATTCGCGAATTTTTCCCGAATTTTCCCTTGAATTTTTTTTTTTTGGTTTTTTTTTTTTTTTGCTTCCTTTCAGAACTAAGATCTCTGGTTCGGATAATTCCGAATCATTTCCAAATTATTCCAATATCGAATTTTTGACTTCGCCGAACCAAACTCGAATAATTCATTTGTCACTATGATACATGCTAGCACAGCAGCGCAAAGGCATATCAGCATCAAGCTTGTGAATGAATTTCATATAAATATTCTTAAGTAGCTTATTGGAGGTTCGATGATTGACATATATTTTATATATAACTAGGAACCTGGCAGATAAAGTAGCCGCATCAGGATTTTATGTTGTAGTCCCTGACTTTTTCCATGGAGATCCTATTACACCTGAAATTATTGAAACTTCAGCAGCTGAATGGATAAGCAAGCATAAAGTGGTAACTATTATACTATTTCTTTGAGAAAGAAAAAAAGCCCTACGGTATGTGCCTGCAAATTAAATTTAAAAAGTGTCTCATCTTTTGTAAAACACCACAAATATCAATACACCACTCTTCTATTGTTTTATCAAGAAACACAGCAATTAGCCCCATTTTCTCTTAAATGTAGAGAGGAAAAGTGATGTAGGGTTGGTTATTTCTTATCTAGTTGAGTAAAATGTGGAATAAGGCAGTACATGACCATCTCTGAAATTTGTGGGCTATGCAAGTTATTTCTTATTCGTAGTATAAACATGATATATTCAGGTATTTCTGGTACATGTTGATTGGCCCATTTTTACTATCTTTCTGCAATTATGAAATATTTATCTGAGTTTCTCGTACAGTAACATTTTTGGAGACGTCTTTTTGTACAACCTGTCTCTACAAATTACCAGAATCAGAAGCTGCAAACTTTTCTTTGAATTATAGAGAATTATCATCGAGTATCTTAAAGTGCTTATGTCTCAATGTATATGTTGTATTAATTACGTAATAAATGAACAAGGATTTGAAGAAGCGAAGCCTGTAATTGAAACGCTGAAAAAGAAGGGTTTTTCTGCAATAGGAGCAGCTGGTTTTTGTTGGGGTGGTACGTTTCAATCTTTTACCCATTAGACATGTTTACAAAAGAACAAAAGAGTTCAATTGCAATTGTTGAAGGATCTAGCCAGTACTGCCATTTCAAATTTCAATAGCTTGGTGTGTGCCAGCATTGGTAGCTATCTAAGTGTAATTGTCGGTTAATTTGTTAGTACAGTAACCAATATCCCTAGTTAATTGAAAGTTTGAATTGTTATCTTTTAATAATAACAGGCAAGGTAGTGGTGATGTTAGCAAAGTATGACTACATTAATGCAGCAGTGTTGCTCCATCCTGGACCACTTACTCATGATGATATTAGAGGTAGCTTTAATTCTCATCTTTTGTCGTGATTTATTTATTCCCGAGAACAACTATAAATTGGCTCTTATAACGTGTACATTTTGCTCAATCTGCCCTCAAATATTTTATTTTGCTTGGCCAGGTCATTAGGTTTCAGATAGATTTATACTATCTTCTTTTAGAGGATGACTTGATAAAGTTCTCTTGACCAATATTTCAAAATTTTATTTCAGATGTAAAACAACCCATTGCAATACTTGGGGCAGAGATAGACCAGTTCAGCCCTCCTGAGGTGGTTAAAGAGTTTGCTGAAATTCTTTCATTGAAACCTGAGGTAAATTATGTAATTTTGTTGTTTTCTATTATATTACGAGTTTTGCTACTTTATGATCCCGACTAATGACATGCTGGATTTAACTATTACTCACTCTAAATAGTTAACCATTGAATCATTGTCGAAAACATTTGTTACAAGATAAATCGATGCATTAGTATAATCAAGTTATCTATTTGAATTATGACAGGTTGATAGCCATGTAAAGATATTTCCAGGCGTTGTACATGGTTGGTCAGTACGTTATGATGTCAATGACAAAACAGCAGTAGAGAAGGCCGAAGAAGCACAAAAAGAAATGCTGGATTGGTTTGTCAAGTATGTCAAGTGAAAAATTTAGTAGTTACTGGGCAAGTTACTACTGAAGTGGAGGACTGCTCATATTTAGTAGAGTTGTTGAACTATATTTTCTTTTTATGAAGTTTGTATTGGTTTTAAAATAATAAGAAGGTAGAGCTTTATTATAGAAAAGTTAAGAGCTTTACTGATGGTGTGATAATGCATTGTAAAAAAAACGATAAATTCTAGGCATTATGTTTGCTTAGTTTACAGTCGGATAAGTCGAGTTCTCTCTCTCAAAAAAAAAAAAAACTATCTCATTGCATTTGGATAGCTGGAAAAACGCTGAATTTTTTTTTTCTAGATGCCAAATCAAACAGATCGAATGTAGAACACTTGCGGTCTTACTTCAATCTGAAAGTATGCTTTCAGGTTGAACCGTCAACGTTCATAATGTTTGTGTTCATTCCATTGTTTCGAACTTTCGATACATATAGAAAAAGATTTTTCAGCGTTTTATTTGTCTGAAAGCATTTATTTAGAAAGTATGCATAGTGTTGTCAAAAAATTTAAATAAATATATTGTTGGTAAAGATAAACTAAGAGTGTCAACGAAACCCTTTTAACCGTTTATCATATTTGATAAGGATAAAGTGGATATGAGTAAGAAACATTTTTTGTTAATATAATGGGTATGGATAAGAAAAAAATCTTGATTATTTTTTTTAATATAGCAAAAGTGCATATTTGATATTATTGATGCTTAATAATAATAATAATAATAATAATAATAATAATAATAATAATAATAATAACAATAATAATTTAACATTATTATTATATTATAATAATGATAATAAATATTTATTATGATGATGATAATGACAAAGTTGATACCAAAATCAATAATAATAATAATAATAATAACAGATCTCATATTTTTATCTTTGTTTTCAAAGTCCAAACAATTAATCCGAATCGCTCAAGTTGAGCGGCTCAACATGATCTCCATGTTAAAATGTGTTTGGAGATCAAATTTCGTAGTTTGTGGAAAAGTTTTATTATTATTTTAGATAGGTACAAGTCATTGTTTTTCAAAAGATTTTGGATCGTCCAAAAACAGTGATTTTGCATCTATCTAAAAAAAAATTCCAAAAAAACAATAAAATTTAGCCTCCAAGCATATTATATTATGAAAATCATGTTGAACGGTTTGGTAGAATATTTAGACTTTGAAACGGAGATAAAGACATGAAGTACGTTTGGACACGAAAATAATTAAACATTTTAACTCATAATAATAATAATACTATAATAACAACAACGGTGCAACAAATTAATGTTTCAAATTTCAGATATGAAAAGTTAATGATTTTGATGATGTGAAATAGTGTATTCGAAACTTTAAAGGAGAACATCATAACAAGATTTTTATTTTGATAATCATTTGCTTAATTATCACAATGATAAAACATATTTGTAAAAGATAATAAATTATATTTTCTTAAGTTATTAGACCATAAGTATTGTTGTTGTTGTTGTTTTAAAACGGCCCGTAGGCATTCATAAGTACTCCTAGTTGAATACTGGCCGAAATTGTTACGGGCCAGACACTAGTCTATATTTTCCTTCTCTTTTACGTTGAAACATAAATACTGGGCCCAAATATCCAAGTGAAATCCGCCGAAATGTCCAAACAAGCAAAAAGTGCAGCAACAAGCATCATGTTTCAGTAATGAAACGAGTGGATATACCATTTAAAAAAACAAAACAAAATAGTATCGCAGTATTTAAACTTAAATTCTTTGTTCTATTGACTCAGTCTTTCTGTCAAATGTTCTTTGACCTCAGCCATGACATCGTATATTCGTATTGTTGTCCCTAAAAATTTTCATAGACACATTTCACCTACAATTCAATGGCTGCAAATTATTATTTAGGTGTGAAATAATATAGTATATTCAGAAATGACGTTTTAAATGTATTGTTGATAAGAACCAGCGTTTGGTTTAGTGACAAAGAGCAACACTCTTTGCGTGGAAGTCTTTTATGGATAATTAAATGGAAGTTGGTACTTGGTAGGCTTGACCATAGTCACAAGATTTGTGAATAATTTATTTTTTTTTGTGATGTTGAACCGAATGCCGAATTATTTGGTTAACCAAACTTGACCGAATTATTCCTGAATTTTTTCTGAAGTTTACGAATTATTTGAGAATTTTTTCCGAACTTTTTTTTGGATAGTTTTTGCTCCCTTTTTGGATTGAGATCTCCGGTCCGGATAATTCTGAATCATTTCCGAATTATACCCGAACTATTTCCGAATCACGAATTTTTGACCCCGCCGAACTGAACCCGAATAATTTATTTATCACTATAAGCTCGACCTCCACCTTTCTATATAAAAAAAATTAAGTAAATTTGTTCTTAAATTTTTAGATGTTACTAGTCATATAGTAGATTATTTAAATTATTTTCTACAGATTTTTCTTTTATTAATTAGTAGATGATGGATATATTTTTAGATTATATCAATTATGTTCTTAATAACAACAAATTTTTGTTTATTTTGTTATGATTCCTTAAAGAAAAATAGATATATAATAGGAATAGAATGAATATAATAGAGGGGGGATCGCTTGACAATTCTTTACTTTGACAATATGAACATTTTTTTTAAATAAAGCTTAAATTAAAATCATAATTGTGCCCCACGATTTTTTTTTTCTCTATCAAATTGGTCCTAATCTTTCTCTATATTTCAAAAAATTGTGCCCCACAAATATATAGTAGCTCATAAATAGACATACGATTCCGTAGAAACACCCGAAATTTTTTTAGTTACCACCTCAATATTTCAAATTATGACATTGCCATCTATTTTTTTAAAATTCAAAACTTGGCATAATCGCAGAATCACGTTGTGCATGACCAAAGAGGTCATGCGCATCACCATATAGCACACCATGTCATGTGCAAAACCATGTAACACACTATGCCATGTTAGAAATGCTAGAAATCATACCCGATGAGATTATTTTTATTTCTTAAAAATGATTCGTGTTTCAAAATTAACAATTATGAAATCTAACAATATATATTTTTCTGTTGTTATTTTGTAATTTCATCATCCAAAATCCGATCATATGCGGCGTTGTAATTTTTTTTCAGGTTTTATTTTTAAGCTATGTTGTAGCACAAACTTATCACATTTTGCCATGCCTTTTATTTTAATTTTTTAAGTAAGTTGGATTTTGTTTATTAGATTAAACATGTGTGTTTGATTTGAATTTTAATTTTTAATCAAGTGGTTCTATAATTTCTCCATTTTGTTTAAATTTAAAAAAAAATCATTCTAAACAGAACATAACAGAACATAACATAAAATGAATTCACATCCTGTGCATTACTTAAAAAGGGCCTTTTTTACAGTTAGTGGATCCGGACCATTCTTTTTAACTTGACACGAATATCAAAGTTCAATAATACTGCCCTTGTGCTAGTCTGAATCTCAAAGCGGTTGAGAGTAAATCTCAAACCGTAAAGTGAGAGGAATCTCTTACAGTACCTGAGAGGATACTTGACCATAAAAGAATAGGTAATACGCAACGTTGTTTTACAATTATGTGCCGTTTTTTAAAATTTTAAGAAATAATGTCGTAATTTGAAATATTAAAGTGGTAACTAAAAAATTTCCGTAGAAACACATTATGATTTCTTTTTTTTTCTTTTTAAAAAGATTTTCTGAGACCGAAATACGTATTGGTATTTCTATCAAAATAATAGTGGTGATCAAACGAGAAATTATTCGTTTCGATCGTACGGTACATGATCACTTGAGTTACATATAATTAGAATTAAATGTGACCAATTACGTTTGGACATATCATATGTAGTCACCGCGTAATTAACATGTCATCACGGTATGATGCATTTTTAGAACCCTAAGATGGAGGCGCCAGAGAGAGAATGGGACCTAGACCTACCGGAGCAACATTTTTCAATTTTTCCGTTTCGTCCATTCAAATCAGCGACTTCATCAAATCATATGAAACACGGATCTAAAACCGAATCAAATAGTTAAAAAAGTAGTGTATTAAGACTTTATTCATACCACTATAATCCTTGGCCACTCTATATGAATTGAAATTTTCAACAGTTTAAAATTAATTAATTGTAACTGATTCAACATTAAAAATACTTGCATTGCATAAAATTTTGATTGTTAAAATTTTATACGTATAATAAAATATCTATAATATAAATTTAAGTATTTGAATTTTTAGAAGTTACATTCACGTAAAATAAATAAGATGGAATCGTGTACCCAAATTCTCTGAGGTAACATAATATTTTTGTTTAGATCAGGGCAGTCCTGTAGGAATTCGGACTAATCCGATCCGAGGTGGAATGCACGGGACGGTTTGAATAATCGTGCGGATTTTGATTGAACGGTTCAGATTCAAACAGAAATATTCTGTTATCTTGTGTGATACGAATTCGTACACCAGGTTTGTCGGCAACTTTCACTTCAGTAACCTCACCCCACCTGGCAAAATTTTCCATCTATTTTCTCTGAAAACTCCACGCTCCAATGGACCCCTTTATCGAATTAGCCGCCAGGCCCGCCACACTGCCAAGTTTTTCAAAAAAATAAAATAAAACAATGCTCTCCATCTCCTCCATAAAAAGCACTTTTGTTGACACTTGTTCACTACAAACTTATGGTCAGTGGCGGAACCAGAAATGATCGGTAGAGGGGGCCAGTTTTTGCGGCCAACAGGCGGTTGATAAATCAAAAAGTGTCCGACAGAGGGGTGCCAATTTTTTTTTATTAAAGAGGGGGTGCGGAGAGGAAGACAGAGGGGGTGCTAGTTTTTATTGTTTTTATTAAAGAGCTCTATAATTTTCTGGGCCAAGGGGGGCCAAGGCCCAGGCTGGCCCAGGCTTTGGTTCCGCCACTGCTTATGGCGACCTCCCAGTGCTGTGAGAACCCTCCCACCCTTGATCCGGTATGCGGGAAGGGACACGTGGTAGATGATTTGGGAGGTCTGAAGACTTATATCACCGGTTCACCGGAGTCTAAGCTCGCCATCCTTCTGATCTCCGATATATTTGGTAAATTCCTCTTTTGTGTATTTTTTTTCTTACTTTCTCTTAACAATTTTCTATTTTGGTATATATAATATATGACCTTAATGAGCGTGTCTTTACGCTTTAGCCCTTGGAAGAGTGTAAAAGGATAAAAGGGCATACTTGCTTTTATATAAAAAAAAGGGGGCATACTTGCTATTTGCTCTCTCAAGTCTCATACTATATAATACTCAGTAGACAATTGCAACTTTCGTCCATAACCTTGATTAATTTAATAAACTTTCATGCTGAGTTGTTTCAAGTCTGTATTAGGAAGGTTATTTGATTGTTTTTGAAGTAGAATAAGGAGCAAGTATGGAATGTGCAATCATGCAAGAATAAGGTTATTTCTAGCAAAAAAAACTAGAACCACAGTTTCAAATTTCAAATAGAGCAACTTTAATGGGAACCATTAATTTGTAGCTCAAACATAAGAATTAGATTACAAGTATTAGTTTGAACTGCTCGGAAAATTCGGTATTGCAGGAATCAATGAAAATTCCAGTTAATTTACCCTTTTTATTCTCATAGTAAAACCAACGGCAATTCTAATCGAAATTATCTGTCTTCTTTGCAGGATATGAAGCACCTATTTTCAGGTAATTAATTGTTTTTGTAAAGTATTTTCAATTAAATGACATCTTTATTTAGCAAATTTGCATAAAAATGAAACAAAAAGGGATTACCATAAGTTGTATAATACACCAGCACAGCAGCGCAAAGGCTTATCAGCGTCATGCCAGTGGATGAATTTTATATAAATATACTTTAAGTAGCTTATTGGAGATTTGATGCTTAACATATATTATATATGTAATTAGGAACATAGCAGATAAAGTAGCCACATCTGGATTTTATGTGGTAGTCCCTGACTTTCTCCATGGAGATCCTGCTACACCTGAAACTATGGAAATGCAAACTTCAATAGATGAATGGATAAACAGGCATAAAATGGTAAGTCTTATACTATTTGTTTGGGAAAGAATAAAAAATGCTCTTACATTATGTACATGCAAATTAAAATGTCCCTCATACCTTGTAAAACACTACAAATATATTATACTACCCTTCTGCTGTTTTATCAAGAAACACAGCAATTAGCCCCATTTTTATCTTTTATGTAGAGAAGAAAAGTGATGTAGGGTTGGATATTTTTTACCTTGTTGAATAAAATGTGGAATAAGGAGGTACCTAGGATACTCTTGTGTTATCCCTAGCATATACATAACATTTCCAGAAAATTTGTGGGCTATGCAAGTTATTTCTCATTAGTATGATAAACATGATATTTCCAGGTTCTCCCGACATGTGAATTGGCCCGTTGTAACTGTCTTTCTACAATTATGAAATATTTATCTGAGGATCTCATTCAGTAACATCTTCGGGGACATTTTCCAGTACGATCTGTCTATAAATTACCATAATCTGAAACTGCAATCTTTTCTTTAAATTATACAAGAATTATCATCAAGTATCTTAATATGCTTATGTCTAAATATATATGTTGTATTAATTACGTAATAAAGGAACAAGGATTTGAAGAAGCAAAGCCGGTAATTGAAGCGCTGAAAAAGAAGGGTTTTTCTGCAATAGGAGCAGCTGGTTATTGTTGGGGTGGTATGTTTTCAAACTGTACCCATTACACATGTTTTCAAATGACCAAAAGAGTTCAATTGCAATTGGTGAAGGATCTAGTCGGTACTGCCATTTCAAATTTCAATAGCTTTGTGTGTACCAGCAATTGTTAGTACAGTAACCCATTTCCCTGCTTAATTGAAGGTTCAAATTTTTAACTTTTCATAATAACAGCCAAGGTAGTGGTGATGTTAGCAAAGTATGACTATATTAATGCAGCAGTGTTGCTCCATCCAGCATGTGTTATTCATGATGATATTAGAGGTAGCTTTAATTCTCATCTTTTGTCATGATTTATTTAATTCATGAGGACAATTATAATGTGTACATTTTTTTCAATCTGCCCTTTGTTTGGCCGGGTCATTAATTTTCAGATTTTACTATCTTTTTTGGATAATGATTTTGATAAAGTTTTCTTGACCAAGATTTTAAAATTTTATTTCAGATGTAAAACAACCCATTTCCATACTTGGAGCAGAGATAGACCGTGCCTGCCCTCCTGAGTTGGCTAAAGAGTTTGCTGAAATTCTTTCATCGAAACCTGAGGTGAATTGTGTAATTTTGTTGTTTTCTATTTTATGATCCTGACTTAATAGCTTGCTGGTTTAAACATTACTGACTCTAAATAGTTTACCATTGACGAAAATAATTATTATAAGATAATTGATGCATTAGTATAATCTAGTTATCTATTTGAATTATGACAGGTTGATAGCCATGTAAAAATATTTCCGGGCACTGAACATGGTTGGACGATACGTTATGATGTTGATGACAAAACAGCGGTGGAGAAGGCCGATGAAGCAGAAAAGGAAATGCTAGATTGGTTTGTCAAATATGTCAAGTGAAAAGTTTGGCATTTACTCGGCAAATTTTTACTAAACTGGAGGACTGCTGATATTTAGTAGAGTTGTTGAACTATATAAATCTTCTTATTTTGAAGTTTGTTTTGGATTTGAAGTAATAAAAAAGATAGAGCTTCACTGATGTCTGATGGTATGATGATGGATTCTAAAACAGTCGATAAATTGTAGGCATGATGTTTCATGTTTGCTTAGATTACGGTCAGATAAGTAGAGTTTCTCTATAAATAAATTAAAAACAAAAAAAAACTTTCTCCTTGCATTTAGCTAGCTGAAAAAATGCTGAATTTTTTTTTTTTTTGATACCAAAACGACAGATCAAATGTACAAGACATAAGTTCATACTTCAATCTGAAAGTGTGTTTTCCGATTGCACTGTGAACACTCACAGTGCTTGTGTTGCATTTTGTCTAAAAGCATACGATCAGAAAGTATGCATAGTGTTGTCAAAAAATTTAAAATAGAGATATTGTTGGTAAAGACTTTTGGGAATGAGGATAAACAAAATAATTCCGACATCCCAACTGCAACTTAAACATTAAATGTCATACAAAGTAATGTTGAGTCCGGTGTGCAGAATGTAGGTTCTAAGCATATGCTGTCCGAACCGCTTTTTTTTATTAATACTACAAAAAAAACAAATTAGCAAATCTGCCATTCCATCCAATTTTTTATTAAAACTACTCGGACCGTCACACAGTGGGGCAGTCCACTATTCATAGCAGACCGCTCCCCAGTGGGCGGTCCACTGCCTGTACCAAACTGCCCCCCAATAGGGCGGTCCGCTATAAAACCTCTATTAAAGCAGTTTCTTCTCTACTGCCCAATTACAGATTCAATCTAACTTAGCTGAAAGAGAAAGAGAAAGAGGAAGAAGAGGAAGAATGAGAGGCAATTTTGTGGCGATTTCAGGTAACAATAGAGGTAGATCTTCACTATTGTTTTTTAATTGATTAGCTTAATTTGTCTTTTTAATTCATTTTTAAATTCATTTTTGGACGAAAAGGATGGACAGTAACAATCAAGGTAGTGAGAAATTGAGCAACCGAGATAGGTCATCCTATCGTGGCATAGCGAGAGGAGAGTCAATTAGTGGTCGAGGAAAAAATGAGAGAAAAAAAAACTGTGAAGTATGCGTGATCTCCGGAACTGTCATGTATGTACGATGAAGGAATTTTTTAGACGGCCTATTCGGTATGAAATTTCAGACGATGACTTTGTGGAAAAACTCTACGGCAATGTTTTGAAAAAAAATGTTGATCCAGAGCCTCCAGCATCGGACAATGAGTTTATTCCGTGTACTTATACGGGTAAGGCTACCACTTCGTCTGCTCTGACTGATCCAGATCCGGCAAAATCTGATGATGACTTTGTTCCATGTACTTTCAAGACTCGTTGTAAGAAGTAGACTACTTATTAAAAATTTATATTGTAGACTTATTAAGAATTTATGTTGTAGACTTTATTTCATCAATTTTGTGTTTATTTATATTTTATGTTGTCAATATTTGTATAGTATTTGTAGATACATCTTTGATATTTATTGAAACTTTATATCTTCATGAACCTACATAATATCTCAAGACAATAAACTGTAAAATTCAACAAATATATGTTTTGCAAATCTAGTCAAATAGACTAAGTGAATTATTGCATAGCCCAACATCTAGCAAATGCAACATTTTTTGTTGCTAACAAACACACATGTGACCAACGTGTTGATGCATCAATTAATACCATAAAATATTTAAATGGTCCATATGGTGATGTAATATGCCCACATATATCTCCTTGAATTCGTTCTAAAAATGAAGGAGCTTCAGGTCCAACTTTATTGGAGATGACCTAATAATTAGTTTTCCAAATGAGTATGCTTCGCATGTCAATTCTTTTGATAATATGATATTCAGGTCCTTTAATTATTCTCCTCAGTATTATATTTCTTGGATGACCAATCTATTAT
This sequence comes from Carex parvula, assembly GCA_025461045.1. Lineage (NCBI taxonomy): Eukaryota > Viridiplantae > Streptophyta > Magnoliopsida > Poales > Cyperaceae > Carex > Carex parvula. The sequence goes on from JAJGRW010001345.1 coordinate 455,145, forward strand.
GCCACAGTGTAAATAATTTATAATCAACTAACTTTTGGTTAGTAACCATATTTGATTCTATTGTACTTATATAAGTCCCATATAGTCCAGAAGACAATGCTTGCATCTTTTTCATTATAATTTTCTGGCTATTTTTGATAAATGTGATATGAAAATATTCGTAATGTCTCCCATTTATAGTTTCAATATGATAACCATTCTTTTGAATACATTTAAAACTTAGTAGATTTATTCTGGATCTACTCGAATATAATGCATCATCTATTGTTAATTTTGATTCTTCAGGTAACAAAATATAAACTCTTCTGAAGCCTTCTATTAAATTACTTGTGCTAGATATAGTGTGGATACTAGTCTCACCAAGATGCAGTAGTGAAAAATATTTCTTTCGTTTCAATATGGTATTTTTTGTTCCAATATCTACTAGACATGGATCGTCTTTACTTATTATTGCGTCAGCCATTTTCTTTAAAATGTAAGAACAAATTAAAATAAGCTGCTTCTAATTCATTCACTTTATTTGCATATAATATAAAAATTGAAATGTAAACTAAACTTTATTAAACATAAACATAAACATAAACTTCTACATTTCATTTTCTCCCTTTGTAAAACTGTCTATCTCCACATTCTATGACATCATAAGTATTACATACTAGACCATAACTTCAGCTTATTAACTAAGGAAGATGATAAACTACATCATTAATAAATACCATAACTTCATGTTATGATAAATGAAAAAGGGAGATAAATAAATAAATGAATAAGTAAAATGAATAAATATAGTAAATAAAGTTAAATTTATTAATAACTTTAGGTTATAATAAAATATTTATTTAATAACTTCTGGTTATAAAATTATTTGACTGCGCAATTTGAAAAATTCAATTGGGAATAACTTCGGGTTATTTTTTCATCCAGTGGCCTATAATAACGGTTGATTATTATATTGATTTTATAATAAATTTTATAATAGAACTTAAGGTTCTAAACAATTCTAAATAATAAATTCAGGCTATTTTTCTTATTATTCTATTCGAGTAATACAAATTACAGGTTCTTGATAAAATTTTAGTTTTGAATAATAATTTCAAGTTATTATTCCATCATTCACTTTAGGAAATGATTCTTATAAATTCAAACAAAATATAATAAATATCTTTAAATGAAATTGAAATTAATAAATATATAATAATCAATTATACGTTTTACTTTAAAAATAACTTTGCAACTTCTTCCAAGCAAGTCGTGCTGATAACATGTTGTAAAATTAAATAAAATTGCAACAAAAGTAAAATAATAACAAAAGAAATATAGAGAGAAGAATAGCAGAAATATATTATGTTCTTTTCTGTGTTTTGTGTATCAAATACAAGTTTACATGCTCTCTATTTATAGAAGAAATTGTACATGAAGAGTCATATAAATTAATTCTACAAATAAATGACTAGTGGGAGTAGTGAAAATTAATAGATAGTAGGGAGATGAAGATAATTGAACATTCACTTAAACCATATTAAATTTGGTTTATAACAACCATAAAATTATCCTCTATAAATTGATCCTTACTGTTGTAAAATTAAAATGAAGTTGCAACAAAAGTAAGTAAATAACAAGAGAGAAAGAGAGAGCAATAGCAGAATTTTATTCTCTTCTAATTGTATGTACATTCTTGCTTTTACAAAGCCTCTATTTATAGGCTAGAAAGATATGTTACAATAATAAAGAAGAAAATGAATGTCCATAGTAGTGGAGTAGTGGAGTAGTGGAAGAAGTGGGGCAATAAATTGAACATCCACATAAATCATATTAAATTTGATTTACAACACTTCCCCTTGGATGTTCATCTTTCATTATACGCTATTAATATGATACTTCAGGATCAATATTAACACGATACTTCCGGACCGTGTACTGCCTCATTAAAAACCTTATCAAGAAAAACCCATTGGGATAAAAACTTGATTAAGGGAAAAAGAGTACAGTGCGTATAACGCTTCCCCTCATTTAGATATCATTGAATATTCTTCAATCGGTGTAGACCTATCTTCTTTCTGAGTTGTTCAAAAATCTTCGTCGGCAAAGATTTTGTGAATAGGTCTGCCAAATTATCGATTGATCGGACTTGGCAAACATTGATTATGCCTTCCTTTTGTAGGTCATGTGTTGAAAAGAACTTTGGCGCAATATGTTTCGTCCGGTCTCCTTTGATATATCCTTCTTTGATTTGTGCAATGCATGCTGCATTATCTTCATGCAGCGGAGTAGGGTTTTCCTTGATGTTTTCAAGCCCGCATTCTTCTTGAATATTTTGGATCATTGACCGTAACCAAACGCATTCTCGACCTGCCTCGTATAAGGCGATCAGCTCGGCATGATTTGATGATGTTGCCGTAAGAGTTTGTTTTGTTGATCGCCATGAAATTGCGGCTCCACAATAAGTGAATACATATCCCGTTTGGGATCGTGCTTTATGTGGATCCGACAAATATCCCGCATCTGCATATCCAATTAATTTTGATTTTGTATCCTTTTGATAATATAACCCCATATCTCTAGTTCCGCAGAGATATCGAAATATGTGTTTAATTCCATTCCAATGTCTTCTGGTTGGTTTGGAACTATATCTTGCTAACACATTTACTGCAAATGCGATATCGGGTCTTGTATTATTTGCAAGATATAATAATGCCCCGATTGCACTTAAGTATGGTACTTCAGGACCAACCACTTTTTCATTATTTTCTTGCGGGCGAAAAGGTTCATTTTCTGCATTTAGCGATCGTACGACCATTGGTGTGCTCAAAGGATGAGCTTTATCCATATTGAATCTCTTTAGTACTTTTTCAACATAATTTGATTGATGGACAAATATTCCATTATTTAGATGCTCGATCTGCAGGCCGAGACAAAATTTAGTTACACCAAGGTCTTTCATTTCAAACTCATTTCTCAACAATTTTGCAGTATTCTCAATCTCTTCAGGAGATCCAATAATGTTCAAATCATCAACATACACTGCAATGATTGTAAAACCTAGATTTGATCTTTTAATAAAAACACACGGACTGATTATATTATTTTTATATCCTTCTTTTAGAAGGTACTCACTCAATCGATTGTACCACATTCGGCCTGATTGTTTTAGTCCGTATAAAGATCTTCTTAATTTTATAGAGTACATTTCTCTAGGTATTGATTTATGTGCTTCAGGCATTTTCAATCCTTCAGGGATTTTCATGTATATGTCACTATCAAGTGAACCATATAAATATGCTGTTACGACATCCATAAGTCGCATTTTTAGATTTTCTGTAACAGTGAGACTTATTAGAAACCTGAGAGTTATCGCATCCACTACAGGTGAATACGTCTCTTCATAATCGACTCCAGGTATTTGTGTAAAACCTTGTGCCACTAGCCTTGCTTTATATCTCACAATCTCGTTTTTCTCATTTCTTTTTATAACAAATACCCATTTGTAACCTACAGGGTTAACATCTTTGGGCGTTTGGACTACAGGTCCAAATACTTGTCGTTTTTCTAATGAACTTAATTCAGCTTGTACGGCATCTTTCCATTTAGGCCAATCATTTCTATATCTACACTCTTCCAGAGTTTTTGGCACATTATCTTCCTCATTTAGGACATCACTTGCTATAGCATATGCAAAAATTTCATCAGCACATGTTTCATTCCGGTTCCATATTGTACCATTCTGTACATAGTTTATTGAGATCTCATAATCATTAGGTACCTGAGTTTCTTCTGGAAATTCATCAATCTCTTCTAGAGTTTTATCAACTTCTTTAGAAGTTTTACCATTAATCTCTTCTGGAGTTTTATTAACTTCTTCAGGAGTTTTACCATCAACCTCTTCTGGGGTTGGACCAACTGCTTTATTCTGCTCTTTCCTTTTACGTGGATTTACATCCTTAGAACCAAGTGGTCTTCCACGTTTCCTACGCACATTATATTCATTAGATATTTTTGTAATGTCAATTCGAGCAGGTGCGTTTATAGCTGGAATATGCGATTTAGTAACTCTATTTGTATCTGTAAATGCATCAGGCAATTCATTTGCAATTCTTTGCAAATTTATAATCTTTTGAACTTCGAGTTCACATTGACCACTTCGGGGGTCAAGATAAGATAACGATGAATTCCAAGTTACTTGTTTATCCAGCTTTGGTTTTTCTTCCCCTAAGTTTGGGAATATTGATTCATTAAAATGACAATCAGCAAATCTTGCTGTAAAAACATCTCCTGTTAATGGTTCTAAATATTTAATAATAGAAGGAGAGTTAAAACCAATATAAATTCCCAACCTTCTTTGAGGTCCCATTTTTGTGCGTTGTGGAGGAGAAATTGGAACATATACTGCACAACCAAATACCTTTAGATGGGACAAATTTGGTTCTCTTCCAGAGACCAATTGTAATGGGGAATACCTATGATCTGCAGTTGGCCTTAACCTAATTAGTGCAGCAGCATGTAATATGGCATGTCCCCATGCAGTAGACGGTAAACTAGATTTCATAAGTAAAGGTCTAGCAATTAATTGCAACCTTTTAATCAACGATTCTGCTAGACCGTTTTGTGTATGAACATGGGCCACTGGATGTTCTACCGTAATTCCAATAGACATGCAATAATCATTAAAAGTTTGAGAAGTAAACTCTCCTGCATTATCAAGCCGGATTCTTTTAATTTGATAATCCGGAAAATGAGCTCTCAATTGGATAATTTGTGCTAATAGTCTAGCAAACGCAACATTTCTTGTTGCTAACAAACTCACATGTGACCAGCGTGTTGATGCATCAATTAACACCATAAAATATCTAAATGGTCCACATGGAGGTGTAATAGGCCCACATATATCTCCTTGAATTCTTTCTAAAAATGAAGGAGCTTCAGGTCCAATTTTATTTGGAGATGGCCTAGTAATTAGTTTTCCAAGAGAGCATGCTTCGCATGTCAATTCTTTTGATAATAGGATCTTCAGGTCCTTTAGGGGATGCCCATTTGCACTTTCAATTATTCTCCTCATCATTATATTTCCTGGATGACCCAATCTGTCATGCCACAAAGTAAATAACTTTGGATCAACTAACTTCTGGTTAGTAACCATATTTGATTCTATTATACTTATATAAGTACCATATAGTCCAGAAGATAATGCTTGCATCTTTTCCATTATAATTTTCTGGCCATTTTTAATAGATGTGATATGAAGATATTCACAATTTCTCTCATTCATAGTTTCAATATGATAACCATTCTTTCGAATATCTTTAAAACTTAGTAGATTTCTTCTAGATCTACTTGAATATAATGCATCATCTATTATTAATTTTGTTCCTTCAGGTAACAAAATACAAGCTCTTCCGGAGCCTTCAATTAAATTAGTTGTGCCAGATATAGTGTGGATATTAGTCTCACCAAGATGCAATTGTGAAAAATATTTCTTACTTTTCAATATGGTATTTGTTGTTCCGCTGTCTACTAAACATGGATCTTCTTTACTTACCATTGCGTCAGTCATTTTCCTTTAAAATAAAAGAATGGAAGAATAAATTAAAATAAAAATAAACTACCTTTATTCATTAATTTTATTTGCATACAATATAAAAATTAAAATGTAAACTAAACTTTTATAAACATAAACTTCTACATTACATTTTCTCCCTTAGTAAAGTGTCTATTTCTTTATCCACATTATGGAAGAAATCTGATACATCAAAATGTGTATCTATATGGCATTCATATTCGGGGTCATTTTAGTTTCCACATTTTTTTTTTCTTAATTAAGGCTTGATAAGGCCCTACAATATGCTTGGGCGTACGACAGGTACGCAATCAATAATTTGTCATCCCACATCTGTAACAAACATCTTCATGATGTTTTCCTTTCTCATTTTTCATTAATACGTATTTATAACAAAATACAACTTCAGGTTACTAATACCATAACTTCGAGTTATGATAAATGAAAAAGGAGATAAATTTAAACTTTGTGAGATTTGTCATATGTACTACGTATTAATAATTTCAGATTATTAATATCATAACTTCAGGTTATTAATGCCATAACTTCAGGTTATTAATGCCATAACTTCAGGTTATTAATATCATAACTTAAGGTTGTGAAAAAGGAGATGAATAAATATAAATAAAAGAATATGTAAATTGCATAAATAAATAAATAAATAAATAAATTTAAATGTATTAATAACTTCAGGTTAATATTATATAACTTCAGGTTATAATAAAATACTTATTTAATAACTTCTAGTTATTAAATTTCTTGACTGCGCTATGTAAAATTTAATTTGAAATAACTTCGGGTTATATTTTCATCCAATGACCTATAATAACTTCTAGTTATTATATTGATTTTATATGAAAATTTCTAATAAAACTTCAGGTTTTAATTGGGAATAACTTCAGGTTATTATTCATCCAGTGGCCTATAATAACTGCTGGTTATTATATTAATTTTATATTAAAATTTCAAATAGAACTTCAGGTTCTAAACAATTATCATAATAACTTCATGTTATTATTCTTATTATTATATTCGAGTATACGAACTTCAGGTTCTTGATAAACAATTAGTTTTGATAATAACTTCAGGTTATTATTCCATCATTCACTTCAAGGAATGATTCTTACAAACTAAAACAAACATAATAAAAAAATTCAAATGAAATTTAAATTAATGAAAGATATAATAATCAATCGTATAAATTACTTACATAATTACTTTGCAACTTCTTCCGAGCAATTCGTGCTGATAACGTGTTGTAAAATTAAAATGAAGTTGCAACAAAAGTAAGTAAATAACAAGAGAGAAAGAGAGAGCAATAGCAGAATTTTATTCTCTTCTAATTGTATGTACATTCTTGCTTTTACAAAGCCTCTATTTATAGGCTAGAAAGATATGTTACAATAATAAAGAAGAAAATGAATGTCCATAGTAGTGGAGTAGTGGAGTAGTGGAAGAAGTGGGGCAATAAATTGAACATCCACATAAATCATATTAAATTTGATTTACAACAAATTTAAATAGTTGAAAAACAGAACCTTTTGTTATATAACAAAAAAAACAGCATAGTTCATTTCCTGAATTACGTGGATCTTTTTGTTTTTTTGTATCCGGTCTTGTTTATTTTTGGTTTGTATCCAGCACGCAGAATCTGTAAACCATGAATCTATATTTCTTCCATCCCATCAAGCCATCACTGTCCAATTAATTTGAAGTTGCGGAACGAGACTAAGTCACAAACGACGCGCTGCACACTGGAAATTAACGTACCACCTAAGAACAAAAACCTTTAATAATGTCAATGCATTTTGCTATTGTTATAAATTAAAGTACCAACATATATATAAGTCGTAAGATAAAAAAACCAACATAATTTATCCGATCTACATTTTAACTTTCATGAAATAATTTAAATTACTGACCAGTCAGATTTATACGTGTCGTGTCATGCCGTGATCAAATTTGAAAGAATGGCCATAGCACGTGAATGGTCACAACACGTTAGTTACGCCATGACTACACATGATGTGTCCAAATATGACCAGTCATATTTAACTATTTTTTTTTCATAATTTAAGTTAGTTTATTCGAGATTCACCATTCAATCAAGATCTAACAGTCACGCAACTCACGTGACCATGTGCCATGCCGTGACCAAATCTTTCGCTTGACGTGTCGTGTCGTGCAAATTTTTTCAAAGATGGTCCCGTCACATGAATGGTCACGACACGTGACACACGAGTCACGACACGTAATTGACACACGTGTCGTGTCGTGCCACGACAGAACTGTGTCGTGCTGTGACTTTTTTAGATCTCTATTCGCTACTCTGCTCCGATTCATCAGAAAAAAATGTACTCTTGTCAATGTTTTGTGCCTATTCCTGACCGAAATCCTGGATCCGTCCCTATCTGTATCCGTCCGATATCCATTATGTATACGTATCCGTTTAATATCCAATCTGTATCCGTATTTGAGACTATCTGTATTCGTATCTGTATACAAAAAATTATAATGGATAAAAATGGTTTGATCACTATCCTATCCGTATCCCGACCGTTTACATCGCTAATATTATACATACATACATATGAAAATATATACATTTTTTTAATATATAATCGACTGTTTGAATTTTGAAAAACACAAAACCAAATTATTGTAAAATGTTTTAACTTACAAATTAAATGTTGTAAGTGGATCCATCCTCATATATATTCATTATTATTTTCTTTTTAACTTAAAAATTGAAAATTATCTGTAAATTAATCATTGATTATATATTTAAAATATACTCAACTTTTATTAAAGTAAAATTTTATTTTTTTGCTAATGACAGTATAATATGATCTTATTTTTCTCACCCTTGAGACCTTACCTTCATTTCTAAAAGAGCGTACAATCCCCATCTCTCGGATGGATAACAAGAATAAATCTATCAATTCATCTTGATAGCCGAAATTTTTATTAATACCCTAAAAAAATAGCAAATTCGTTTCATGTTTGGGCAGTTTGATATTGATATCTGACTGTCCGACGTTTGGACAGTCTGCTACCTGTACCAAACTATCTCACACTGGGGCGGTATGCTATAAAAACTCTATAAAAGTCAGTTTTCTCTCTCCTGCCCACTCACAATTAATTATAACTTAGATGAAAGAGAAAGAGGAAGAAGAAACAGCAATTTTTTGGCGATTTCAGGTCATTTTTTTTATTTAGTTATATTTATTTTATTCATATTATTTATTATTTTTAAAATTTTAATTTAATAAATTTGTAAATTTTTTAATTCATTTTTTTAAATTAATGTATAATTGATAAATGTTTATTAGCTAATGTAGTTCCCAAAAAAAAAATGTTAATTGCACTGTACGTGGGCGGGAAGATTATCCGGGGTGCGGAGGGAGCACAGTACCTGAAAGATGCAGCCTATGGCTTCGAGGTTAATGAAAAATCACATTTTCGGAACTTAAGCAAATGATATACGAAAAGACTGGTGTAAACCCCAACCAGTAGGATATAGACTTAGTTACTCGGATTAACACATTCAGGGGGTAATAGACCTTACTTTCTCAGGTATCCAATAACAAATGAGGAATTATGGAGGGGTGTTTACAATCAAATTGAGTCAAGGAATATTCCGGTAATGGACTTATATTCCATAAGAGTTACGCATCAACCAGGGGTTGGATCTTCTAGAAAAAAATACAGGTTATGACAACCCGGTGTACCACAGCTAGGGTTATGACAACCCGGGGTACCACCACTCGAGTTATGACAACTCGGGATACCACAACTCAAATCATGTACCACCGTATGAACTGTACGTACCACCTGTTTATGACAATTATGTACCTGATTATACCACTGATTGTACCATGGGTGATTATGCCATCGAGCTACCACCACCACCTCTTCTTGAACCCGTAATCCAAGCTAAATTTCCATCTATACCAGAGTCAATATCTAGACTGTTATCCGCTGTTACCGGAATGATAATGACATTGATGGTGAAGGGATCGATGTCACACCAGAAAAGGAAATGGACACGGGTGATGATTGGGAAGGAGATTGGGATTCTGATCACTTATCAGATGGTGATGTAGATGTAGTACCCCCTTCCAGGGAAAGACAGATTTTTGATTAGAGGTCGGATAGATAGGCATCCGGTCGCCACATTCAACGATACCAGCTTTTTTTAAGAAGCAAACATTATTTTCTTTGGGAAGCGTGTTGTATACAATCAGGAGCTTGCCCCACAGCAAGTTTATACCAACATAGATGAACTTGTGAAGAAAATTCATGAGGTTCATGTTCACGGCAACTAGGAGTGCAGAGTACAAAAAAGGGACCGAACAAGGTTAGTTGTGGTTTGCAAAGACGCGCCGCGTTGCGAGTTCTATCTTTTTGCAAGACCTGTGGGTAAGGGATATGCATGGATGATTAAGAAGTGTGAACCACCTCATACATGCAAGTCTGCATCATCAAAGACAGACCATGCACAACTTACGGCACCACTTATTGCCGATGTAGTTGAGACGGGCATTAAGGAGGACCCATCAATGAGCATTAAGGAAGTCGCTAGGAGTGTCAGACTCATTTACAAACATGCAACCCCAAAATACAATAGGTTGTGGAGAGTGTGTGAACTTGCGATTTGTAGAATGTTCGGTAGTTGGCAGGGTTCATACAGATTGCTTGCACCATTGCTCCAGGCCATAGCAAGTACAAATCCCGACACAAGGTATGAATGTTGGATTGTCAGCATACCCGATGTCGATGACACTAAATAATTCAAGGGCATAGCATGTGCTTTAGGTCCATATATTCAAGCTGTGCCATGCATTAGACTGGTCATCAGTATAGATGCATGCTTCATTCTGACCGTTACGATGGGAGGCTGTTGATAGCATGTGCATTTGATACTGAAAACTAGTTGTTGCATTTGGTTTTTGCAATTGTTGAGAAGGAGGATGGTGAGAATTGAAGATTTTTCATGAGATTTTTACGGAGAGAAGTGGTTGGGAACATGTTCTTTTGTGTCATATTAGACCAGCACAAATGAATCAAATATGTTTTTTATCGTACAGATTTCGGATGGTCGACAGCGGACGGCGAGTGTGTTCACATGCTGTGTATGCAACACATTGCAGACAACCTAAACAAGAATACCGGATACGACAAATTGGTTGTAGACATTCAAAATTAGTTGCAGGAGGAAGAAGCCGAGAAGGATGAAAAAGATGTTCAGAGATTTTGTCAAGGTATGTATATTTTATATTTGAAATTTAACATATTTTAGATGAAATTTTACTGAAGTATTTACTTATATTTTTTCGTCCCTTTATTAGACATAAATGCTTCTCTTTACTTTTGTGTAGTACTGTCCAAAGGCAAATGCCTACTTACTTAAGGTGGGCAAAAATAATTCCAGAGATCTGCAAGAGCCACCCGCATATGAAAAAATATTTCAAGCCCGTGATGGAGGTTACTGATGGAGAATTATGACCACAAATGGGTCGGAGTCGTTGAATAATGTTTTCAAACAGAGCCAGAAGTTGCCCGTGGCAGCAATTGTAGAGGACACCATCTACAAGTTAAATGCATAGTTTATTGAACGGCGTGCTAAAGCCGCATAATTACTGGCCAGGAATCAAACATTTTCAATAAGGGTGGAGGGAAAACTAAGAAAACATAGGGAGAAAGGTGCAGCTATGAACGTTGTCACGTACGGTAATCAACGCATGGAATTCGAAGTGCATGTGGAAACACGCAACATACTCCCACATTTGGAAACGATAGTTATTTACCATATCTGCATTCTTGTCGATACATTTGGGGTGAACTCTTATGCCACAGAGATGACAAAATAATATCTCCGTAATATCTCCCTTGACAAGACATGTATTCTTCAACATCTTCGTGGCATAAGAGTTCACCCCAAAAACTTTCTAATAGTCGAATTATCCGTGAACATGTATTCTTCAACATCTTTGAGTGGAAGAAAACGAGATAAATGTCGTCGTAAGCGGGATTCACCCGTCCAAAAAAATTTAGCGACAGATATGCGAGGATTGTGTGCAGTTTCACTTTCTCATTTTCGAGGTTCGGGTTTGGGTGACATTGTAAGATCTATGGTTCCAAATGATAATAATGGATTAAACAATTTATATTAATTCTAAATAATTTCGAACAATTTATATTAATTCCTAACATTTTTTAAACAATTTTAGACTAAAAAATTAAATACAAAAAAGTTGAGGGACGTAGATGCAAAAGGGGAGACTATCTGTTGGAGAAAGAGAGAAAGAGAGGAAAGAGAGAGTGAAAATTTGAAATGATGGTGTGAAAAACGGGAGGGGTACCCTTTCAATATATATAGTTTTTATAGCAAACTGCTCAGTGTGGAGCGCTTTGGTACAGGAAGCGGACTGCCCCATCAAACCGCCCAAACATGGGACGGTCAGGATATTTTTAAAAAAAATCAGTCTGGGTGACATATTTGCTATTTTTTTAGAATATTAATAAAAATTTCGGTCTTGATAGTCACACTCACTACCAAGCTTTTTTTAAAAAAAAAATTGTATCAATTAATTCATAACAAAAAGTTATCATGACATGTGTTTAGAGACGGGGCACAAAAAAAAATTTTGGTATAAATTTATTCCAAAATTGTAACTTTGTATATTTCTACTCGGTGGAAGATAATCATACAAAATTATCTGAATTGGCTTATTTGAATTTGCTCATCTATTACCGCTCTATAATTTTGATTTTGGCATTCGTAAAATATTTATATTCATATATACTTGACAAAATACTTATACGGATCCGTCATGTTCTCTCGCTTATATGGATCCGTCATATTCTCTCGCTCACAGTTATTCATACCACATGATTCTGTAACTTAACCGTGTTCAATTTTCGTCTAATAGTCGGCGGAGGGGCATCACATCAAAAAATCTCGAAAGAGAAAAAGAACTCGCTAGCCTCAAAAATATCTAACGGTTGGATAGTGGATGCCCCTTTCTCAATTCCAGCCACCCCACAAATGTTGTTAAAATGTTTTCCACTTTTAAGTTACTCGGCCGGCAGTGGGCCACTGTTTCTTTGTCTTTCTCGAAAAACCTTGAAACTGCATGTCGGTTGTAAGCAAAAAAAAAAAAAATGCATGTCGGTCGGATACTCGGATCATCCAAGTCTAGTTTTTTGGAACACTATAGCCCGGATCTGACTTCATAATGATTCGACTGAAATAAGTATTAGTTCAAACGGCGCGTGATACTGTTCAAGCAGCATTTATGTAAACATTTGGCAAACGATTTTATTTTAAAAGAATGAATTCAGATGGTGGCTTGATTAACAACCTATACATGTATGATACAACCCACTGTATGCAATTTATGAGCTTTCGGGGACGGACATGAGAAGTAGGCCCCACTTGTGATCAATGTCTGGAATTATTGTACTCCGATTTATTGGTGAGTGGCTACTCTACTTACATAAACATATAAGAGTATATGCTTATAAGTTATTTTTGCATTTTCAATGTCTAAATAGTCAATCTGAAGCGTTCAACATGTTTTTCATATTAATATGTGTTTGGAAACGAAATTTTACATTTTACATTTTTTATTATTATTGTTTTTACCATATTATACCTCTGTTTTGAAAAATTCTATAAAAATAGTAAAAAAGTTTCAAAAAATGTAAAATTTGGTTTCCAAACACTTATTAATATGGAGAACATGTTGAGCGCTTTAGATCGACCATTTAGACATTGAAAACACAAAAATAACTTATAAGCATATGCTCTCATATGCTTATGTAAGTAGAGTAGCCAATCTCTCTATATATACACACACACACCCACCCACCTCTTATACCATAACATTATTCTAAGTAAAATTACATTCAACGAGTCTATACAAAATCGCATGTGAAAATAATTATCATGATGTTGTTATTTTTTTAAAATCCTTCGCAGAGATTGTCAAGTTGTGAGAAGGAACTAAACTCTCAACTTTTAGATAACTAACAGTCTTAGAACTTTTTCCTAACTAACTATGCTACTATCCCTTTCTCATCATGATGTTGCTATAAAGTCTCATTTTCTCAAGTGATATATTCTTATTTGAATTTGAATTTTAATGTAGAAATGAAATAAGCAGAAATTTAGGACATAAAATAAATTACGAAAGCTATTCTAGTATCAATTTTGTGAAGAAATTTAAATTTTACCTTGCCTGTTTTTAGCAATATTATTTTCATTTTCGGTCTGAGCCAAATGGGTTTCATAGAAACCAATTCTCCTATTATTCATTCTACTCATCAGTTATTTTATAAGTGTATAGATAAATTATTTGGTGGTAAGAAGTCAAATACTAGAGGATTCTATATTAATAGATATCTTATTAAGAGATTTGATATTTTAGTTCCAGTTATTATTTTCATTAGATCATTGTCTGAAGCTTCACTTTGTACTGTGTTAGGACATTCTACTAGTAAGCCAATCTGGACAGATTTATCAGATTGTGATATTATTAGTCAATTTGGTCGAATATATAATTTTTTTTATATTTATAGTGGATTTTCTAAAAAATAGAATTGTGCATAACAAAATTTTCAAAATTAAATTTTAATCTATGCGTTGATCCATCCTAAGCATGTTCGTAATAAAATACAGAAAATATTATTGTTTCACTTGAGAACATTTCATCAAACACAAAGAGAACCATTTTCAATAATAATATAACGAAACAAAATTCATGTATACAAATTACAATTGTTTTATCACTTTTAATAAAATGCCTGCAGGTCACACGCATGCGGAATGTGGGCCCCACCACTTGCAGTTTCGATCTCATCTTCGGTGGCCGCATGTTTGATTGGAAGTATAAGCAGGTTAAATTTAACCAACTACTTTGTGTTATCGACCTATTGTTTATTTTACTATAAATATTAAGTTGCAGAAAATTCCAATAGCAAAATTTGGAGAAAAGAAAGAGAAATTACCGGCAGGCGGCAGCAATTTGAAAAGATAGAACATTAATTTGTTCATATAATTTGTGCTATTATAACATAAAATAATTTTTGACGGAGCCTACTTTTTATTCCTGGTTTGGTTGTGGTCTAAATGGTGAAATAAGAGGTTTAGTTCTTGTTATTCTATTAAGATAGTATTAATTATTATTAATATACTAATATTATATAATTAGTATCTTGTTATTAATAATTAACTAACTTAGGTTTTCAAAACTTTAGTTCTCCACCAACTCTAACCAACAAGGAATATCTTAAGCCATGATCTAACTTTAACCTCAACCAAAAATGAATAATTTAGACCGGTCTAAGTTAGAATAATTAATTTAGACCTCCTTAGCTTTAATCTACAACCAAACACCACCTATATGATTAAAACGGTCACTTGCACTATTTTTGCGTGACTCTTTATTGTAGCTATTCCACCATTTTTTCCGAAATTTATTTTCTCAATTCATACAAAAATCGAACCACTAATTTAATCTCTTTAAATTACCACAGTTGCACACCAACAACCTATTTGATTTAAAGAGCTCGACCTCTCTAGACTAGTACTTGCTCAAAGAAACCGAACTAATTGTTCGAAAAAATAAAATATTAATTAGGTCTCTTTTCCGAAAATATATTTTAATATTTTCAAAATAATAAATACGGAACAAAGAGACAAATTGTCGGTATAACCACTGACCATTGACGGTGAGAAACTCATCTGAAATAAAAAGGAAGGGCAGACAGATTGGATCCGATCCAATATTCCCTCCTAAAGGAGCGTTCCCACAGCCACCGAAACGATCCCCTCAAAGCTTCCGTTCACACTCTGTACCACTTCCCTCTAATTTGATCCTAGCCGTCAATTCTTTGATCGGTGCTAAACGAATGCCACGGAGGTTACATTTTCATTTTGTACTCTTCGAGTTTTTGACGCGGTCGTCTCCATCAATGATCGTCTCTGACTGGGATATCGATCTTTTGTAACATCATGTTGTGTAGCTCTTGCAAGTTGTAACTTGTTTCTTAAATCACCTTCAAAGAAAAGGCAGAAAAGCAAGTGAGACACATCCGGTCGTAGGGATGGCAAGACTGTTGTGCCGTATATGATCAAGAACACCCAGAAAAGACATTTTATTCTCCTCTCTGCAGGAAGAGTTCAACCTGAGCCATCCGATATGGACACCTACTTATTCCTTATCTCCTTTGTAGAACGCCACCTCCCCAACCACTATATAAATAATATTCACCCCATCATTGGCGTTCAAGGTTCCCTATCTCATACTTGCTTCAAACTACTTAACAGCAAAGGTGCAAGCAATTGATAGAAGAAGAGAAGCTCAAGAAGAAAAGGGGGTTGAAGAGAATGGGAAATTGCATTGTGATCCAACAAGAGAGATCATGGGTCGACGACGAAGAAGATGATTTTGAATCGTCAGAGAAGCAGAGTGGTAATTGGTTAGGTGAGAAGGAGAGAATGTTAGAGGTGAAGGTCAAGATTACAAAAAAGCAATTGCAAGAGTTGCTTGGAAGCAAGAGAATGCCAATCGAGAAGGCATTAGAGGAGATCATTCGAAAAGGATCGATTTGTAGGGAGCATATGAAGGAAGGGCAATGGAGACCCCGGTTACAGAGTATACCGGAGGTCCAAGAAGAAAGATAGCAACAATTGTGAATATCTTTTTTCATAAGAAAGGTGGAGGACTGGAGGTCTAGCTTACTAACAATTGTGAATATTTAGTGTGTTTTTATTTTGTTATTATTGCATTTGCTATTACTAGATTTTTTAATTTTTTTTTTTTAGGATACTCTTCTTATAGATTTAGCTCAGTTTTGTAAAGAACTTTTCAATATGTAATGAGAGACCGAGCAATACATTAACATTTTTTAAATGAAATGGGTATTATATATATGTGTGTGTGTGTGTGTGTGTGTGTGTGCAAGTTTTGAAAACAGTAAGGCACATTGATCCCTAATGCACCAATTAAGCATTTCTCTTTGGTCCATTTTCAACTATTTTTAACTCACATATGGACAAAACTATGGCCGCTAGATATATGTGATATTTTTTTTACTTCACCAATGGTATGTCAATTCTATCAACATGAATGTAACCCTTCAACGATATATATACGCAAGGATTTGATTCATCTTTCGGAGAAAATAATAGTAGTGCACAAATAAGATAAATCATATTTATTTGAGGAAATTTTGCATTTTTAAAAAACTTACGGACCAAAAGAAGATGAGGCGAGACATTTAATTCCATGTTTATAATTCGATGGTAATTGTCATTGATCTCTAAGGAAATAACAAAGAAATCTTCCACATCAACATTGAAAAATGACAGACCCATTTTTAGGTTGAAAAAGGTATGTCAGCGAACCCAAATACAAATTTGAATTGAAAAAGTTCAAACTCAAATATCAAATATAATTGATATCACTTTCCTAAAAAAAAATATGACATTTTTTTATAAGTATAATGATTTTTGTAAAATTTCCTTGACATGAATATTTTTGGCATGCTATAATTTTTCTCTATTTGAATTTAAAGTGCCGTGAGTTTTTTATTTGTATACAAATAAAATGATATAGTTCAAATTTAACAATTAAATTTGTTATTTGAGTTTTAAAATTTATTATACAGAACAAAAAGCATCCGAATCCTCATCTTAGGCAATATGCTCAATAATTATTCTCTCTCTCTATGGATAAAGCATTTAAGCAATCTTCGATTAAGAACACTACTATTGACGTTTAGATCCTGTGAGGCTGTGATGCCAAGTTCCAGCGTAGATGCTGATTCGTCTTTATCACTTCAAAATTCTAGTAGAACTCCGGTTTGATCCTAAAAATCTGTACGTGCAACGAGCGCACGTGCTGCCCGAGGATCAACACGGACAAGTATCCTCTCCATTACTGTAAAAGATTCCCTTCACTTTACGGTTTGAAATTAACTCTCAGCCGCTTTAATTCGGGCTGACGGAGGGAGCAGTATTATTGAGCTTTGAGATTCGTGCCAAGTTAAAAAGGACGGTCCAGATCAAGTAATTGTAAAAGATTCCCTATTACGGTACCGGGGAGGAACTGAATTCGGATCGACACGCCTAAGAGCATCTACAACAGCGATTGTTTATAAATTGCTAATCTGATGTGAAAGATTGCTAATTTAATTGCTGAGTTGTATCATAATTGCTTAATTAGCAAATTTACTTTAAAAGAAAACGTTTGTTAATGACACCCTGGCTAATTGATTGGTTAAAATAAATTCTTCCGTATCTGTACAGCGTCAATTGCTAATTACTGCGTTGGAGAGTAGTTTGCAAAATTTGGCGGAGCAGTTTGCAAATTAAAGTGACGTGGAGATAAATACGTTTGGTCAATTGTAGATGCTCTAACATCATTCTTTTGACGTGGTAGTAGATTGCATTAAATATTTACGCTTCCCAAGAACAATACAAGAGCTAGACGACATAAAAATCATCAATTTCTCAACGTGGTCAGTGATCATAAATGAACAAGGCAATCGAACAAAGGCAATATTTACGACCATTCTTCAAAATGCTATGCTAATATAATATGCTCAAGCACGAAAACCAGCAAGCTTGGCAAATGGAACTTGTACATGACGAAATTAGAAGAATAGATCATAATTGCTTTCGAACGCATGCCTTACAAGAATACAAGGTTCATCGATTACTTGAGTAAACAACAGGGAGCATTATGTAGGTTATCTATTTAGCTCTCCAAGTGTTTTTATTACTCGTAATAAACCATTCAGCACTACGGTTCTTGGAAACAAATGGTTTCGAGATCACGAACGCAACATCCAGAACACAAACATCACAAGGAGGTAACAATTAAATAACCGTTTTGAGAAAAAATATCACTTTTTCTATTAAAATTGACGTTCATTTTTAATAAAGATACAAGTCTTCCACATAAGCATGTCAAACTGACAAGTTACACCCAAAACACCAGCAGAAGAAGACATAAACTTAAATTTTAAAATAAAACAGCTCAAACCATTTGCCATCACTTTTGGGGCATTATGGCAGGCTACATTACATTGTCATGTTGTCCTTTGCTTCAACAAAGCAAACTAACTACATACACAATAACACAACTGGTATTTTAACACAAGCATTTCTAACCGGAGGCAAATGTGCTAGTGCTTTTCTAGGCTTCCAAGCACTTCAGCCCATATAACGGGAAATGCAAAAATCTCTTCAATAAACTTACAAAGGGACCACCAAAAGCTTGCGCTTCAACTGGAAGCCTCACACAAACATTTAAAATCATAAAACTCACCAAGCACCTTGCAAATATTACAACCACATACAAGCAGGAAATCCTTACACACTACTCACATTCCTTCCTTCTCACACAAATCAAGAAGAGAGAGTGTCTGCACAGGGCAATAAAAATGACAGGTTAGTATAATAGAGTGGCCAGCATATGTTTTATTCCCCCATAATGAGTACCGTTGACGGTCCCACAATGTTAATTAACACAAAATTACCTATTTTAAAGACAAACCCTCGCTACTTAAATTAATAAACATGTACTTAAGTCCTTGACAAAAAAAAAAAATCATTAAGGACACTGGGTTCTAAACTCAGCTAAGGCTGTGTGAAAGACATCCCCACTTAAAATGAAATAAATTGAATCTAATTTCAACATACACTGACCATAACATATATAACGCAAAATATTATGAAATGTATAAACTTACGCATGGGCTTTTGTAAAACATAACCTAGTCCCTTTGCTCATGCCTATTACACCCCCGCACCCCCCCCCCCCCCCCCCCCCCCCGAAACCCCCCTCAATTAACTAACCTCACGTACTTTGAAAGGTTTGTGATCAATAATAACAAAAGCGGACCAACCCCATGCTCACAATGGGTCCAGTTGCTACCATAGTTAGGAAAACAGCCCAAATTGAACTCTTTCATGTTGATCATGAAAGAGAATTAAAAACTCATCAAGTCAACTCAAAGTTTCTTTGATAAAACTGCAATCAGTCCCAAGAATATTTGAGGCAAACATAACCTATGAAATAAGACAATTTGGTCACTAGCTATTAAAAATAAGGCAATACAATCTTCTGGCAGCACAAGATTTAATGTGACCATTTTAAGATATATACACCAGCTCCACATATGATAACTACTACTGAATAGACAGTCTCGTTGTGAAGGTAATCAAGAAATACCTGCCCCAACAAACTGTAACAATCCCAAACCTATGTTCTTCTCAACTACCATGCAAAAATCCATTACAAAGAAAGAACGATAGTGAAGGATTAATTGCAACTTGCAAGAGATAGGTTTTGGATTCTATTTCTATACTATAAACAAGTCATCAACATTTACTGACAGCAAAACATCAAATATAATAATAAATTTATGCTCTGTTGAGATCAAACAAAAAGGACTGTTCAATTGAATTCACAGCTCAAGGCATTGAGATGTGTATCCATACCTAAAATAAGAATATAACACTCATAAACCCCCGATATGCAGCTACTGAAACAAAATTGTTGAACAAAAGGAGCCTCTTTATTCTTGAAGAGCTACACCAAAGATTTCTATATTTTCAAATAACCTAATTAGTTACGACATGCAACAATTCAAACTAGCAACTAACATCACCACATGTAATATTAATGAAGCATAAACAAACAAATCATGTTTCAAATATAAAAAAGCTACTCAAGGCTCGCATGAAATATAGAGAAGTCTCATGTACCTCAGCAATTGAAAGCTCAAGACGGAACTTTGGACCATCATAGTGATGCAGAACTGGCCTAAAAGCATCCTCATCCAAAGCCTTGCACAGCTTTCTAACACGGATTCTCACCTATATATTTAGCCAATTTTTCATAGAAAAGAATACTAAGCATGTGAAAAGGTATTACATTGGAGCTTAAATTAGTGTAAAATTACAGTGAATGGCTGAATTTTACCTGTGCAGGGAACCTAGACTCGCCTTTGCACTTTTTATCTTCCCATGCAGAGGGATCAATGTTTGAACCCCCAAAACTAGTAGCCTGATGAAGTTTAATAATGAAACGAAATGGTTAATATAAAACACCTGTCATGAACATACTTACAAATTTCATTTACAACAAATAAGAAATTAACCTCAAAAATCCCATGGAGCTGATGGGTGGTGTAATTGTACAGGAAAAGAGGCAAGCCTGGAGTAATTGCCCTCACTGAATCACGATAGCGAGCCGGTAACCCTGCAAATGATTTGATAAGATAAAGAGATAAGTGCACAATATAAGCATTAGAATTACACAAGTCATGTGGATAAAAAAAATGGATATCATATATACCACAATGAATCCCATTTACTTCAGTTATTCAAGAAAATAAAATTGTATCTTGCAGGCTTGCAGCAAAACAATTCCAATTCTTATAACCAAAATGAGCATCCAAAGAAATTAACTCAAATGACTACATAGCCAAAAATATAACAAACAGTTGTCTCTTCAGATAAATAAAAGATATAAGAACGCATACCAAAAAGTTGCCTCTTCAGATCCTCTTGCATGGTATCATTGTTGCACACAAAAATATAACCACCCAATACTTCATTTCTGGGTAGCATCTCACTCGAAGGCAAGTTTTGAATCTCTTATCAATCCCAGTATTATTGTTATTGCTGTTCCCATTGACAACCTTGTCATTACTGTTCATGTTGCCATTGTTACTTGACAGAGTGACATCCTTCCCACTCACATTACTTGAATATTTCCCCAACCCAGCATTCATCTTAAAGAATTGACATTAATGTTATTGTTATGGTTATTGTAATTGTTATTGTTACTCTTCTGATAAACCGGCAAACCCATATTCATATTCACATTCATGTTCATATTAATGTTATTAATATAGTTGTTGCGAAACTGGCTTTTGAGAGCAGGTTCATTCATCTTCAAATCCAGATTCATCATGCCCAAATTGAGGTTCTCCATCTTGGGGTCATCTTGATATGAGAACTTATCATACTTGTAATATGGATTTGGTTCAACCGGGTTGTGGGAGTAGTCAACATTGTTACCCCGCTCCCCATTTGACCTGGTTAGCTCCGCAAGCTTTGACGTCATCATAGACCATTGGTGATCCTCAGAGACTTTTGGTTGGCCTCTGAATTCATCTCCTAAATGCCATAGGTTATCCATCTTCTTTTATGTTGCTCTCTTAAGCAAAATCTGTTAAATGAGATCAACTGAATTTTGTAAGATAAAAGCAGAAAGCAACAGAAACAATAAAGGCTTTTAATGCTATGGGAGTATAGTAGATTCAGGAGGAAATTTGTATGATAGGAGACAAGATAAATCTCAATCTTAAATGCTAATTAGAAGGGGTTAACTTAGAAAATGTTTTTTTCATCCTTTTTAAGTTCGAAGTTTGTGCAGGAATTTAGATAGGAGCGACTAAAGGATAAACTTCAGCCAGTTTGCATCGTATACTAGATCTGGAATAACACTTCAACTTGAGCTAATAAAATTTACCTAGTTAAGACAGTAGAAAGAAGAGGCTTAAATTAGAAGGAAAAAAAATACAAAACAGTAATTTAATCCCTTTGCCAGAAAGAGAAATGTGGATAAAAGAAACCAAAATTCGAAATCACTGCTATATACTCTGATTCGAGCACAAAGTCTAAATTTTATTTGTTCCTCCCAAGTCAAAATCTTACCATATTTCTACCAAAATCAGTAAAAATTCAGAATTAATAGAAAACATCAACGTGACCAATCAATACGCTCCAAATTTTCACAAACATAAACCATTTCTAAAAGCTAAGATGCCATGAAACCGAATCTCATTCGATTCGTTTACTTAAAAAGGACTGTTCAGCTTGAGATTTGGGAGAGAGTGATAGAGATTGGCTGACCTGAAGGAAGTTGCCTAGATCCGATCGGCACAAAGATTTAAGAACCCTTAGATTTGAGGAAGAAACGAACAGATTGAAAAGGAAAGAAAAGCGAGCGAGGATCGAGTTGATTTCCCCCCTTTCTGCTCTGTCTGACTCTCTCTCTCTCTCTCTTTCTCTCTCTTTCTCTTCCTCGCACAACCTGTCTCACCAAAGCCACGTAATTTGAGAGAGAGTGCGCGATGTTGAAGGGGCACAACTGCACAAGAGTTGTCTTAAAAGCGCAATGTTCTGAATACCCCTGGAAACAGCCAAATTGACCATTTTGCCACTTGTCTGAGTCTGGGATTTCTTTCAGTAAGTGGATCCGCCTCTGCTATTTTTCTTAGAGAAAAGGAGGACTCTTTTTTTTCAATCAGAACCATTCAAATTCGTTGAGATTTGTGTATGAAAAAATTATTTTATCGAGATACGTGAATGAAAATTTTGAAATGGTGAGGATCAGAAAAGGAGGATCCTTCTTTTCTCTAAAAAAAGAAGCAGAGGCGGATCCGTAAGTGAGCCCAAAGACAGATGCACGGGCCCACTTCTCTAAACCCCAATTCAGTCATATTTTTCTTATTGCGAAATTATATCTCTCTATTTTTCTTATTTTTGTTAAGTCGTTTGTAGTTTCGGTAGCAGAGAAAAACTTCGAAGTAATTTAACTATTTGTTCAATGCTAGAGTAAGTATTAACCGAAACTGACTGTCAACAATGTCATTTAATTTTTAGGCACCATATATGTGTTATTTCTTTCAACAATATATATATATTTTTTTATAAAAATTGAATGTCAAACTACTCAATTATTTAATATTACTTCCGGATTTATTTCTTTTAACAATTAAAGTAGTCTGATAGAAGATATGTTCAGATCATGAGATTTTTGGGCTAAGTAAAACTTCTCCTCAAAATTTATTTAGCTGCCTTTTTTGCCTCAAAGGAAGAACCACGGGAAAGAAAAATTTGAGCCGATCGCATCCAATTTAAAATTTTGATGTAACGTCAATTTTTCTTTCAAACACGCTTTGTATTATCGCTGATCTGATCCAACTCGGTGAAAACAAATGTTTTACATTAAATAAATGTACGAGGCATCCGTTATTCTGAATAGACAGTATATATACCGCATGTGTCAAGTATAAATGTACTGAGGCAATTTTGTCGGTGCTGCTAAAAATAGTAAATTGTCATCTCAATTGCACGACTATTTTAGGAAACATATAATCAAAGCATTTTTGGCTCTATCAATTCTCATGATAAAATTATTGAAATTTCAAAGCCAATGAATGAGCAAATTTACAGTCGTGTGTTCGTCTGATCTCTTTTTCATACAACAATGAAAAATATTTCCTTCTAAATTACATGAATTTTAAAAATGTCCAAACCGCCGAAAATCTCAGCGGCCGAAAAAAAGAATTGGGCCGCTGAAATTTTCGGCAGCTGAGTAACACAATTTTTTTTCGATTATTTCAATTTCTATTATTCAATTTCTGTCATAAACCGCTTTTTATATTTTTGGTTTTTATATAATAAGAAAATTTTATGATTTTTTTATTTTTTCTATTAAAATATTAGAAATATTTTTTTATTTTTTTAAATAGATACAATACTATATAATTTGATTTATTAGAAAGATTGCGCCAAATAACCCGGATAAATATTTTTCAAGCCGAATTTTTGCAACTGTAAGAAAAATTCAAATAGTTCTTTGTGTGTTATTGAAAAAAAATAAAAATATTTTGAATCTGAGTTATTGATTCTGGTTCAAAAGTTACTTCTAAGTAAATACAGAATATATTGTGATCCTTCTATTTTTGAAAAAATAAAAAATTTCTCTCACAAAATAACTCAGATTCCATAAATTTCTCTAACAAAAATTTCTCTGACAATTTTTTTGTTTTTTTCGAAAATAGAAAGATTACAATATTTTACGTATTAACTTAGAAGGGACTTTTGAACTAAGATCAATAACTCATATTCAAATATTTTTATTGTTTTCTAATAACACACAAAGAAATATTTTAATTTTTCTTACAGCTGTAAAAAATCCAACCTGAAAATTATTAATCCAGGTTATTTGTTGTTGTCTATCTAATAAATCAAAATATATAGTATTCTATCTATTATAAAAAAATAAAAAAATATTTTCTAATATTTTAATAAAAATAAAAAAATCATAATAAAAACGGTTTATGACAGAAATCGAAGTAATAAAACAAATTATGTTACTCAGCCTTCGAAAATTACGTCGGGCCAATTCTTTTTTAAAATTCTTCAGAATACTTAGGTATTTGTATTATTTTTTATTTAATGTTGAATGTTAAGAAAAATCGGTTCTAAACTCCGATAATAATTTTTTTTAAATGTTATAAGTTAGATGAACCTCTATTATTTATTTGAAAAAAGGAAAATTATGTATAATTCTCAAAATTCTCGATATTACGTATTTCCCTCTAAAATTCACAATATCATATTTATCATTTTAAATATCAAAAACTCACAAATTTGCCCAATTAATCGTCTTCTCTATTAAAACTCATTTTATATTTATAAAATACCCATTTTATCATTTATTAAAAAAAATATGTAACACGTTTAGAGAAATGTCCAGTTTTATAATAATTCGGTTGTGGGCAAATGGTTTATTTCCTTACTAGTGATGCACAGACAAGTGTATACCTAAATATTACCGTGTATATATAATGAGTAGATAAATGAGTTATTTTCCATCGGAAATCGACAAACTAGAATACTGGACATTTTTTTTTCACTGGTTACAAACTTTTATTTTTTAATTAAAGAAAAATGAAAATTTTGTAAATTAAAAATATGTTTTAACCGAAGGTCAATAAATAGAGTAAATTTGTGAGTTTCATATTTTGAAAAGATAAATATGATATTATGAATTTTAGAATAATAAATACGTAATTTAAAAAAATTAAAGGATATACATGAAATTTTCATATAAACTATTTATAAACTTCCATGTTACTCATTTCATTATGATGTAAAAATAAGTCAAGCACTGTTGCTATTCTGACTTCTTTTTTTCTACGAACCCCCACGACCTTTTTTAATAAATTTTAATCTCTATTTCTAATAATTTAACGATTGGCTATAAATTACTTTGGTTTTCAGGATATTCTGTCTGTTTATTTCAGTACATGATTGTTTGTTGTTTTTAACTCATATTTTATTAAAATATTTTAGATGATTGAAAAATTATCATTACTTCGTAGTTAATGGAGATATCAATGGAAGTTTGAAAAAAAAAGTGCAAATATCTGATTTCTCTTACTTCAACTGTAAATTATGAAGAGTTTATTTGGATTACACAAATTATAAAGAGGTCCAAATAAAACATGCACAATAGTAAATTAGCCTTCATTCATGGTTTAATCTTCTCAACTCTTGTAGAGCTAGATCTTGATTTGAGTGTAAGATATCATGCTCAATAGCATTTTCATATTGCTCACCTTAGTTTTCGATTTTAAGATTATGGTTGTTTTCAATGCCTTAGTTACTTGAGATTAGTGTAAGATCCGCAATAAAACTAGAAGATGTTTTTGCATTATCAAGTTTATAAAAATTCTTAATAGTTTATTCTTCATAGAAAACTATATCTCTACTTCTAACTAACTGAGAATTCCTCAATTTATAACCGATCGTGTAATCCGAAGAAAATACACTTGTTCAGAAAATCCAAATCGGACAATAATATGCCGTAGCAGCACAACAAATGGCACTCAATTTGACCAAAACCAACAAATCAAAGTCTTTTGACCAATTAATTTGATGTGGTACTTCACAGCAAAGCATAGGTCTTTGCGCGGTTCACTGAATAACCAAAAGCGCTCACCTATCTTGGTTTATGCGCGGTCCACCAACCAGGAGAAAAAGAGAGAGAGCGATCTTATTCCTTAAAAAGTTAAAACTATCGATCAGATCAACAGCAGTGTAGATGGGTTTTGAGCAACACAAAGAAATACGATATTGAAAATATTACACAATTTTCTGATTCAAATAAAACAAACAAATTACAAAAAATAATAAATTACAAATAAGCCCTTCTAAATGATATCGGGACACAACCGTTTGCAATAAATTAAGCTTCTAATGTAAAATCCACATTTTAAATATCTCGTAAATCCATAGTTATTTTTACCATCTCTACAAATTCAATTAGATGAATATGTGCCCATAAAATTTCAAGATCACCAATAGTGCTTAGTAAAACTATACAACAAGAATAAATCAAATAATTATATGTAGAAATACAAAAGATATAATACTTTCCAAGCGACAAAAATTTCAAAAGAATAGACCAAAAAGAATATAATATAGTTTTTTCTGTTATTTCATGTAGATAAGTAACAATAGATAACGCCTTTTTTTTTTAAAACTGCATTAAATTTCTCAGCGAGCTCCCTGGCGAAAATTAATTATCTTATTATGAAACAAAGGAGCTGGCCTTGAATTTAAATTTGGTCAGAGACGAACCGACCATGTACGGCTTACAAAAATCAAAGAATCATGTTCCAATGAAAAATATTAAAAAGCTAAACTTAACCCATGGAATAATACTTTATAAAATAAAATAATAAGTCCAGAGGAATCAATCCTGAGTCTTATCCCAAGAGTGTTAAGAAAAAAAAACTTTCTTCTCCATTTTTTGTGAACTGGATAGTTCTGCGGATGGGGTAAGGTATTGACAGAGCCAGTATAGCTTAATGTAGCTGTTTAGTCGTATATTTTTTCAATTTTATCTTTATTGATCATGTGCTGTATGAAGTTAACTAGCTCTGTCCCTTTGAATGGTCGGATTATAAATAAGATCCCTACAATGTAGTTACAAAACTGGAGAGAAACTGGATTGAACTAAACTTTGGTGGTTGGTCGGTTAGCGGGTCAAGCGTGAATATTAACACAATTACAGGTTGCAACTAAGCACATTACTTTACGCATTCTCTTAGTAAAACATAGAATACATGCTGACAGCCGCCCAAAGTTTTTTTTTTTTTTCTTTCGAGCAGAAATTCTTTTGCATACGTGTTATTTTTCTTCATGAGGAGGATGAAAGATCTGATTACAACACTTTTGAGTTATCACAAAGTTACTACAATTATTTTTTTAATTTTTATAATCCAAATTGTCGATCCAAGCCGTTCAGCATGATCTCCACAATAAAATGTGCTTGCAGATCAAATTTTATATTTTTTTGAATTTTTTTATTTATTAAGTATTTTACAAAAACTAGTCAATTCAGATTATTGAATTTGTACCCATCTTAATAAATAGTAAAAAAATAAAAAAAAATGTAATATTTGATCTGCAAGCACATTTTATTGTGGAAATCATGTTGAACAGTTTGGATTGATGGTTGGACTTTGAGAATGAAAAAAATGGTTGTGGTAATTTTGTGGTAACTCAAAAGTGTTGTAATCGGATCTCTCCTCTTCTTTCATGATTATCTATTTAAGCATTGGAATTTGCATTATGATGAATTTTAACATAAACAACATTTATTAAACTTTTGTATTTGTTATCATTAACAGTCTAGATCAGCAACTTCAGAAATAATAATAATAACATGTTTTATTATTGTTATTACTAAAATTGTTTCTCATGCTTCGTCCCACAAATAAAGAGATGTATTTTATATAAATTATATTTGGTCACAGAATAAAATAATTAATTTATGCGTTGAATTAGATATACCTCATATAGGGGGTGAAAACAGTATGGATAATATCCGATCTATTCGATTCATATTCAAAAAAGTATATGTGGATATCTGATATCTGAATATCCTTGTGGATATAGATTCTGATATGGTTTTACGTATCCGAATAGTAGATATATATCATATATTTTAGTATATATTATAAAAAAATATTGTTATTACCATTAAAATTAGATAAATATCATGAACTTTAGTATTTTTTAATATTATTATAATAAATATCCGATCCGATCCGTATTCGGAAAATTAAAAAGAGATATAGATACGGTTTTACCACTATTCGCTCCATTTTCACCCCTAACCGCATACCTTATTGAACATTTAAAAGTAAAAGAAAACAAAACTAAAATAATTTCTGGCCATACGATCATATTTGGAAACAAGTAATAGTTGATCAAACACTTGAAAATAATTTGTGACTTAAGATTGGAAGCCATTAAACTCAGCCATCTATATGAAATATCAAATTGTGCTTGTTGAATACTTGTATTTTTGAAATCGAACGATTTATATCGAAGTAAAGGAAGTTTCTCGCAAATTAAAATCAAGATGTAACTTAAACAATTTTATTTTGAGCGGATGGTTATCATGAATAATATTAATGACAGTATCAAAAACTGTTCTACTTTACAACAACTTAATACGGAAACATAGAATTTCTGGGGTTATATGGAAAAATTGCAAAATAATAATAATAATAATTCAGCTCGAGTTTGCATCTCGAAAATTTGAAAATTGGTTTTAGTCAACCGCTTTGGGCCTCTGAAAGCGTTCAAAATGAAATTAAAAATCAATTTTGAATTCATTTGAGTTGAGATTCCGCAATTAGACCAAGCGATATGGAATAAGCTGCACATGGGTTAACCATGTGCAATCCCTTAATAAAGCATCTCTTTGCACGAGCAAACCAGAGTTAAAGATAAAGAGGCTAATTAATGGAGCAGTTTGACCAACCAATGGAAGAAGAATTTGTTGAGTTGAAGACAATATCAATGGGCCCGGCCCGCGGGCCCATTTGGCCGGGCCCATTTGTTTTGCCACCGGCAGAAAGAAGAAACCGATGGTAATTTAGTTTTTGCCATTCAAAACCGACGGTATTTTGGTTTTTCCTATCGACAGAAATATCTTGTTGCCTTTCCATCAAATTTTTTTAAGTTTTGTTCTCTTCTCTTGAAATTTGTAAGAGAGATTGTAAAAGAGTGTTATTGAGTTTGATGATGTCTTGTACTTATAAGACGGAGTTGGCTATGGTGCTACGCGTAGCATAGAGGACCTCCGTGCTACGGCTCAATATTTGAGTTTTCAAAATTTTAATGGTCGATCCGAAACGTTCAACATGATCTCCATATGAATATGTACTTACAAATCAAATTTTATATTTTTTAGAATTTATTTACTATTTTTTTAGATAGGTAGAAAATCACTTGATCTGAATGGTACAGAATTTTTCAGATCAAGTGATTTTCTACCTATCTAAAAAAATAGTAAGAAAATTCTAAAAAATGTAAAATTTAGCTTGCAAGTACATATCATGTTGAATGGTTCGGATCGACCGTTAGGATTTTAAAAACTCAAATATTGAGCCGTAGCATGGAGGCCCTCTATGCTACGCGTAGCATATTAGCCAAATTCCTTATAAGACTCTTTGATTTAATGAATTTGTGTCATGTGCTTCCGTGATTTTCTCTCAAAAAGGTTTTCACATAAAATCTTGTAGCTTATCTTATTTCTTATACTTGCTTGCTTGTTGTTTGTTATCTTGTATGATTTCTCTATTTTCTCCATTGCTTGTGATTTATTTACCTCCCTTTGCCCAACAGAATTTTGGTTGGTGGGACAATCATTATAATCCAAATAAATAAATAAATTACAACAGTTTGCCAATTGTCCTTGCGGCATTGCACTCAAAAGAAAAGGAAAAATAAAAAGAAGACAGAGACAGACTGAGAATATAAGTCAATTAATTAGGTGTGATGTCTCACGTTGTTTCACATATCTATTTAATTATTTTATCATCATGTATTTTTTATTTAATCAGAGAATTAAAATGTTTATAGCATATATTACGCATAAATGAGTAGTAGTAGTATTAGCTTAATAAACGTTATGACTTAGGGGTTTACTAACTTAATTAAAATAAGAAGATCTAATATTTATAAAATGAATATTAAATTTTTTTTCTCTAAAGATGGTTAGCCGGTTGAAAAAAATATTTACACGATAAATGTTACTAAATATTTTTTAAATCAAATAATTAATATTAAATAGCTAGAAATGTATATTTAAGTATTTAAATATCAATTTAGTAAATATCCAAAATATATAATTTTGTATACATTGTGTGCTTCATACTCTGTATGCCGAAGTCTTTATTTATACCATAATAAAAAAAATAAACCAAAAACTCTGTTTTTGGGAGAATTTCAAATCTACCTAGGCTGCCAAACGTTTTTGCGGACTCAAAGACTGGGGCCGCCAATTGAGCCTGCGGCCCCAGTCTAGGGACCTCCAAATGCCACTATGGCCCTATTGTTTTTTTTTTTGTAAGTGGCACAGAGAACAAGATCAAATTTCGGAGCAGCTTTTTGGTTTATGTCTTGTTTTCCAGCATGTGATGATTGGGCACAAAGAACAAGATCAAACTCTATTGTTTTTTAGTTTAATAAAATTTCTGTAAAAAAACAAATGGGGCCGCTAATCTATTGGGAGACTCCAAGACTGGGGCCGCAGGGCTAATTGGCGGCCCCCCAGTCTTTGGGGCCGCAGAGACGTTTGGCGGCCTGAGTATTTTTCGAATTCCCCAGAAATTAGGGTGTTTTGGTTTATTTTTTTTTATTATGGTATAAATAAAAATTTCGGGAATCTATGATCTACAATAATAAATGAGCAAAGTTTAGTTTTTCAAAATGCTGCTATGTGCTTCTGTGTTATTGGATATTATTCTGGTAATTGTTGGTTTAGTGCCTTTAGGTTTTAATTTCCAAGCTTGATAATATGTAGCTGAATATTACTGCAGTTGATTGGGGGTAAGTTCAGAAAACTCGTAAGGTTTCTAATGAAATCGGTAGGCTATGTCCACTTTCTTAAAAAAAAAAAAAATGAAAAGGTTCTATAATTATTATTTTTCCTCGACTATCTTATCAAATAAGCTGCATATAGATAATTTATTAATTTGTAATAAATACGCAGAACTATATCTTACTAAAAAAAGTATACACGTAACATAATATGGAGGAATAAATTCTCTAGCAAACAAATAGAGATGTTTTTACAATTTCATATGATCCCTATTTTTGTGTGTGCGCGATCTCAAGTGCGATTATCATCAATTATATATAATTTTGTCATATCGTACCAGGACATATTAAAACACAAGAAACATATATCATTTATATATTAAATCTAACACTATTATATGTATTTTGAGAGTACAATTTGTGAAAAAATAATAACATTATTATCAAAATAGTTGAAATATATTCAATATTTGACTCATATGAATGAGAGGAACCATTATTAAAAAATCGATCTACACATAAAAAGATATTCATGCTTAAGATAAATGAAATACTAATCGGTTATTAATTCTGTAATTTATATAATTCTAAGGGCCTCGCAGAAAAAAGTATTTCATAATTTCAGAAAATCCATGCTTGGTAAATCGTGTAGAATTGATCTAATTGTTGTGCATAATACAAACAACTATGAGCTTGCGTGCCTATCAGTCCTGTGCTAGAAATGTATACATTCCATCTGTTGTCGGGTTTTGTTATCATTTAACGGGCTAAATCTGGGTCTTTGATCCGAATAAATGGAATGGGCCGAATTTATATGATCCGATAAAGCCTTTTGCACTCAGGCCCACTTCAAAGGGAGTCCATATGGCAACAAGGGACTAAACCTTCTTAAGGCTTAATCCGCTTCTTAGCCGCTTAATTCTGCCGAAAACCAATTTCTTAACGCGGATTAAGAACACCTCCTTTAGCCTCCTTTTGTCCGGACCTTAAGGTACCTCTACTCCTTCTTTTAGCTTCTTTAGCTTTCACCCACGGATTAAGACAACCGAACATCGATTCCTTAGCGCTCTTTAAACTCTTAATCTTTTACTTTTAATCCTTTGTTGCCGAACGGATCTATGCTCTCCCGTAACTGACAAAGGGGGAAAGATCACAACCGCATATCTAATTCAATGATCTTGATTTACTGTCATCTGCCCCAAGGCTGCCCGAATTATTAATGTGTTGACCGTCTCCTCTTCGTCATCTCCCTCTTTCTAATATTCTCATCGCCTCCTTTCGATGATTTGATTCATCGAAGATGAATTAAAAAAAAAAATTAATAACTTCTTTCTCTAATCTTTTAATCTTTTGGATAATTTTGTTTTCTAGCTGACTAGTTTATGATGAACTTATATGATGCCAGTTTTTTTTTATGTAATAGGTTAGCTATTTTCCCTCTAGGTTTACTTTTGTTTATGTATTATGTGAATTGGTACCAATAATTTGGTGTCTTTCTCATGTAAAACTGCTATTTTGGTTTCAATGAAACCTGTGGGCTTACCCCCACTTATAATCTTATATCAAAAATAAAAAGAGGAAATTGATACAAGTTATAAGAAACAGTAAATAAGTTATATAAGTCAACTGCCTCTGTGATCAACACTATTCCTACAAGTAGCATGTTGAACTTATAGGCAAGGACCATAATGCTGTGGTGATTTTCACATGTACCATATCCAGACCGGTATGGTCCACTTCTCCTTCGGCCTTCCAAACCGACTCCTTGTGCATGGGAGAAGGAAGCAAAACTCTGCACAAGTGCAACTGTTATAAGAATGTTTCAATAGGCATCTCAATATAATCTTAATTCAGAATGTACATGCCGCATAGATGGCTCTCACAGTCATCGTAAAACTGATATCATAATATGCAGTTTAAGCGATATAACTGGATGATAAAATTTACTTATTTTTTTAACTCTTTAGATTGAGGTACAGGACTTGTTTCGTATGAGATTGTTATAATTAATCATATTTATGTCAATATATCTCTGGTAATATGTAATTAGAGAAAATAAATGACATGATTTTGTTACTGATAAGTTCATATTTACTAATATAATGTCATCATTTATTTAAATTAAACATAAAAGCCATCAGAGTATGGATCCAACATTGGACTACCTAGAACAAGAATTGCCCTGGATTTTTACTTCGAACCTCCTTTTTTTTGGAACTCTCTCTTTTTTACATTTAAAAAACTGAAAAAAAATAAAACTTGAGAAATAAACAAATTAACAAATAATATCTCAACAATCATTCCTAAATTCATGATAAGCATTACACAAAAAAAAAACTTTGAGAAATGAACTTATTTGTCCTCAGGCAAAGCCACCTTTGCAGAACATCACAAAGCAGAGAATGACAAAATTGAATCTTAGAATGACCTTTGCAAAAAATACTAAGATTGTAGCACTAAACCATCAATTCATAATAAACAGTGCTTTCTTTTTGTATCGAAATCTTCAATGCTGTATGGGCACGGCAGTACTCCAACTCCCAAAGTTTACTAAGGCAAAGCATCCTCCACTTTCTTCCACACTTCTGAATTACTTGAAAACTTCTCCTTCATCTTCTCTATAATCTCCTTAGCATCTTCAACTCTAGAATTGCTTGCAAGTCCTGTCACAAACATTTTCATTGTAGAGAAGCATGGCACCCAATTTTTATTCTCAATCTTCTTATATACCTCATATGCCATATCGCAGTCTCCACTTTTGCAAAGGAAATAAATCACAGTGAAATAAAACTTACTGTCCCCAACAAACCCTTTTGCTCCCATCTCCTTATAAAGCCTCTTGACCTCTTCCAAATCTCCTTCCTTGCAGAACCCATGTATTAAATGATTGTAACTAACCCAATTCAGTTTTAGCCCCTTCCTATTCATCTCTTCAAACAGTTCCTTTGCCTCACTGACCCGTTTCAACTTGCAAAGGCTCTGAATCATCACATTATAGACTGTCAGACCGGGCCCGCATTTGTGCTTTGTCATAAGCCCAAGCACCGTTTTGACATCATCAAATTTCTCTTCCTTGTAAAAACCAGAAAGGGCAGTACAGAAAATAGCCCGGTTTGGCTTAACACCCCTTTGAAGCATTTCATCAAGTATGGAGTAGAATGATCTGGATGTACCGGACTCGCAAAAGGACTTTATAACTGTGTGGTATGTATCCAAATCAGGTGTCACATTATACGATTTTGGAAACTCACTGTATATCCGAGGGATTTCAGAATGTCTCTTTGAGATAATGCATGCCAGGAGGAGGGAGTTGAGAGAACGAGTTGACGGATGGGCCTTAAAGGTGGAAATGGCATCTTCTAACAAACCTCCTTGGCCGAACAAAACAATGGCGTGAGGTGGGTAATAGGGGAGGAGGAGAGAGGAGATGAGGGATCTGAGAGGCTTGATGGATTGAGACGAGGAGAGCCTATTGACGGCCATGGAGAAAGCGGAGCGGTCGAGGTGGTTGGTAGGGGAGAGTGCGGCGGCTCGACAAATCTTGACGATCTCGTCGGCGTCGGTGGTTTTTTTTAGAAGGGAAAGCGCTGCCCGGGATTTCTGCTTGCTGGTGAGTGGTGTGGCTGGATCGGACGGGTTGAGAATGGCTGAGGGGGAGGTGGAGAGGTGGCGGCGGAGGAGGTGGAGGCGGATGCGGGAGGTGATCGCCATGCTTTTACACTTTTACCGGAGTCAGCAGCTAGGGTTTTGAAGCTTTCGAGAGAACTGGAGAGAGTAGGGTTTTTCGCTGCCAGTTTATCTGTCGTAAAACTGTGCCACGCAATCTCAACCGCTCGTTAACAATTTTGTTCTAATTTAACATAATTTATAGTATAATTTAGTGTAATTTAACATAATTTTAAGTAATTTAACATATTTTAATATAAATATGCTAATTATACATCAAAAGAAGTAATCTAACAAATAATTTAAATAAAAATTTAAATTTTTAGTGTTAGATTGTAGCATTTTGCTCTTCATAGTATCTCAAAAAAAATGAGGGTACCGGCCATTAAATAGCTTGAGGCAAAAAAAATTCAAAACCAGTCATTTAATGGCCAGTAAGGATATTTTTATTGAAATCCAAAGAAGCTGAGTATATTTATTAATTTCTATTTATAATTTGAATATTAATAAAAATGTCAGCTGTGGGAGCACATATGAACTCACAAATTAATCATCTAAGTTCTTTCTACAACTTTTGAATTTGTTTTAATTCATATCCCAAGTTTTCCAAATAAATAAATGAATAATGAATAGGATTCAAATGTCTCATATTTTTGTCTTTATTTTCAAAGTTCATCAATCGATTCGGACCGCTCAATATGATATCTATATTAAAATGTTCTTGGCAACCAAATGTTATATTTTTTTAGAAATTCTTAACTATTTTTCTTGATAGTTACAAAATCACTATTTTTGGATGGTTCAGAAACATATATTGTACCTATCTAAAAAAATATTAAACAAATTCCAAAAACTATAAAATTTGATCTTCAAGTACATTTTAATATGGAGATCGTATCGAGCGGTTCGAATCGATTGTTTGAACACTGAAAACGAAGATAAAGAATATTAAACACGATGAGATGAGGCATTTGAACCCTCATCATTAATAATAATGTGCTGTGTTAAAAAAATTAACAATACTGTACTTATTTTTTAAACACTTGCAAAGCAAAGAAAGAAAAATTAATTACTAATTTATGAAAGTAGACGTAACACTTCGCTTCTAAACTGCAATGCTCAAATTTTGTGCTGACAATTCATCCAATTACAAACGTTAAGAGGTAAGACAAATACTAACGCATGCATTTAGATCAAAGTGAACATATTTAATTATGTATTTATAAAAAATTTGTGTGCATGCGCTCAATTTTAGAAATAATATTGTTATATTTTTAAGAGGAAGGTTCTAATACCTCATACCTTTCATACCTCGTATTTAATATCTTCATTTTCAGAGTCCAAACCGTTAATCCGAACAGCTCAACATGATATTCATACTAAAATATGCATAGGGATGAAATTTTATAATTTTTAGAAATTTTTTACTATTTATTAAGATAGGTACAAAATTACTGTTTTCGGACTGTTAAAAAATAGTGATTTTGATATATCTTAATAAATAGTAAAAACAAATCAAAAATTATAAAATTTGGTCTCTAAGTATATTTTAATATAGATATCATGTTGAGCGGTTCGGATCGATAGTTTAGACTTTGGAAACGAAGATATAAAATATGAGGCATGATGAGGTATGAAAAACATGAGATATTGGAGCCCTCCTCTATTTTAAAATCTAATTATTGATATTAAGGATGGTTCAAATGCTTCATTATGCTTTATTATTAAAACTTTAACACTTCAAATATAAAACTTAAATGTTATAATAAAACTATTAGATATGAATATTATTTTCTGTATGAATATGTAAAAGATTATGGTATTTCAATTTTATTTTAATTATTATCAAAAGCTTACTTAAATATAAAAAT
Organism: Carex parvula; assembly: GCA_025461045.1. Taxonomy (NCBI): domain Eukaryota; kingdom Viridiplantae; phylum Streptophyta; class Magnoliopsida; order Poales; family Cyperaceae; genus Carex; species Carex parvula. Next base: position 491,959 of record JAJGRW010001345.1, read on the forward strand.
TTCAATAATTCTTAGTCGTTGATTTTTTAATTTATTATTGAAATGAAAATAAAATAAAAAAGTAACTTGTTTTACGTTTAAGTAAAAAAATTAATATAAATCACATTTAATAATTTTATTTTAACATATATATTTTAGAATTTTTAACAGGAGATACAAGAAATGAAGAAATGGTTTGGATCGAGCTGCTTTAGGCTGTGATAGGAAACAAAATAAGTAAGAAAAGAATAGAAAAGAATAGAATAGAATGGACATGATTTTAATTGAAATTTGAAGATCGGCTAAATTATTTTTTCAGAACGAATTCATCTCAGTAATCTTATAATTATCCTTAAATTTCTTTCAATTTACAAATAATGCCATTAACATCTAGCTTTTAGGGTTTAATTTGGTTAGAGAAAGGAAACCAAAATTTTTTTTTGACAGTGGATAGGAAGAAGAACGGAGGAGAAGAAGTATAAACATACTTTGTCGGAGCAAACGAGAAAGTGACTCCCACCCTCTGATCGGAAATTCTCACCACTTCACGCGGAGCAAACGGGGAGAATGAAGGGTTTTGCGTCACTTCACTCGGTTCCGTACAATTCTCGCCAAATACCTTCGTTTTGGCGTGGATTTCCCAACGGGATTTCGAAGGAGAAAAGACGCGCGAAATCCTCTCGTTTCCTTCGTCGCCTCCGCTTCCGATAAGATACACGATACGAATTCCAATTCTATTTCTTATTTTACGCAACTTCACTCCTTTCCGATCCTTTCCGATCAGAGTGTTTCATTTGATCACCGATGCTTTTAAAGGTTTTATTGTGTTTAGGATCTGAATCTGTTATTTTATTCAATAGATCCTATTATTTCATTTTAATGGCCCGTGATTGCACGAATAGCGCATTTCAGATATCGTAATAGTTATAGAGATGGGCTAGAAATGAAATGGGCTCTATAAATGGGCCGAAAGGGATAAACAATTGACAGAGGAGCCCATGATCACATCGAAATTTCTGTTCTCGTTCCCCAGGCACGGGAAGCAACGAAGCGCTCTCCCTCTCGAATCTGTGCGAAATCTTTCGACCAAGAGTAAGCAGTTTTTTCCCTTTTTTTCATTTGTTCACTTTGTTCTTCAGCTATAATTGATTTCATTGTTCAATAATCTCTTGGATCAATGCTGGTTTCATCTTCGGTGGTTCTATTGCTAGTCGAGCTAGTATTTAGTTTTATTCCTTGTGAGACATTGTCACAACCTGATAGTACTTTTTGGCGAAATTAACTCTTTCAAAGTAAACATTCTCTCTCTATTTTTCCGTGAGCTAAACCTTATTTCCAGAAAATGGAGGACACCTTCTGCTATTTGCTTCATTTGTTAATTATTACAAGCATTAGTTTAGATATGAACTTTTAAGTAATTCTATATGAATAATTTGACGTGGTCAATGCTGAAGTTGCCCACAGTTTGTGGTAATTTGCACTAATTTATTTGCTAGATTGGTGTTAGTTGTCTAGATCTCTCTTCTTATTGGCGAGTTTATGGTAATGACATCACCTTTCTCAAATTACCATTTGATTTATCACTAATGGTAATCTTAACTTGAGATCAGAACATATCTCTCTAACTTTTATGTTTGGACCTTATGATTTGTCTCAGTTTGTCTGTCTTGGTTTTTGAAGGCATATAAGCTCTTAATCTATTGTTTGGAATTATTTCATTGACACTGTTGCTAAGTAGGCACAAATAGAGATATATAATAGTACCACAGCATATATACTGGATTAATTAAGAAGTACCACTATTAATTGGCAGTTTGCAAAATGGTACCATGATAGTTAGTACTTCTGTAAATACTTTTACATAGATTAGTCCAGGATTCTGTACAAACTGGCATGCCAAGTGTATATTCAGTGAATTGTCCCAATGAGTTCTTCCCACCTACTTTCCTATCACTGTGTGCCAGTAATTTGTTGTATCAGGCTAACCATTTATGCTTTGTATTTTTGCAGTAATACTGCAAAATGAGGCATTTGTTTTCTAAAAATTGCCATCACTGCTCTCTCCAATCACTTGTTATCTACTTATCCTCCATCACAATTTTGGTTCTGTGCAATCATGCTTTGGCTAATGCGGTAGGTGGATTTTATGAAGGTTACATCCTCCAATACTTTTGAAAATGCTTGAATTGTATCTCTTAATTTATTTTTGTGTAATTGACTAACTCAAGGAAGGTCCATCTTTCCAGGTTGGTGAAGACAATCAAGGAACCCGTACTTGTATTCCTTGCTCTGCTACCTATCTTGCGGCTGATCCGAACTACCCCAATGTCTTATCAAATGGATTTGTTTCAACCAAATCATGCAAGAGCTTACTTAATATTGTAAAAGTAATCAAAATTCCCAATTTGCATCGGAGTTTGGAAGGCGAAGGCTCTCACCGCCGTTTAATTTCAAAGATAATAGGAATTGAGTCTGACTCTTCATCAACCTACCTTGATGGATTCAATTGTGAGCTTGTGATTATTGAGAGTCTTAATGGGGTCTTTGCTGACCCGTTTGAGTTGCAACGCCTTGTAAACCGTCGAGGTATACATCTTACTAGAACCTTTGGTTTAATTAATGCTTAACCACTCATACTCAAGCGTAACTATGTTGGTTAGTGTTGGGTGATATCTTTCTGTAACCATTCAGCATAAAAAAGCCTTTAGGACAACTTAGATGAAATAGTGACTGGTACTATATTGCACATCACCTGAGTTGTACACGGTTTATATTTTGTTTTTAATTTATTGATGAGTTTAATATATTTACTAGTCTAGTTTATCTCGACGCGGCTGTTTTTGGGGACACAAATCTGGAACTACCTGCTGCTTTGTCAAATAGCTCTTTTGTTGAGATCCACATGGACCTCACTTCATCATCGAAAAAAAATCACGAGCTTGTTATTGAGCTGCCTCTCCATGTTAGATATCCAGTAAGTTCAGAAAATTAAACTCCTTTGTTATTTCAGACATAAAATAATAGAAACTTCTGATAATTTGTTATGACTTGAAATTTGTAGCCTCTTTATGGTAGCGGTTACTCAAAGGTGGAGATTTCGCAGCCAGATTTGTACGTAAGATGTAGAAAAAAGGACATAGATAATGATTGTCGTTGGCAGGTAACAGATCTGGAAGTGGGACCTACAACGACGGTGAAGTGGCTTATACCATGTGGAGATGAAGCTCACACTACTGTCGTATCAAGTCTGACTTTCCTTTCGGCTCTGATCTGTGCTTTGTCAATAGTCTTTGCTTCTATTTTCTATCGTCCAACAATTTATACTAAAGATCAGTAGTTTATGTTGCTTTATTTTTCTTTTGTTCAGTTGAGTAATTTAAAACACATTGATAAATTTACCTTATCTTAGTAAGGCATATATTAGTTTATAAAATTTACCATGTCTTTAGGCGGGTTGTCTGTTTTTATTTTAAAATATTTGCCTTCAGATTGGACTACCCCTCTTTTTTTAATGGCTCATGCTGTCATGCAAGTCTTGTTCTTCTTTAAATTCTCTTGAAATTAGCCAAAATCAGGTCCATTTTGTTCATTTTGTTGAGATGGTTTTTATTCTTGGTGCTTTTTTTAAGTGTTAACTTACAAAATAAAGATTATGCTTTATTGTAGGATTGACATTGATAACAAAAGAACTAAATGATTTAAAACTTGTTTATTGATTAATGAGTTTGGGCTTATATAGCCTCTTACATTCTAACAAACAAGTCCCTAGACTTCTCTATCATGTCTATTTCCCAATAGACCCCTACAATTAATACAAATCTCAACACTCCCCCTCAAGATGGACAAAAGATATCCACTAAGCCCATCTTGTCACACAACTTAGATAGATCTATTGAGCTAAGTCCTTTGGTGAGACAGTCAGCTACTTGATCTCTAGTAGCTACATGACTCAGCTCTAATAGTCCACTATTCAACTTTTCCTTGATGAAGAACCTATCGATCTCCACATGCTTGGTTCTGTCGTGTTGCACTGGATTGTTGGCAATGCTGATTGCTGACTTATTGTCACACCACAGCTTCATTTGAGCTCCTTGGTCCACCTTGAGCTCTTCCAATAGAGTTCTCAGCCACAACATCTCGGCAACTCCTAAGGCCATGGCCCTGTACTCTATTTCTGCTGTCGATCTCGCAACAACTGACTGCTTCTTGCTCTTCCAAGAGACCAAGTTGCCGCCTACTAACATGCAATAGCCAGATGTGGATCTTCTGTCATCGGCACAACTAGCCCAGTCAGAATCACAATAGCCCTCAATGCTCAAGTGTCCATTCTTTCTGAAAATCAAGCCCTTCCCTGGTGCACTCTTCAGGTACCTCAGAATTTGATACACCGCGTCCATATGGCCCTGCCTAGGGTCATGCATGTAGCGGCCCACCACGCTCACTACAAATGAGATATCGGGACGAGTATGACTCAGATAGATCAGTCTGCCTACCAGTCTCTGGTACCTCTCACGATCAACCTGTTCTCCTGCCTCAGCGCTCAACTTGAACTTCTGATCAATTGGAGAAACTGCAGGCTTGCACCCCAACATGCCTGTTTCCGTGAGCAAGTCTAGAACATACTTCCTTTGGGATAGAACGATCCCTTCTGCTCCACGAGCCACCTCAATCCCAAGAAAATACCTAAGCTGTCCTAGATCCTTCACCTCAAATTCCTTCCCCAATTTCGCCTTCAGCTGAGCAATTTCCCCTTCATCATCTCCAGTGACAATCATATCATCGACATACAGAGCAAGCAAAGTAATGTGACCACCATGTCGTCGAAAGAACACTGTGTGGTCAGCATTGATCTGCTTGTAGCCCAGGCCTACCATAGCTCTCCTGAACCTGTCAAACCAAGCTCGAGGAGACTGTTTCAATCCATACAGGGACTTCCTCAGTCTACATACCTTGCCCGTTGTTTGGTTTGTGCTGAAGCCTGGGGGTATCTCCATATACACCTCCTCTAGCAAATCTCCATGGAGAAATGCATTTTTCACATCAAGCTGGTGTAACTTCCATCCACCATTCACCGTAAGAAAGACGAGAGTCCTGACTGTGCTCATTTTCGCTACCGGTGCAAAAGTTTCATCATAGTCGATGCCATACGTCTGACTGTACCCCTTTGCCACCAACCGTGCCTTGTAGCGATCAATTTTCCCTTTTGGAGTTTGCTTCACTGTGAAGACCCATTTGCACCCCACTGCCTTCTTGCCCGCTGGTAGCGGCCCTGTCTCCCATGTCTTGTTTTTATCGAGGGCATCAAGCTCTTCTGCATAGCTGCTTTCCACTTTGGATCCTCTTTAGCAACCTGCCAACACTTGGGTATAGAGACAGTGTCCAAAGATGCAATGAATGCTCCATGTGCAGGTGATATGTTAGAGTATGAAACAAACTGAGCGATATCATGTGGGAACCCATAACGATCAGGGGGAACTCCCGCATTCCTGCGAGAAGTCCTCCTTACTGTCATGGGAGTGAGAGGAGAAGAGAGAGGAATCATATCACCTGTGTAGTTTGAGTCTGAGGGTGGTGTAGGTGTCTCAGGAGTCGGAGTAGATCGGGACAAGGGACTAGATGGCACAAGTGGTACTGCAGACGCTGGTACTGGTACCTCATTCTGCCTCTTTCTTCTTGTATACACTCTCAGCTCCCCCTGAGCTTGAGTCCCACCACCTATGGACTCCTCATCCTCCTCTTCTTCTTCACTCTCCTGTTCCTCCTCAACCGATCCTCCCCTCTCAACAGAGCAAGGAATCGATAAAGGGATTGATCCCACATTCACCAACCCCTCACCATTCTCCCCCTCTCGCCTCATACCTCCAGTATCGGGCGAGTCACCGAAGGGTGAAGTCACCTCCAGTGTGTAATATGGCTCGAATTCTCGAAAATGCACATCCATGCTCACAAACAGTCTTTTTTCTACCGGACTCCAACAAACATAACCCTTCTGGGTAGCAGAATATCCCACAAAGACACACTTCACACTTCTGGGATCAAGCTTACCCACTGTTGGTCTGTTGTCTTTCACAAAACACACACAACCAAACACTTTCAAAGGAAGAATACCTTTATTATCGTTTTGCAACAGCTCACACAGGGTTTTCCACTCCAACACCTTCGAGGGCATCCTGTTGATCAATTGAGCAGCTGTCATGGCTGCTTGCCCCCATAAGTGTTGTGGGACATTCTTGGAGATCATCATGCTTCGAGCTACCTCTAGAAGATGTCTATTCTTTTTCTCTTCTACCCCATTCTGCACTGGTGTGTATGGACATGTAGTTTGATTCCGAGATGACAAGTATTCCCTAAACGCCTTGTTGGTATACTCTGTCACATTATCGTACCTCAATACCTTCACTACTGCGTCGTATTAAGTCTGAAGACTTGTGAAAGTCTTTAAAGCAACCAAACACATCACTCTTATTCTTCATCAGATACAACCAAGTAACATGAGAAAAACAATAAATGTAAGTAACAAAATAGCGATAACCATTCATAGAACTCATGGAACAAGGTCCCCAAACATCAGAATGTATCAAATCAAAAACAAAAGAATTCCTATTACCAGAACTAACATAAGAGCTCCTAGTGAGCTTGCCAAACTCACAAGCATCACACACAAGTTTTTGTTTATTTGACTTTTCATACAAAGACGAATACAAACGACTCAAAACACCAAAAGAAGAGTGTCCCAAGCGCTGGTGGTATAGCATCAACACATACTCTGTGCTCCTCCCAGATCCTCCTACTCCTCTATCTACCATAGATGTCAATGCGGAGTCCATCCCCTCTCTGTCCAAGTACCACAGTCCACTACGCCACGTGCCAGTCCCAAGTCTTCGACCAGTCCCCTTCTCTTGAAAGATCACCTTAGGAATATCAAAAGAAACAACACATTTTAGTTGTAGTATAATGACACTAATGGATAAGAGATTTACGGAAAAAGAAGGAGCATGCAAAACATTGGACAGAGTCACAGAATTGGTACAATTCACTGTACCCTTACCCACTACCGGCTGTGCTGTACCATCAGCTGTCTGGATGCTCTCTAGCACTGCTAGGTGAGTATATGAAGAGAACTCACTAGCATTACTTGTCACATGTCGAGATGCACCAGAATCTACTATCCATTCTGGTGATCTTGTGGTGGATATATAGGCAAGAGCATGTGTATCACTAGTACCTGTGGTTGAGTGAGCAAAAGTAGCAATGTTACCCCTTGTTAAGGATAAGGTGGATGCATGATCCGCCACACTCTTCTCATCTGCTGCTCTTTGCTTCCTCTTCAGTGCCTTCAAGAACTCATGGTCCTCATCAGTGAAGACCACACCTGCCTCCTCTTCTTCACCTGCTACCATCAGGTTTGCCTGGTAGCCTCCTTTTCCACCTGTTTGGCCCCCACGGCCCGGACCACGGCCTCCAGGTTGCCCAGGTCCACCCGTCTCTCTCATCCTAGGTGGCTTAGGACAAGCCTTGCTCAGATGGCCGACTTCTTCATAGTTGTAACACCTGCGATCTCCCCTGTGCCCCTGCTTTACCTGAGTTCGAAACCACCAATGCTGATCACAACCCTGGGAGTCCTCCCCTCCCAACCTGTAGCCCGATGCGACTCTCCTCATGTATCATGGCTGAGATAGCTTCCTCAAGTGGGGGAACCTTCATCTAAGCCAGCAGCAAACCAGTCCTCTGCTCAAATGCTGGGTTGAAGTTTTTCAAAAACTGCATAGTCCTCCTCTCTGCCGAGTGCTCACCTCTCGTGCACTCAGGATCTTTGCAGCTCCTCATCGGCGAGAAATGATCAAGGTCTGCCCATAGTCGCTCCAGATCTATGGCATACTCTTGGATCGATCGATCTCCCTGTACCACTGCATCTATCTCACGCTCGATCTGGAACACCCTCATGTTGTTCCCACTCCCAGCATATGTCCTCTTCAGCTTCGCCCAGATATCCTCTACACGCTCAATGCCATCCACTGTGGCAGCAATAGAGGGAACCATCGAGTTAAGCATCCAGGTGTACATCAGGTTGAGCGTGGTACTCCACTCAGTCCACTCAGCAGTACCCTTTTCTGGCTCTAACTTGGCTCCAGTCAGATAGCCCTCAAGACTCCTCCCTGCTAGAGCTGCCCTGACCCGACGTGACCAGCTGAGATACGTAGCCGGTCCATCGAGTTTCAGGTCCATAGGAGGGAGATCTAGCTTCGCCTGCGGTGGAACACGTGCCAAGGCATTGGTCGAGACACTAGCTCCCTGTATGAGCCCGACCAATACCTTCAGAACCTCAGGATCCATGCCCGCCAGTGCCTCCAAACCTCCTTTACCTCCCGCACTCTTATCATCTCCTGACATCTTCAATCACAAGGATCCAAGTCTAGATCACGCAGATCACTCGCGACTTCCTTCCCTTTCTTGACCCGATCTTGATCTACTCCACCCTCTTGATCGAGATCCTCCTCATCAACCCTACCTTTCTCTTCTTGACCCGATCTTGATCTATCTCATCAACAAGATCGAGATCGTCTCCCTATCACCCTTCCCTCGGGATTCGTGGGGTATCGCCCCCCCACACGGGCTCGAATCAATCAAGCAAGCAAGATCTAGGTGGTGACCGGCCTAGGGTTTGGGTGGAGAGAGAGAGAGAGAGGAGGGTCTCGGCCGAGTGGGAGAGAAAGAGGTGCTGCTACAGTGACGCGCTGCTACAGTGCCTCTGTGCTACAGTATCGCGATTGCTACAGTGCGCGCGGTGCTACAGTGTCGCGGTTGCTACAGTGCCGCAGCGGATCTGTGGTGGCTAACCTAACTCTAGCGCTGATACCAAAAAGAACTAAATGATTTAAAAACTTGTTTATTGATTAATGAGTTTGGGCTTATATAGCCTCTTACATTCTAACAAACAAGTCCCTAGACTTCTCTATTATGTCTATTTCCCAATAGACCCCTACAATTAATACAAATCTCAACAATAACCATGTATTTTTTTTAGAAGTTAAAACTCACGAGTTTCACTCCAGTTGCACCAGTAACATTTTTGTTGCCCATTCATTTTTTAATATAGTGACCATATCTTCCAATTGCAGCCGATTATTCTTTCACTGTTAGAATTTACTCATCATCTGACCCAAGCTAGATGGTAGGGTGTACAGTGTACATGGCTCGGGTTGGTCCGATTTTGTCTACGTTTTGAATCTGATCAACAGTTGTAGAGTTATGACACTTCTAATGGTGAGATATGTCCATCTGTGCCAATTAACACCATATGCAAAATTTTCTGAAAGTTTAAATAATGGGCTTAATATTTTCAGAAAGGAGACACTGAGAATATTTTGGTAGAAAAGGTAGTCTTAACTTCTGATTAATAAGGTTTTTATATCGTAACAGAATGCTATCCGCTTATAATATCTCAACTGCTGCTTAAACAAATATTTACTTACACCAGTAATTGTCGGTGAAAGTGGAATTCATGCACGAGATCTGATGCAAGTGGCCCCTCTTAATACTATTTTCCATAATTAATTTTGGACAATAAGAGTTGGTATTAGGGTGGGTTTGGTTGTACTTCCGAGGTCATCAGTCTGACTTGCTTTATTTTTAAGTAAGTCCACTGTGCACGTTCTTGGTTCTCTTTAACTTTATATCTTTTTAGTTGTACTATAGATCAATTCATGAATGTTGGTTTTTTTTTTTTTTTTTTATATGCTGATGAGTGTGACCCTCTAAAAAGGTTTACACTTGGATTATAATTAGCATTGTGTTTTAGTTATTCATTCTTTACAGATTGGAGTACGTACATGAAACTAAAATCCTTCTCAAGTCATTGGAGTCTATTAACTATTTATTACAACAAATTCGGATTGACTTTAAGCAGTAATTAATGAGCATGTTTTCCTCATTGCACGAATATTAACCCGCAAAAAGAGATAGCCTATAAATGAACTCGTTAGATTTGCTATGAAATTAAATAAATTTTCTTGCTAGTGCCTTTGAAAAATTTGAATTAACTTCCGTATGTAAATTCCAGAAACCACTAGTACTAATTAAAGCTGATATGTTCAAAACCTTATTGATGATTTTCTAACCCCTAGCCACAAAGAATCCATATCCTCGACGGTACCGTAAAAGATTCCCTTTTACAATTAGCTATTTACGGTGTGAGATTAACTCTCAGCCGGTTTGGGATTCGGGCTGACTGAGGGGCAGTATTATTGGGCTTTGAGATTCGTGCCAAGTTAAAAAGAACGGTCCAGGTCAAGTAATGGTAAAAGATTCCCTATTACGATACCGTCGGTGATATGAATTCTAGCCACAAAAGTCTTCATTCCAATCCTTGCAGTCGTCCACGAGTAGTGTGCAAAGCCGCATTTCCCGTTGGCTCGTACACAAACTGTGAAACATTTTTTTCAAAGTTCTGTAGACCGTGTAATTACCCAGACTAGTTAATTTAATATCTCAACTACTTGATAGCTGCCACCTTGGTAACCTTATATTATAAGAACTCCTCGGCATCAACTGCACTAACTAAAACAAGCTCAACTATGGCTACTCTTTCTAGGTTAATTTGTAAACCATCTCCCAGCACTGCCTCCTTTCTTGATACCTCCTCTCCATGCCCCTTCGACACGAAACCATCAAAGGTTTCCCTCTCGCATTACAAATCCAGCCGCACATGTCGTATCTCCTGCAGTGCTGGTGAGTCAGACACACCAAAAGTTGACCGTCGTAACGTGCTCCTCGGTCTAGGTGGCCTATACACTGCCACATCAGCCCTGACGCCAACTCAAAATGCAAATGCAAAACCTATTGCTACACCAAACATCACCACTTGTGGTCCAGCTGACCTGCCAACTGGTGCTGTTAAAACAAACTGTTGCCCACCGGGCTCGGGTGTTGACCCGATTGACTTCAAACCACCTAACGCGTCGACACCACTTAGAGTTCGACCGGCTGCACATGCAGTCACTCCAGATTACATTGCCAAATTCAATGATGCAATCCAAAAGATGAAGGCTTTACCTGACTCTGACCCGAGAAGCTTCACACAACAAGCCAACATCCACTGTGCATACTGTGATGGAGGTTACGACCAAGTCGGATTTCCTGACATGGAATTGCAAGTGCACAACTCATGGCTCTTTTTCCCGTTTCACCGGTGCTACCTATACTTTTTCGAGAGGATTCTCGGCAGTCTGATCAATGATCCGACTTTTGCTATTCCATTTTGGAACTGGGATGCACCGGATGGAATGAAGATGCCAGCTCTCTATACCAATAAGAGCTCGCCACTCTATAATCCGAAGAGGAATGCGGGACACGTGTCAGGGAAGATGATTGATTTGGACTTCAGTGGGAGAGAGCATGTTATGACGGATAAACTGATGATTGATCACAACCTCAAGATCATGTACCGGCAGGTATATATGAAAACCTTTTTTCCTTTACTGATTCAGTTAGCAACAAAAGAGAATAAGGAAAACGCTTACTGATTCAGCGATGAAGTTAAATTTGAATCGTAGTTTCTATTTACGGTATCTGAGCTAACTTAAAAGTTACAATAATCTAAGCCTTACTTTATAATTAGAAATGCAAATACCATAACGTATAGAGCTAAAATGGTATCATTTATTCCAAACATTATGGTTTATCACCTTCTATTCTAAAGCTATGATATTGTATATTTGTATATAACGGCAAGTCAGCAACAATTCACCGCAAACCAGGTACATGAGGCTAAACCAGGTACTCCTAGGTTGTAAATATTTTTCTACTTAATACAATCCTTTGCGGCACTTCGCCGCAAACCTTAAAAAAAAAAAAGTCAGCAACAATTCACATAAAAAGAAAAGGGTTCACTGATAACAAAAACTTATCTTCGTTGATGGATAAGAAAAAATGTACATAATAATATACATCATCACTGGTGGAAGCCTTAATTTATGACATTTCTAGTTAAGGCTTTCGACCATGACCTATTTGTATGAGATGAGGGTCAAAAGTCTTCAAACCTTTCATAATATTTCAAATTTGTATCTCGCAAGTTGGAGGTATACCATTCAGCACCTGTATTAGATTATGTTTCCATTTATGCAATTAATGTAAACATTTAGTCAATCATTGATATGGAATGCCTGGGTCTGTTTTGACCATACTGTCATATTACTACTCTGAGCCAAACCAGAGAATATATTATGCGCCATATTTCTGCATTATTTTAAAGATTAATCTGAAAGTAATGAGAACATGGTCTAGAATATATGATAGTAAATTTTATCTTTCATGTAAAAGACACAAGTTCAAAATTAGTTCAAATTACACTTGGTGATTTGAATTTTTTTGACTCTCATTCAGTCATTCTCTTGGTAGAAAAAGTAATCTGACATTTACACTGTGATTTTAGATGGTCTCCAACAGCCCAACAGCCTCACTCTTCTTTGGCAGCCCGTTCCGAGCTGGGGACGATCCGAACCCCGGTGGCGGTCAGTTCGAGAACATACCTCATGGCTCAGTTCATGTCTGGTCAGGCGACCCCACTCAGCCATCCGGTGAGGACATGGGCAACTTCTACTCAGCAGGCCGGGACCCGCTTTTCTATGCGCACCATACCAACATTGATCGCATGTGGTCCGTTTGGAAAACCCTTGGTGGTAAACGCACCGACATAACGGACCCTGACTGGCTTGACGCATCGTTTCTCTTCTACGACGAGAATGCCAAGGTTGTCAGGATTAAAGTGAGAGACGTCCTTGACACAACTAAGCTGAGGTACCAGTACCAAGATGTGAGTATCCCGTGGGCCCAGTCAAAGCCTACGGTTACCCAAAGGGTGAGAGATGTCTTTGCCAAGGAGGCCAAAGCAGCCGGAACAGCAGTTGCGACCAAATTTCCCTTGACGCTTGATAAACCAGTGTCTGTGACCGTTAAGAGGCCAAAGGTGTCACGGAGCAAGAAGGACAAACATGAGAAAGAAGAGATCTTGATCGTTGACGGGATTGAGGTCGACCGAGATGTTGGGGCTAAGTTTGATGTTTATGTTAATGCCGATGAACACACCAAGGTGGGGGCCGGCGGCAGGGAACTGGCTGGTAGTTTCTTGAATGTGCCACACAAGCACAAGCACAGCAAGAAGGAGAAGGCAATTAAAACCAAGCTCCAACTCGGTCTTACCGAGCTTTTGGATGATATCGGTGCTGAAAACGACGACAGCATAGTAGTGACTCTTGTTCCCAAGGCAGGGGAGGGGATGGTGAAGATTGGTGGGGTAAAGATTCATTTGGTTGATTGATGGAGTTGTACTGGTGCACAATCTTTTCTAGGATTTCCTTGAACCAAATAAAGCAAGCACGCTTGCGCAGTTACTGTTCTGGTCCTAGATATTTTCTTTATCTCTCATTTGTATGGTGTTTGTATTTTATCATTGCATAATTGAAGCTTAGTATGAGGAACTTTTAATAACTTCCATTCCTTTTGTTGGGTATTAAATTTCTGTACTCCAAATAGTTTTTCCTTGCATTGAGGGGAGCCCAGTTGATATTGGCATTCAAGGAGATCAGAGTCATCAGACTGTCGATATTACTGTACCATTTAATTTCTTTTTGGTACTGTCCTGTTCTGCCTGCTTTTACAATTGGTACTGATAAGAAACTGAAAATTGACATCTTGCTTAACAGTAAGTAATAATTTAGATTTCCTCATACTTCCTTACAGTAATTGATTTTTGTGACATTCTGATTACTTAACTATATCACCAATCTTCACTGGATGATGGCATGCATATTTTTTTCTAATAGAGGAGGTGTGTGGATGGATTAGATAGAGAGGTGTTGAACTTGAGATTGAATTAAAAGAGAAATAATTTCATTGATGGAGATTTAGTAAAGTAAAGAGCCATTAGAGAAATTTAGTAAAGTAAAGAGCCGTTGGAGATTTTCTACATATCTGACAATCTATTTTTTTTTCTCATTTTTTAGCAATTATCGGAAAATAGGGAAGAGGGGTGTATTTGGTAAAAGTTGTATTGGATCTGCTAGCTAAGTGTCTCCAAGACTTGCATATTCAATAATATATATATATATATACCATGATTTTGAGTTTTATTGATGGTAAACCATGTTTTTTCATGAAATAGAAATATTATACCTCTTTTTTAGTCGAATTTGACAATAGCGTTTCTGCCTAACGTGTTTAATGTTGTAATCTCAATTCTTGGTATGTGCGTTTATTTTTTTCTTGTATTTCTTAGATAGAGAGAAGGTCTAAGCGCTTAGAATAGTGAGTATATGTATAATGTAATTATTTTTTAAATTTTAATACTATCATATGTAGAAGGGTTTCACCCATCACATAACTTCCAATTTTTCCAGTATTTGAATTTGATAATCTAATTCAGGTTCATGGACATCCAATTCGAATTATTCTCGTTAATATAGAAAATAACTAAATTGAATGGCAAACATATTGTAAAATTTTCAGTATTTGTACACTCATATTTTGGATTGTTTCCTGATTGTTATCTTTTCGTGAAAAATCTAATTTTTATGTTATTGGAATTGATACGTCCTATTTCGGAGAGATAGGCCGTATGGGAAATGAATTGGGCTGAGTTCGTCCTGCCAAGGAATGACAGGCCGAAACATGAGTTGAGTTGAGAACACGGTGTGGTTTGAAGATATTCGGACTCTAACCTGTATGATATCTCTCTTAGCAAAAATTCGATCAGTCTAATGAGATTTTCTGCCTTATATAGTCTGCTCATAACCGCCATCCCGGACGGTTATGAGGGACGTGAGCAGTTATTCCAACCGTATCGGCTATTATCCCGCACGTTGGTGGCTTAAGCCTATTTTCGTGCTATGTCATTTGAGGCCGTTTATTAGGCCCTGTTTAAGTAGAGCTTGGGCTTTTCGTATGACTCCAAGTTGACCTCTTAAGGAGGTTCGAATCCTGAGTCTTTCATGACCTAGAAATGATAAGTTAAAGGACTTCCTGCCCTATCAGGAATTCTAAGAAATTATGAAGTAGGAAGTTGCTTGTAATTTTTTTTTCCGGCCTTAAAAGTATTTATTTACCAAATAGACAATATATAATCATATAGATTAAAGTAATAAACGGAAATTATGATCCTTTTCTAACAATAAGATTAATATGGATGGTTTAGATAAAACTAAGATTGCATTTGACAAAGCGGTGGCAAAATTCAAGAATGAAGTCATTCCACAATGCTTTGATTTTTTTCAATAAATGTGTCTCGGCAGCAGATAATTCAAACTTGTATCCAACCAGCACAAAAGATTGACATTCACAAACAAAAGAAGAATAAGAGATTCCATATTAAGCAACCTTTTTTCAGCACAGAAGACACGAGTTTGAAATCTGAACGAAATTTTTTTTATGAACATTAAAATTTGAAAGACTAGATATCCACCCTTCTAAAAAGAAGTTTCTCATCTTACAACCCAACTAATTCTGGAGAGTGGAGATCTCCATTTTAGATATCTTAAGATT
Organism: Carex parvula; assembly: GCA_025461045.1. Taxonomy (NCBI): domain Eukaryota; kingdom Viridiplantae; phylum Streptophyta; class Magnoliopsida; order Poales; family Cyperaceae; genus Carex; species Carex parvula. The sequence goes on from JAJGRW010001345.1 coordinate 507,475, forward strand.
CATGCCGGTGCAAGATTGCATACAATTACATACAAGATTTTAATCCAACGAACAGAAAGAGGACAACACTAAAGACCACAAATTAAGTTGTTCTAACGAAATACACGATTGCAAACAAAATACACAGTTGTAGAAACAAATTCAGATCCAGTGCAATACCTTACAATGAGATGGTTGGCCGTTTTAACTGGGCACAAACGATTACACGTTCTACTTCTACCTGCTTTGCTGATTTGTATGAGCCACTGCACATAAAATTACAAAGTTAAGCCGTAAAAAAAATTCACTAATAAATGTAGAGAAATCTGGTGCGACGCAGCAAAGTATATATAAATTGGAGAGTAATCTTCGAATTCATAGCAATTAGCATAGTGACAAATTAATAGTTTGGGTTCGGTTCGGTGAGGTTCGCGATTTGTATATAATTGAGTATAATTTGAAAATAATTCGGTACAACAAGGAAGCAAAAAAAAAAAAAAAACCCCAAAAAATCGTAAAAAAAATTGAAAAAGAAATTAAAAAAATCGTGTTTTTTTTCACGAATAATTCGTCAACTCGCGTTTTATACGCGTTTATTCGCGAATAAAATGTATTATACATTTTTCTGCGTTTTATTCGGAGTTCAGTTCGGTAACGTCGAAAAAATGAATTATACACGAATTTTGTCACTACGACAATTAGCACATGGAGAATTTTTATTTATAGAAAATATTATAAAATAATAGAAGAATGGAGAAAGGGTACCTTTGAAATTTAAATGTATAGATGGATCGGAATTTCTTTCGCTTCAAACTTTGGATCGGAAATATTTCTCCCCATCCAAATTCCAAAGTGTTTATTTATTTATTTATTTTCAGATTGTGTTAGTCCTGCTTCTCATCGATTCTTTCTGTATCTCTGGTAGAAGAGTGTAGATTTGACCAATCAAAAGAAGAAAAAAAATGCCCATCACTATGTTAAAAAAACAATTTACATGAATTGTTTAAATCAACATGGATTCTTCACGCGGAACGCAATCAGATACCTTAATTGTTTATCTAAATTACCATGAATAAGACAAAATAGTTAATAATTAACTGAAATTAATTGTCTTCCAATATTTTCATTTCCGCAAAATAGAACGCTAGAAACTAAAGGAACATATTTCTCTCCCACTAGAAATTGTTTCTCATAATATTTCTTTAACAAAATTAATAAGAAAATAACTTTTTTTTTCCAAAAGAAAAAAACACTGCCCCGTATGATTTTTATATATATTTTTTTCTGTGAAAACGAATATACCCTATCCATGCAATGGAGCCCCACTAAAAAATAGGAACGGGAACAGTAAGCTTCGTCTTGTCGTCTAATTATCTTCATGAAACAAGCACATTAATGAATGATGATCACGTGTAAAGCATATCTGTATATATAAAATTGTAACAGGAAGAATTTATTGGGAGAAAAATAAGCTATTTTTTTAAAGCTGCCTAATCACAACCACACAGTCGTGTGCTGTATGAAAATAAACAAAAGAAATTCTCAAATCCTTTTCCTTTGACCAACAATGTATCTGTGATTGAAGTGCTCTATTATATTTCTAGCCAAGCTCTATGAGGATATATAAAGGACTGTAATTGGATAGCGTAACATGCTGCTAATTTTCGAAAATAACACTTTATTTTGAGGGAATTTCATGTATACCTTTGAAAAAGAGAAATTTTACAAATTATTCTAATTTTTAAAATTTTCAACCAAAATGTTCCTCTTCTAAAATTTAATGTATACTTACTTCGCGAATGGTCATGACACGCGACACGCAAGTCACATCACGTAGCATTCACACGTGTCGTGCCGTTCCGTGACAAAGCTGGCTCCAACGTGCCATTTTTTCACTCTAACTGGATCTTCCTTTATAACAAAAAAAAAGAAAAATCTAAGAAGAGGGTTCAAATATCGTATGTCTTTCATATCTCATAGTGTCTTACATTTTTTATCTTTGTTTTCAAAATCCAAACATTCGATTCAAACAACTCTACATGATCTTCATATTAAAGTGTGCTTGGAGACCAAATTTTATATTTTTTGAAAATATTTTACTATGTTTTCAGATAGATACAAAATTATTGTTTTTGAATGGTCCAAAAACAATAATTTTGTAACTATTTTAAAATTTTAGTTATATATATTGAAATTTAATTTTTGTTAGAACTTTTATATATAATACAACCCCCTCATAAAAAAAATAAAATATAAAATGTCTACTACATTCATCATAGGGTGCTAAGTCACCGACGTGATTTTAAAATTTTAGTTATGTATATTGAAATTTAATTTAATTTTAATTTTTGTTAAAACTTTTTATATAATATAACCCCCTCATAAAAAAATAAAAAAAAAATGTCTACTACATTCATTCATAGAGGTGCTAAGTCACCGACATGATTTTAAAATTTTACTTATGTATATTGAAATTTAATTTAATTTTAATTTTTGTTAGAACTTTTTATATGATACAAACTCCCTCCACATAAAAAATTAAAATATAGAATGTTTACTTATAGTCTAGTGGTAAGAGAGAACTTAGATCAATTCCAACCCATCACATATTGTGTATTTTAAGTTTTAGCTTCTTCTATCAAGAATGTTTAGTTTCGCCTCTGAATATGAAAATTATGTCGAACGGTTCAGATGGTCCATTAAGATTTTTAAAATAAAGATAAATAATATGAGAAACGATGAGACCGACATTTTAACTCTCCTCTAAATCTAATAAATAAATATTATGTAATATAATAAATAATTAAATATATATTTTCAAATTCATATCCGAACTAATCAGCTCGAATTATTAAATTATGTAAATTATTAACCGCGCCTGACCGACCTTTCCATCGCAACGTCAACTGACACAGTGACATGATAATAAAGAGGCATGGTGAATAGGGGCAGGGGGGCATGGCTGGACCAATTAACCAGCACCGACCAAATAAGGTACAACGTGGCTAAAGATGTGGTATATAAATTAATTGCTCGACTTCCGATATTATTTCCCGACTTAAATATAATAAAAAGCTTGTTATTGGTCATATCTACAGTGGAGCAGCTGAGAAAGTGGAGCAGCTGAGAAATGTTGACTGATTAGAAACAGGATAAGCCGAAATTTTTATTATTGCCGCTCGCTAAAAATCAAATTAAATGAATATCACTGTTGGAGGTTTTTATTCAATACTATCATCCCCGCTAACTTAGTTTGCGCACCAAACTTGCCGGTGCGCGGGCTGAGTTGGCGCACCAGGTGGTGTGCAGACTGAATTAGCGCACCAACATTTTCACCGTATTTGATGTCTATTTTTTGCAACCCAGTGTCTCAGTCCGCGCATCACCTTGGTGCGCTAACCCAGTCCGCGCACCGGCCAGTTTGGTGCGCGAACTGAATTAGCGGGGGTGACAGTATTGAATAAAGCCCGCTGGAAATAGTAATGAATTAATTCCGAATTTTTTAAGTGGTAACAATAAAAATTTCGGCAGGATAAGGCTGGGGGAAACTAAAGCTCCTCGACTGCTCGATAATGACTGGATGCTTTTTATATATATAGATGGGCCATGGTTGCGAAATAAGATAAGTAGGAAATGGGTTGTCTCTGTTAAAATTTCACATTTGCTTCGCGCTCATATTTTTATTTTTAAGAATCAAACAGTCAATCCGAACCGCTTAATATGATATCCATATTGAAATGTGATTTGAAATCAAAATTTATATTTTTTGAATTTTTTTTACTATTTTTTAAATAAGTAGAAAACCACTGTTTTTTATTGGATTTTGAACCATAAAAAACAGTGATTTTGAAATATTCTAAAAAATTAGTAAACAATTTTAAAAAAAATATAAAATTTGCTCTCCTAACACATTTTCAATATGGAGATCATGTTGAGCGGTTCGAATTGTCTCTTTGAAGTTTTAATATAGAAAATATAGACGTGAATTAAAACAAGACTCTTACTTCGATATATATATATAGAGAGAGAGAGAGAGAGAATGGCTAATATACAAACGTTTGTTCCTGGACTCAGGAACAAACGGTCAGTTCTTCGATTTTCAAAGTCCAAACCGTTAGATATCCAATCTATATTAAAATGTGCTTGGAGACCAAATTTTATATTTTTTAGAATTTATTTACTATTTATTAAGCTGAATTGAAAACCGCTGATTTTATTAAACTTATGCACCATTGAAAAACAACGGTTTTCAAACCAGCTTAATAAATAGTAAAAATAAAATCTAAAATTTGATCTCCAAGCACATTTTAATATAGATTGAATATCTAACGGTTTGGATCGACTGTTTGGACTTTGAAAATCGGAGAACCGAACTGTTTGTTCCTGAGTCCAGGAACAAACGTTTGTATATTAGCCATTCTCTCTCTCTCTATATATATCTATATATATATAGAGAGAGAAAGAGAGAGAGGTTGGCTAATACCAAAACATTTGTTCTGGAGCCGTGGTGCAACCAATTGGTTTTCTGATTTTCAAAGTCCAAACGGTCGATCCAAACCGTTAGATATGATCTCTATATTAAAACATGCTTGGAGACCAAATTTTATATTTTTTGGAATCTATTTATTATTTATGAAGTCAGTTTTAAAATCGCTGATTTTAATTAACAGGGAAAAATTTCTGGATCATTGAAAACAACGATTTTAAAATTGACTTAATAAATAGTAAAAAAATTCAAAAAAATGTAAAATTTGGTCTCCAAGTACATTTTAATATAGATTGAATATTGAACGGTTTGGATCGATTGTTTGAGCTTTAAAAATATAAAAACCGAAGTGTTTGTTCCACGACCTAGGAACAAACGTTTTGATATTAGCCAACCTCTTTATATATATAGTCCGGCTAATATCATAATGTTATAATTTCAACCTAAGTTATAACGAGTCAGTTTTTGCAAATCTGAACCGCTCAACATGATCTCCATATTAAAATGGGCTTGGAGACCAAATTTATATTTTTTGGAATTGTTTTACTATTTTTTAGATATGTACAAAATCACTATTTTATGGTCTAGAAATATCTGAAAACAGTGATTTTGTACCTATCTACAAAATAGTAAAAAAAATCCAAAAAATATAAAATTAGGCCTCCAAGTCCATTTTAATATGGATATCATGTTGAGCGGTTCGGGATTGACTATTTAAACTTTGAAATCGCAAAAACTGACTTGTTATAACTTAGGCTAAAATTATAACGTTATGACATTAGCCGGACTCTCTCTCTATATTTGTATTTTTATTATTTTTGTGTCGGTTTCCCAACTTCCAATTTAGTTTATTTAAAAACTTAAAATGAAAATTTAAAAATATGAGGTACTGTTTTTAAATTACATTCCTATTTCATGCTAAAAACCAGAAAAACCTCAATACTTCATTAATATTGTGATGGGTTTAGTTTTTTTTGTTTGTTTGTAATGTGCACATGATCAATAGATCTAATAAATTAAATAGATTTCAGAATTAAGTTGAACTTTTAGGTAATAGAAATACTACCACTATAAAGTTGCACAGAAACATATTTTTACATTTTAGCAATGCTATGCTAATATGAAATAGAAAAAAAAAATTAAATGAGTTGGATCCTCCAAGAAAATAAAAAGCAATAAATAAAGAATTAACTACAATGCAAGATCAATTTCTAAATACAAAATAAATTTTTTTTTTTCAAAAACTCAATATCTGTAGTTTACTCTTAAAAAAAATCTAAGATTTCTAAAAGGGTATTTTAAGAATTATTTGAACAATTTTAAGAAGGGTTAATTTCCTACTTACCCTTCAAGACATCTCTAATTTCTTATTTACCTCTCAAGTTTTTAATTTATCTTATTTGTCCCTTAACTCTTGCAACCGTTTTTTTATTTACCTATCACTTAATCAATTCTAAATTATCTCTAGTTAAATTATAAAAAATCTTGATTAAACTTTGATTAAAAAAGTAAAAGAAAAAATTATCCTTCTTTCTAGTGACATCAATGTTAGATATTGTATAAAGAGTGAGGCTACGGTACTATGCATAGCACGGTTTGGTCCGTGCTACGACTCAATATTTGAATTTTCAAAATCCTAACGGTCGATCCGAACCGTTCAACATGATTATAAAATGAATATGTACTTGCAAACCAAATTTTACATTTTTTTGAATTTTTTTACTATTTTTTTAAATAGGTAAAAAATCACTTGATCTGAAAATTCTAGACCATCCAAAAACATAATTCCGGCCCAGATTCTGATTGACTATATTTTAGAGGAAAATAATTTGGTTCAGATAATTAAAGTAGTCGAAACCGAATTAAATAATCAACTTTTAATAAACATCTATAGAAACTAGAATCGCACTGTATTGAATGGTAACTTTGTAATTATGTTTTATTAATTCTCTAATTACATCCAGTAGCCTATATATAGGCATTCGGCCTCAATACAAACAGAGAGTGAACTAACACAAGTCAGACCCGTTAAGACTAATACAATCCACTAAGAGTAAAGAAGAGTAAGAATCTATTATGTCTAATAACATCTAATGACTCGTGTGTAATAAACTTTACTTCTTAAAAGACCTAATGCAATCATTTGGTTCTTATATTTTCTTTCTTTTTTGGATCTGTTAATTACTTTAATCTTTTTTCTCGTAAGTATGAAAATAAACCAGAATATAGAAATATGTGGTGAGATCTACGGGATTGGAAAAGGAATTTTTAAATTTTAAGTATTCAATATCTTATGTACTAGCATGCTTAATTAAGTGCATAAATTTGTTTTATTCTTTCGTATGATATAATACTTTTATTAACAATCATATTTCATGCTATTATTTAATATTTATGTGGACTACAAATACAGTTTTCAAAATATAATTATTTAAAATATGACAAACCTCATCATATGATACTAATTTATTTTGATAATCTTGAAAATATTCTTAAATTAATTTAAATATAATTTTTTAAGCGTGTTGTTAGATATATAAATGGCTTGCCATTATATTCCGTTCAATTTGATTTTTTTTTTTTTTGTAATGCATCAAGAGCGGTTTATATCATTGAGATCATTGAAAAGTTAAAAAAACAAGATGAACGGTAACACATGAATTCAGCAATCTTATTATCTTTCATAGGCATGCTATGTATACTGTATAGATATATTATGAATATAGTGATGGATTTAAAATTTAAACATTATTTTTTCTAATTGTCAAAGTTGTCAATTGATCCCTCCCTTTATCTATATTCTTGATTAATTCTTGATGTCTATATTAGCAATGCTCATGTCTACTATATGTTATAAGAATACAAGTTCAGTAATTAGTTTTGATCATTAAATCAAACAAGCTATTGATTCGTTTGGTTCACCCACTAGTATTGCCTCAAAACCATTTTTTAGGAGGAAGTTATAGGGCCAGGTGCCTTTTGCTTTTTAAATCTGATGATATCAAACTTAATGTTTATCTGAAAACAAATTGGCTGATTTTGAGCATCAAAATGAATTGGCATGTATTAATTAAGCTGATCTCCATAAAAATGAAGTTCAACGTCGACGCTCGTTTTCCAGAAAAGCCCAAGCCCGACAGATCGACATTTTTATTAATATCCAAGTTTAATACAAATTATTATTTATGTCCAGATTCTAACCCAATATCGAAAAATACCCAAGCCGGCCAGAAAATGGCCAGCTTACTCGTTTTCTGGCCGACCCCCCTAAGCCGGCCATTTTCTGGCCGGCTTACTGTTTTTTTTTAGAGACACTATGAAAAGCAAAATAATGAAATCTAACACTGAAAATTTGAATTTTGTGTTTAAATTATTTGTTAGATTACTTCTTTTGATTTATAATTAGCATATTTATACTAAAATACACTAGATTACTTGAAATTATGTTGAATTACACTAAATTACGTTAAATTACGCTAAATTACAATAACTTCGCTAATTATGCTGAAATACGGTAAATTACGCTAAAATAGACCGATTCTGTGCCATCTTTCATGAATCATAAAAAATAGTAAAAAAATTCCAAAAATAGTAAAAACTGGTATTCTACAAGTTCATTATGTAACTAATTTACTGAGCTACTTGGATTGAATAATAGAAATGAAAATCTTAATCAGAAACTTCAACTCAAGTTTTGAGGCTCTTCCCTTTGTTTTTTGGCGATTCTGAATTTTAGAAAATGGCATAGCAATCATTAACACATGCGCATTTCACAAGCTTTCCGAAAAGTAGTCATTTGCTGAAATCGGACACTCGAGCGCCGTTTTATGACCGTTTGAAGTTCGTCGTCGTTTTTTCACATTTTCAGTTAAGATATCGTCTCTATTAATATGTAATTTACCGTAATTTACCGTATTTTAGTGTAATGTAATGTAATTTAGTGTAATTAACTTAATATAGTGTAATTCAACATAATTTCAAGTAATTTAGCGTTTTTTAGTATAAATATACTAATTATATATCAAAAGAAGTAATCTAACATAATTTAAACAAAAAAATTCAAATTTTCAGTGTTAGATTTCATTATTTTGTTCTTCATAATGTCTCTTAAAAAAATGAGTAAGCCGGCCAGATAATGGCCGGCTTAGGGGGAAGTAAGCTGTCCATTTTCTGGCCGGCTTGGGTATTTTTCGATATTGGATCAAATTTTGGGCATAATATAATTTGTATTAAACTTTGGATATTAATAAAAATGTCGGCCCGACAGATCACTTACTTTTCTTTTCTTTTTGAGGAAAAGATCACTTACTTTTCTTTTGAGAAAATTTCCGGTGTACCCATGTAAAATTTCAAAATAGCCAATATCTCCATGAATACATCATAATATCTAATATCCCCATAAAAAAATCATTTTCTATCTTCTGTCCCCTTTGAATTATTTAACCTTTTTTTTAATTATTTTTAAAATTATATTGACTAATTTGCCCTCTAGTGTTTAATGGAGATGTCCATTGAATTTTTAACATGATTAAATTTACAGTTAGCGCCAAATATTTTCTTCCAGTCTATTCATCTTCTTCCTTCCGGCGCTACTCGTGCTCCACCTCTCTCTCCTCCCCTTTCTCCTCTCACAGCCTAGGTTCTCCATCATCTTTATTCTCTAGATTGTAGGATTTTGTTCTCATGTGAACTAATCAAAGGTCTGATCGTACAATTGTCGAAATTAAATTTGGAGATCTAATCGATTTCGCCTATATATTCGTTTAATGTTTTGGGTAGGATAAAGGGAACAAAGATGGGTATAGTAATGACTCTTTTACTGGTTTATTAAGAAATCAGATTTTCTTCTCAATTTTTTAATTTTCGAGTTCTGAACATAATATTTGCAATAAAAACATTCTAAAGTGTATAAATTGAGTGATTATAAAAAATAAAAAATAAATTGAGTGATTATAAATTGACCCTTTTACTGGTTTTAGCCTATTTTGATTAATCTGTCAATTGAATAATAAAAAATTTAACCTAAATGCTAAGGTTTAATCACGCTCTACATGTTATCTTAGTTTTGGGGCTTAATTCAAGAAAATTCAGAAATTATGAGCTTTTATCTAGTTGGCTGTTTTTTTCTCTAACCTATACCAGTTTGGTTTAACCTTCAGTTTTTCACTGGTCTGTGGCTGGGTGTAGTGTTGGTACAACATTGTCACACTGGTACAGAGGTTTGGGATTGATAACAAGTTTTGGTTTTGATTTTTGACAAAAACTTAGGGTTTTCTAATTTGGATATTATCATCACTCAAAGAAACTGGAATTTGAAGGTTAATTCATAAAGCTTTGAAATTGCAACAGTTCATCTTGTCAGAACAGAAATGCACAAAATTGTAACTAAGTCCTATCATTTTTGACAAAAACTTATGGTTTTCTAATTTGGATTAATATCATCACTCAAAGAAACTGGAATTTGAAGGTTAATTCATAAAGCTTTGAAATTGCAACAGTTCATCTTGTCAGAACAGAAATGCACAAAATTGTAACTAAGTCCTATCATTTTTGTTATTGCATTTTCTTTAAAGGCAGATTTGCAAATCAATCCTATTGGGTGCCATGTAGTATACCTAAAAAACTTATTCATGAAAAAGAATCATACTTAGGCTAGATTAGAATATAAAAAACACAAAAATACTGAAATTTCCATTTCTTCTCTCTTAACAGTAGCTTAATTTTCATTTCTAATTTTGGCTTTGAAAATCAAAGCAATGTTTGAGTGTTTGAAGTTTGAACTTGCACATGAGATCAGATCCAAAGAAAAAAAAGGAGAAAAAGGGGGACGGGAGAGAGAGGAGGAGGGAATAACTTTGAATTGGAAGGAAAGATGAAGCTAGAGGTGCTATCGGGTTGGATCGGGTCCAGATACTATTATATTTGGACCCGTACTCTAAAATGTTCGGATCTAAATTTCGATCCATATACTTATTTGTTTTAAATTGGGTCGGGTTTGAATCCGGATACCTATCTACCCATAGATATTTCGGATCCAGTCTTTCGATTCCGGATAAATAGATACTCATAACTTATTTGTGTATTATCTAGTCCAATCCAGATATGGGACGGTTCTGAATCCGAAGCGAGTATTTATGCCACAACTCCCAAGAATTTGAGAAAGTAAAATATTGGAGATGGTGATTTCCTTTTCTATGATTAAAAAAATTCATGGATGGAATATTAATACTAATTTTTTAATAAGAGGATTAAATTTATGGCAGATATTTGATTTCAATGAGATTTATTGCAAAGACATATCAACGAGAGCAATAAATTTTCATGATTATGCAGAGGATATATAAGGCAAATATTGAAAGATATATTCAGAGCAATAAATTTTCATGATTATGCAGAGGATATATAAGGTAGATATTGAAAGATATATTCAGAGCAATAAATTTTCATGATTATGCAGAGGATAGATAAGGCAGATATTGAAAGATATATTCAGAGCAATAAATTTTATTAAAAAATTAATATGCAAAATGTGATTATTGGCATGACATTTGTTAATTTGATTATATGTAAATTGTATTTTCATAGTTATTAATATATGTTTTATCGGGTATTCATATGGGTATCGGGTCGGATTCGGTTATGGGTCGGATAACTAATTCAAACCCATATCCTATCCATTACAATATCGGTTCCGGTTCGGATCCAGATCGGATATTAAATTATTAATTTTGTAACCGTACCCATAATTTAACCGATTATATTTTTTAAACCATACTCTATCCAAATTAACCGGATCCGGGTCGGTTCCAGGTCGGATCCGGTTCGGTTCCGGATCGGATCCGGGTAATCGGATAAAAGTAGCACCTCTAGATGAAGCGTCTCCTACCTTGTTAGCTCTTATTCAATATTGTTAAGAAAATCAATGGACATCTCCATTACAAATTAGGGGGCAAATTGGTCAATATAATTTTAAAAATAATTAAAAAACAGGTTCAATAAATCAAAGGGGATAGAAGAAAGAAAATGAAATTTTTATGGACATATTCGATATTATGTTGTATTCATGGGAATATTGGCTATTTTAAAATTTTACATGGGTACACCGGAAATTTTCCCATTTCTTTTCTTTTTGAGGAAAAAATCACTTACTTTGAATGCCTCGATTATAGCGAGAGAGATCCTTTCTCAGCGGAGCACATGGGGCACAGACAGGCATATAGCTGTTGAACCTCGTGATTCATGCAGCACCTAATTCTTGATATAATTGAAGCTCCATTATTAGAGTTGAAAACGGTATCGATAATATTGAATCCGTAATCGAAAATTTAAATGTGGACATTTGATATTTGAAAATTTAAATGTGGATATCTGATATTTGAATATGTGGATATCAATATTAATGTGATTTATATTTTAATTATCCGTATCTGATTCGTATTTGTATCCGGCTGATATCAAATATGTATTCATATCTGAAAAATAAGAAAGGAATATGAATATGATTTTAGCACTGTTCTTCACCCAATATTTGCATTAAGTTAATCTACAGTTTAAAAAAACAGAGAAAAGACGATATCCTCGCACGTTGCACATGTAGAGCACATCGTCAGGGCTCTCAGCCGTCTGATTAACCCAGTGATGCCATCTGAACAAATCAGAACGAGACCAGACGCTTTGAATGTACAGCGTACGTGCATCAGATCGATTTGGACTTTTGGAGCATTAAATATGGATTGCAATCAGTGGAATAATCGAATGTGTAGTGTGAATCACATTGCGAGTGCCTTTGGACTCCGTTGGCAGAATTAAATATGGATATATTAATGAAACCCATAATTCTGTCGTGAAAATAGTGATTTCAACTGTTTATCTTTTTTATTCTCAACTTCTGTTTCGTTCTCTAACCTAATTCCATTAAGGCTAGACCCCTCTTGTTTCCTCAAAAAATAATTCCATTAAGGTTACTCGTGTACATTTGTAATTAATCTAATACATTTCTTCCATGAAGGGAGATTTGTATGATGTATTGGAGATGACCACCTTAATTAATTTGTGATCATCATACTAAACAATGGATAAATATTTGACCGATGGATTCTTGGTAGTAGACTGGGATGATCTTTGTGACTTTGCATCTATTTCTTATAAATTCTTATTATATAGCATAAAATAATTTAGAGAAGTAACTCGTGATTAATCATTCCACTAAGTAAATGCAATATTTACCATTGTGAATTTAGCAATAACGTTAATAGCATTCTAAATGCTATAATATTTTGACAATTTGTTCTATATAAAATCAATGAATCAGATTTTAATTTAAAGGAAAAAAAAATCAATATCTATGGTGGTGGAGACACCATAATAAAATTTATAAAAGGAAACACCGTAGTAAAACTCGTAGGGTCGTTGGACGTATCAAGGAATAATGTAAGAATAGTGCTAATAGTAGAAGTAGAATATTGGTGAATAGTTAGAATAAAATTATTCTGCATTATTCGAAAGAGTGAAAATGTTGTTTGAGAAAAATATAGTAAAAATAGTGGAAGGATGAATTGTATAATAATAATAACTAATAAAAATAATAAGCTCTTCTGTTTTATTAAGTATGTAGATGTTTTGATACGTCAACAGCTGTGATTCAAAAAATAAAATTTCGAATTGAATAGTAGCCATTCGATCAAATAGTCTATCTTTTGTTAGTATCCTATGCATCATTTTGATTTTTTTTACGTATACAAATCTAAATTTATTTAGACACATACTCACCACACGTACTCAATGATGCCATCTAGCGCCCTCTATCTCACAAAATCTATGCTTCCTCCACTTTTCTCATTTTTTTTTCGAAAACTTTCCTAAACCCTTGATTTGATTGTCAAATACTCAATTTTTGATTGGTCCTAATTTATTTTTATTGTCATTTAAGGAATATTTGAATATTTGTTTATTATCTAGTAGAACTAGGGTGCTCCTAAGCTCACCAAGCCCTTCCGTGAGCGCGACTCTAAAACCTATCAAATTGACTTCAAACGACATTTTCAAACCGTTAGATGTTCAATCTATATTAAAATGTGCTTGGAGACCAAATTTTACATTTTTTGGAATTTTTTTACTATTTATTAAGATGGTTTGAAAATCGCTGTTTTCCAATGGTGCAGAATTTTAATAAAAACAGCGATTTTCAAACCATCTTAATAAATAGTAAAAAAATTCCAAAAAATATAAAATTTGGTCTCCAAGCACATTTTAATATAGATTGAACATCTAACGGTTTGAAAATGTCGTTTGAAGTCAATTCGATAGGTTTTAGAGTCGCGCTCACGAAGGGCTTGGTGAGCTTAGGAGCACCCTAGTTCTACTCATATATATATATATATATATATATATATATATAGAGAGAGAGAGAGAGCTGGGTTATGGTGAGTTGTGAAGTAAGATGTCATTTTTACTTCACACTCATATTTTTATTTTGAAAATCTAAACAACCGATCCGAACCGCTCAACATGTTCTCTATATTGAAATGTGCTTGGAGACTAAATTTTACATTTTTTTGAATTTTTTTACTATTTATTAAGCCACTTTGAAAATCGCTGATCCGGTGGTCCAGAAAATTTTACTGTTTTTTACTGTTCACAGTGGATCAGCGATTTCAAAGTAGCTTAATAAATAGTAAAAAAATTTAAAAAAATGTAAAATTTAGTCTCCAAGCACATTTCAATATTTAGAAAATGTTGAGCAGTTCGGATCGGTTGTTTGAATTTTCAAAATGAAAATATGGCGTAAAGTAAAACACAACTCACCCTAGCCTATCTCATATATATATATATATATATAATTATAACAGTTGAAATATATCAGCTATATATTTTAGCTTTTACAGTTCCGAACTGTAAAGACTTACAAATCTGAAAAAATTAAAGCTACTGACATATATAATTCAAGCATCCGGAACCCTCGTGAAACTCGTGCAAGTCGGCCATGCACGTAGCTTAGAGATCATCCGAAACTCTATAAATGAACTTATGATCACCGAAAGGAATCCATCCCACACTCAAACACTGTCATGGCCTCTCTCTCTCAGTTAATCACTAAACCACCTTGCCCCGCCAAACGAACATCTTCGGCTTCCCCTTCGTGCCCCTTCCTCCCAGCACAAGCCCGAGCCCCTCTCTCAACCCGTACCCATAAACGCAATCCGGCCATCTCATGCAGTGCTAAAAATCCGAACAACCAGAATGATTCTGACTCGGCACTAAACCGTCGTGATGTGCTGATTGGCCTGGGTGGACTATACGGTGCCGCTGCGGCAGTAAGCACAAAAAATGTCGCTAAAGCAGATCCTGTAGCCACCCCACTAGTTGGAAACTGTGGCCCAGCTGACCTGCCTAAAGGTGCGGTTCCCACGACATGTTGTCCTCCCGGGTCTGCTAAGGCGCCTAAGATATTCACCCCGCCAGGACTCGACACACCGCTCAGAGTGCGCCCGGCTGCACATTTGGTCGACAAAGCATACATTGACAAGTACAGTGAAGCCCTCAGACGCATGAAGGCATTGCCGGCTGATGACCCCCGCAGCTTTAGGCAACAGGCCATGATACACTGTGCTTACTGTGATGGTGCATACGACCAAGCTGGGTTGCCTAATGTAGAGCTCCAGGTGCATGCCTCCTGGCTCTTCTTCCCGTTTCACCGCTGCTATCTGTACTATTTTGAGAAGATTTTGGGGAGCTTGATAAATGATCCCACTTTTGCGATGCCGTACTGGAATTGGGACTCAGCTGCTGGGATGAAGATACCGACCATGTACACAAATCCAAGGTTGCCGATGTTTAACGTGTTCAGGAACCCAGATCACATGCCACCTAAGATGGTCGATCTGGATTTTGGGGATGATAAAGAGCACAACCGTAGTCATGAAAATTTCTCCGAATCACAAATGGTGGAGCATAATCTCACAATCATGTATCGGCAGGTATGATGAAAAATTTCTTTCAATTTTTAATCGCTATTTAAATGTAATTAAGTATCTTATCCCAAATAGGGTACTTCAGATATTATGTACATTTGCTAACGAACTTTCCTACACTCTGTTTCAGATGAGAACTAATAGCTCTACACCCGAGATGTTCTTCGGGAAGGCATACAAGGCCGGTGACACACCAAACCCGGGTGGAGGCTCCATTGAGAGCACACCGCACAACACAGTTCATGACTGGGTTGGTGATCCGCTCCAGCCCAACCATGAGGACATGGGGAACTTGTACTCTGCCGGACGGGACCCACTCTTTTATGCGCACCATTCAAATATAGACCGCATGTGGAACATCTGGAAGGACTCTTGGAAGGAGAAATATTGACATCTGTGACCCTGATTGGCTAAACGCGTCCTTCCACCTCTATGATGAGAATGCTGAGCTCGTGCACATTACGGTATAAATTAACAACAAAAAACGGACTATAATATTTTTTAAATTCGTAACTAATCTCTTCTCATTGCTTGAAAAGAAACTATTGCTATATTATTTATTTATATTATACATGTTACATATTTGCCAAATTTACTAGTTGTAAACATTCTTAACTGACACTTTCAATTATATCATCATGACAGGTAGCTGATTGCCTTGATTCAGAAAGACTGATGAGGTACAAGTATCAAGACGTCCCGATCGAGTGGTTGGACAAGAAGCCCCAAGTCACTGTTACGCCAAAAACAAGGTCCCTAGAATCCAGGCCTATCCTGAAGGAAGCACAATTCCCCTTGGTACTAGACGCACCAGTACGTGCAACCGTGAGGCGCCCGAAGACAAACAGGAGCGATCTGGAAAAGAAGTTGACGGAAGAAGTACTAAAGATCAGCGGTATAAAATATGACAGGGATATTCGTGCCAAGTTCGACGTGTTTGTCAATGCTAACAATCACGAGACTGTTGCCCCAGCAGGTCGTGAATTCATTGGTAGCTTCACTCATGTACCACACAAGCACAAGCACGATAAGATGGGCATGGGCATTGAAACTAGCATCCAGTTTGGTCTCACTGAGGTGATAGATGATCTTGGAATCAATGGTAATGAGACAATCGAGGTGACACTTGTGCCAAGGCATGGCCAGGGTAAGGTGACGATCTCCGGCATAAAGATGGACCTGAGTAGCTGAGCATGTGCGTCTGTCCACGCATGGAGCACTTCGAGTTAGTTTGGTGAGGTGCATATGTATTAGTCGACAAGTCTACCGAGGTTATGAATAAGTGAGCCTTCACATCGATTGTTAGGGTTTCAAATTTCATTTGTTGTACCAAATTTTCTTTCTTGTTGAGTCATTCAGTTATTCTGGATTTGTATCATTGAGTGTTGGTTTTATGAAATATGAGGAGCAAATTGCATTTATCTTCCATTCAATATGTATGTTTTCTAGTATATTTAAATTGTCGATAAACAATTGAATAGATCGGTATTTTAATGTTTCGAAATTTACAGCAAACACCACAACTTTAGCTAAGAGATGATAAATTGATAACATTATAGGACATAATTAGCATTAGTTACCAGCCAACAGCAAGCAGCTATATCTAACGTTGCTGGTATCAGTACACCCAGTGTAACCGGTACTGTGAGACAACCACCCTACAATGCCGGTAGCGTAAGAAAACCACCCTACAATGATTAAAATACCCACAATTAAAAAATTTCCATCCGTATACAAATTATGGGAATTGTAAAAGGTGACCAACAAAAATGTCCAAGACACCTCCAAGGCGAGTCACAAAATGATACCCAATATACCCCTGCTTATAATCACCAAAATAAAAAAATATAAAAATGGTTGAGACTTGAGAGCCACAAAAGTACAGCGTGCATCACATTATTTTGGAGCATTGAATATGGATTGCAATCGGTGTAATAATGTAATATGTATAGCATGCATCACATTGCAAGTGCCTTTGGAGCCCGGCCCATTGGAAGAATTAAATATGGATCTATTCAGTTATTCCGGATTTGTATGATTGAGTTTCTGTTTTTTTCTAGTATATTTATAATTGTTGATAAACAATTGAATAGATCGGGATTTAAATGTTCCGAAATATATAGCGAACACCAACTTAAGCTAAGAGATAGAACATTATAGGACATAGTTCGCACTAAGTTACCAGCCAACAGCAATCTATCTAACGTTGCTGGTATCAGTCTATCCCAGTGTTACCGGTACGGAAAGACAGACCCTACAATGACGAAAATACCCACATTAAATATTTTCCATCCTTCTAAAAATTATGGAAATTGTAAAAGCTGACCAACAAAAATGTCCAAGACACCTCCAAGCGAGGCACAAAATTATACCCAATATAACCCTGCATCAGATAATCACCAAACAAAAAAAAAAATGGTTGAGAACCACACCATTCACCCCTGGAACAAGAGCACGCCTCAACGGCTCAACCCACAACGTCAACGTGCCTTTGTTAAATACAAAAAAAAGTTATAAATAAAAAATAAAACATAAATATAGAGCCCTATAGCTGAGCATCTATCAACATTTCTTTCTGCCCCATGTATATAAAGGTGCAGTCAGCATTTATTAGAACTACACAACTTTTCAAAGGCAAACCCAACCTGGTAACGGCGGATGCAAAGCAAAAATAGCACTAGCACGAAATAATATTACTATATACATCTGTATACGATTTAAACACAATTCTCATTTTTCAAAATAGCATTGAATTAGAATTATTTTACTAACTAATATTTATAAGAATAACACTTCAAATTAGCAATATTCCAAAAAATAAAATCCAAACAATAATTATACTATTCTGAAAACCTGAATAATACTTATTCCTTGTGACGATCCAAAGGCATCTCAACCAAACCCTCCGTCAGAACTTTAAATATTAAATTTTTTCTTAAAATTTACTAAGATAAGACTCACAATGTGCCTGCCCTGAAGTCTTCTAAAAATGAGACTGAACCTTTTAGTTGTAATTGAACATGAGACCAAAATAAAAGACATGTAAGCAAATGAATAACACAGCTCTATGCACAGTCCAATACACATAACAACACCTTCAACGAACAAAAAAACAAAAGAAGAATAAGAAAAAATAATCTACAAAAGTGTTCATTAGCTTCTTGAAGGGAATCACCATTGTGAAGTTTAATTTTAGCATTTGATCTCCTATTAAAGTTGAACCAGTTTGAACTACAAATCTACGGAAGTTGGTTTGCAATGTTTCTAGCACTGGTGGCTAAAAGAGCAGTAACATCAGTAAGATCTCATCTAACCTGACCAACCATCATCTTATAATGGGTTTATTTCTAAAATACTGGATTCCATACCCAAGTGTCGATGCAACTGTTGTTGAAGCTACTAACCAACTGCAGGCAAACAAAATCATACAACTTGATCAGTTATTGCCTGTGATAAATGTAATTAAGGATTCTATCAGATCCAACTTAAGAGTTTCATTAAGTTTCATTAATATCCTACTTTTAGACCAGATACTGGAAACTTTATGGTTAAGTAAATTTAAGGAGATAAAAAAGAAAACCTCAAGTAGGTCAGGTATTGTTGCGTCTCTTCAGTCCCAAAATCAGGTTGAAGGAGAGCAGCCCCAACTAATAACAATTGGAGCACTGTATTGACCTAAACAAATGAAAGAAAAATATTATTAAAATTCTCCATATATAATAAGACAAACTAAAATTAAATAAAATTTAATGCATAAGGTGTAAAAAAGAATATTAAACCTTGCTGATAAAAAGAGGCTCGACTTTTTCACGATACTGTCCATCTAGATTGAAGAACTCGGACCAACTATCCCACTAAAAAGTTTTTTATAAAATAAGACTGTTACCAACATATTTGCTTCAAATTTATTTAATAAACTGTAGCATGACAAACAACTTGCCTTCCAATTCATCATTAAAACGCGTTTGTATACAGCACCACCGACAAGACCAATATCTCTGAATACTACCAAGCCCACAAGTCCAGCTTTATTTATTTGTAGATAACAAACAAACAAACAAACAAAATTAGATCCAAAAAAATTATCATGCAAGATTAGTTCAATAAATGAAAATGCAAGGTCATAACTGTCCCTATGTAATTCCAAACATAACGTTTCCAAAAATGATCCTTGAAAGTAAAACATGTGGACTACACAGTGGTATCATTCAATCGGCATACTTTCACTGTTGGTGCTATAGACTGTTATAGTGCAGCAAGCAAGTCAAATTCTTCTTAAGTCACTTACGATGAAGGAGGTCCATTTTCACCATAGATAAGGCAACGCATCCGATCAAAACCTGATCAAATGTATCTCAAATTGATGTTCCAAATAGCAATTCATTTACTGAAACTATAATACCAAAATACTGATGGTGTTAGGCTAATGAACAAGCTACCTTGTCAGCAAGTGGGTCAAGGTAGGATCCATAAACAGAGTTTATGCCCATCTTCCTTGCAAGAAAACCATCTAACTACAATAACGAAACTGATAATGAACCACTAAGAAATAACACAAACATAGTTGAGAATTTCTGATACTATCAAGATAGGAGTACCCAATCAGTTGCGCCAGAGACGATCAACACACCAAATGCTGGCACGTACCATTCATTCATAATCATCCTGTTTCAAAAATGACAACATAATAATGGAAATTACAGTGTTATATAAAAAATAAACAGATCATGAATGGTTATCATAGAGTACCACCTGCATCAGTGGGTACACATTCATACAGTCAGTATCAGTCCCAAACGAATATAAATGTTGTAGCACAGTAAATATTTAAATAAATTAAAATTAATTATTTGAGCATATTGAAACATTAATTATACTGAATTAATCTTACCAGCCAATTGCAGGTCCTGAGACCATCCGACTAATTGACACCAAATTCGGTAAATTTAGAAACTTTTCATTGATCCCAGCTGAGCCAATATCTAATATAGGTTTCGACTTCTCTGAGATTAAATGCTGAGCATTTCTCCTATTCTTCGCCGCTGATGAAAAATCGAACGCAATAGGCAAGCATCTCACCTCTTGCAAATCTCTGGGGAACTTGACCAACCTCCCCCCAAAGTACAGAGGGTTTGAACGCTGAGAGAGATTCCATGGAGGAGAAGAGAGAAAGAGAGGCCCGACCCTGGTCCGCAGAGTAACAAAGGAGAAGGGATTAGGGGGTGACGAAAGGCAAGGTGATAGAGAAGGTAATGGAGAGAACGGTACAGTGGGGTTTGAGGCGTGAAAGAGCGAAAGGTAAGATTTACTGTTAGAGTTTCTGATCAGGGTTTTGAGGGTTTTGAAGAACGCCATTTTAGAAGAACAGAAATGAAGCGAGAAGAGATGACCCGAGAAGACGAAATCACAAAAGGGAATGGGCTTCTTTGGAATTTTTTTTTTAAACAAAATCAATTTTGATTATTTTAACGAACTAAGTACTATTAATTTGATTTTTATAAAAATACAGCTTAGGATGGTGGAAGAAGAAATTAAATTTACTTCTAAGAAAGATGAAATTGACTATCTTTGCTTATAAAAATCAAATTAATAATGCTTGTTCGGTTAAAATAATTAAAATTACTTCTTTGTATTTAAAAAAAATATTTCTTTGTATTTCAGTTCTGAAAAAAGAAAAATATGAGAAACAAGAGTGAGACTGTGGTAGTATGCACAGTGCATATTGACCCGAATCATTCAACATGATTCGATATAGTCTTCATAAAATATGTACTTATAAATTAAATTTTATAATTTTAAAACTTTTTACTATTTTTTAGATAGATAGAAAAACACTTAATTTAAAATTTTTGAACATCTAAAATTAATTTTACATTCTCGATAATTAAAATTTTGAAAACAAAAATATTGATCCGTATTACGGATCAATACGCGCTATGCGCCTCACTTGAGAAATAATATTAATCTTTGAATTTTCAAATTGTCGAAATGGAAATTTTTTATTTGTGAAATGTCAAAATTTGAATTAGTGACAATTGACCCACTTGATGACAAGGAAGATTATCATAAAAATATAAATTCAAATTCCGACACTACGTTGATCCACTTGCTGACAGAGAAGATTAACATAAAAATGTTAAAATCTCGGCTTAGTTTAACTCTAAAATTTATCGAATGGATTTCAAAAAAATAAATTTAAACTATTAAAATTGGTCTACGTCACGAGTAATATATTTATATGTCAAATTTATAAATTTCAGAAACTAATTTAGTATAAAATCAAGCAGTATGTCATGAGTAATATATTTATATATCAAATTTATAAATTTTCAAATTAATTTAATATAAAATCAAGCGGTAAAAAAATAATGAAAAAAGAACAATTAAAATTAACTTATAAATTTTTTTTTTTACAACTTGACTTTATATTAAGATGAAAATGTATAAATATAAAAGGTTTAAATAGCGCTTATCGCGTCATAGTGGAATGACTGAAAAAACGGCACTATGGCCATATAGCGCCGCTATAACGCGAAATAGCGCGCTATATGGCCATAGCGTCATAGCTTTTTTGGTCCGAAAACGCTATAGCGCGCTATTTAGAATATTGATAAATATGACATATAAACTCATCACTCGTAAGTAGATCCATTTCAACAATTTGAATTTATTATTTAAATTTATTCTTATAAATTTTAAAGTTAAATTCATCAAAAAGAATTAAAGTTAATCGTTCCCGAATTTTTTTTATTTACCATCCTTAAAAAAAACCAATTAACTTTTTTTTTCTAAAAAAATTTATTTTTATGAGGACTGCAGTTTGAAATTGCAATACCAATAAGCAGGAACCGCAGTTTCAAATGACATCTCCAGATAAGTACCGTAGTTTCAAACTCCAAATTGTTTCATGGTGGGCCCCATGTTTAACCAATTAAATGAATTGTTTCAAGGCGGGTCCAATGTTCAAGCAATTAAATGAATTGTTTCAAAGATGGGTCATATGTTCAACCAATTGAATGAATCGTTTAACACGTAGGGAGAAAATTCTCCATTTCAAGGTGGGCCCCACTAACAAAAAAACAGAGAAGGCTATTCCAAATTTTTCAGAGAAGGGTTGTATTTAAACAAAATAGTAAGTTACTAAGTTTGTACCCAGTTTCAAATTGTAGGCTATTTCAATAGGTATGTTTAGTTGGATTGAGATTAGGTTATTTTTGGAGTTAGGCTATTTGGAATAGTTTATTCGGTGTTTAGTTGAATTAGAATAGTTAAAATTGAGAATTCAAACCTTTTGTTTTATTAGAATAGACTATTCTTAAGAGTTTTTGAGATTTAACTATTATAATAAGACAAACAATAGTTATTCTTAATTTGACTATTCTAGTTATTCTTGTTTTGCAACCAAATATACCTAGATCTGCCTTTTGAAACTGTGATTATGATAAGAAATGATTTTTTCATAAAAAAAGTTACTTAGTTTTTTTTTTTTTTTTTGAAGATGGTAAATTAAAAAAAAAATTCGGAATCGTTCTTATTTTTTTATATCACTATTATATGAGAAACATATATTGATAAATGAAAGTCACTGCATAGTTTGACAGTCACTGTCAACTTTCTACAAAAAAAAAAGAGAGATAAATGAAAGTCACTTCGAAGTAAATCCATTTTTTTTACAACATGATTGATCAATAAAAGGATTTTTTTAATTTTATGTCATATATGTTTTCAAGCAAGAAAATGTTAAATAGTCAATATATATGTTTCAAATCAGATAAATTTATATGTCCAATAAATCTTGTGTCAATTCCTTGTTTCTTTTTGGTTAATCAATCCTAAATGGCATCATTCATTTTGACATTTCAAAATATTTAACAAATTCTATCCTAAAAGGAGTATTTGTTTGACCCATCAAAATTTGCATTACATGAATATTTTGAGAACTTCAATTAATCAGATATGATCTAGATAAACGAAATAAAGAACTGATTTTGAACAACAAGGTGGCACTCCTTGAACAGCCAATTCCAATTATTTTAACCATTGTCATTCCAAAAATTTGCGAAGCTGTTTTAATTGTTTCTAATTTGTGGAGGGTTACGCTGCCACAAAATACCACCTCTTTTGCAATTCTATTTTAAATTTTTTTTTTGAGAAAAAATATGGGTCTTGCCCACATTTAATTAACAATTGTAGTTATAGAGTTTGTACCTACTGCTTACAAAAAACACAATTCGTTCAAAATAGTTGAACTGAAAACAAAATAAAAAATAAGAAAGATAACTGCAAAAATTACATTAAAATCTGTAAAAGCCCCAAACAAACAAATTAAAAGGTGAATTCGGTAGAGATCTAATTGAGGTGCAGTGCATGCCAGAATCAGACCGTACCAGTCCGGTATGAGCATGTCTTCCTTGTCAGCATATCAATTCTGTTCTGTACCAGTCCCACAGTTCTTCACATCTGCCAGCAATTTTGTACTATAATCAGTCCGTACCAGTCCGGTATGAACTAAACAATCTCATCAACCAATTCCTGCACTTTTTGCTCGATTCTTCGAACTTTCTGGCTACACTTTCTCCCCAAGATTTGGCCTCTTCACTGTTATTTCCTCATGTTCCCATTGTAGTCTGTTTCACATGGAGATTGATCTGCCATCCAGTATCTTCCCGTTGCTCCTCTAGATGCCTGTCCTTGCCTCCAAAAATTCTAGAGCATAATCTGCAAGAATTCTAGAAGCAACTCTTGACTATGCAAGTCAGGAATATTATCTATGTTGCGGTATCCCGTGTCGACCTTGCTTGTTGGAATTGAAACTGTCTTAATCATCACTGCTACGCCCGCTCAGCCATCATACTGTATATCCACTGTGTCTGTACCTGGGCTACTAGATCCACAATATCCTTCTCAGAATTTCTAAAAATTCGGCAACACCTCTCTCTCCATAAAAAAAATTGAGAGATCAGCAGGATCAATCTTTCTTTCTTTGTTTACCCTTTGTTAGTTACTGCTGAGATGGTATCAATGTTGATAACATTTGAGATTCCGGGTAATCTGACATCTAAAGGCATGGCCACTCATCTATATAATGCTATCGGAGTGCAACAATCATTGAACAAGTGTTTTGTTGTCTCAGAATTATTCTTGCACATAACACACCAGCTGACAAGAAAATTGAAATCTGAATGTCTAATATATAAAGAAAATTGATATATATAGATTAGTCTATATGACTACCAAAACATCTGTAAGTTATACTTTATCCATCGTAGCTTCAAAATTAATATGATATCTTCTCATCAAAAGTTTCAAATTCCATCATGTCTACTCTTTTGCTAGTTTAATTATTATTGAATTTATCTTAACTAAAATATTATCATATAAAAAAGCAGCTACAGAAAATTATAAAAAGACAATGCATGGCCTCAGACTCTAATTAATTATTAAGAGCGTTGAATTTGGAGACTAGCAAGTACACAAAACCCCTATTGGATAAAGACTAATAACATCGGTACACAAAGGTCTGAAATCTCCAGCTTTTTTTCGTTTTTAATTGCTATTGGTTCAAGTAAATAACAGAAGAGGAAGCTAGTAAGCTCTCAAATATGCGTTGGCTCTCCTATATTTAGTAATCAGCTCTCAAAGGATTCTCACCCTTCATGAATTTGACAAAATATATAAAACAAAAAAAACCTTGTAAGTTTGCACTTGTTGGTTGCCCATTATCAATCCTAACTGTTGAGAAAGCTAAAAGTAGAAAATACCACATTTAAGAAAAAAAATCTTCTTGCAAATTCAAAAACTTTTCTGATTTGTGAATCGGCCAGAGAGTTGTATACTCTCTGGTAGATCCGTACAAGGGGAAGCTTATGGGGATATTGAATTGCACAAAATTCAATGGAAAAAATTTGCTAACCTGTTTTTGCTATGCTAAATCTTCCAAGAAGAAACAACAAAATGCACTACCACCACCACCACCACATTTCCATCCTCAGCAACAATCGCAGATACCAGAGGAGGAAACGAAGAAGAAAGGGATAAGTTGGAGGAAAAAAAGGAAGGAAAAGGGAAAGAAGCATCGAACAAACGTCAATAATACAACTATCCAATATGGTATGTATTTAATTTTTATAAAAGGTTTTTCTTTTGAGAAATTTTAATAAAAAGTTGATCATGACTGCTATACTTTGCCTATCAATATCATTTATTTTGCAAATCTTGCGACATGAGTAAATCAAATTGATATAGTTCCATAAGAAATGCTTTCATTATTTTTGTGAGCATTAATAAATTAATTTCTAAGTACTTCTTAGTTTCGAGATTGCCAATACATATAACATTGTGAAGTTTTGCAGTACACAAACTTGGGATCTGCCAAATCATGATGAAGAAGAATAGAACATAGTCCAAAAAAAAAAAATAAGAAAAAAATAAATTGTGGAGGTGAGGAAAAGGGAAGAAAAATAAGGAAAAATTGGACAATTTTGACAATTCAAATGCCTTAAGAAATGGTGAAATTATGTTACAATTCATCATCTTCATTCCAGTAGCCTTCTTTTTAGAAATTATGGCAAAATTCTTTATGATGTTAACAAGGGAAATAAATCTGCTGCGATTCCAAAATCCCTGCAATTCCCTGCGATTCCAAATCCCTCCCTTCATCTGTTTTGAGATTTGTGCCTAGAAAATAACTGCTCTTGAGATTTGTGCATTCCAAAGAGTGAAGGGAGGGATTTGGAATCGCAGGGAATCACAGGGATTTTGGATCGCAGCAGATTTATTACCTGTTAACAAGTTATGTTGAACAAAATATTTGAAAAAGTTTTCTCTTATTATTATGGTTTAACAAAAAAAATTGTCTTGTTAATTAATTAGGTACTCTATAATGTGCAACTAGTGCGTATAAGTTACTTTGTTGAATCAAGTATAAAGCCATAATATTCTATTAATGAACTTTGAGTTGTTATAAAATGTCGAAGAGGAACAAAAACTACCCCCGCCAAACCAGCTGCAGCCACAGACAGAGAAGAAGAAAACAAAGAAAAGGAAGCATTTATATGTTATAGAAAGCATGACTTCGTTTATGTTACATCTATTTATTCAACATAAAGTTTTTTATAATTGAGAAATCAGAAACAAATATTATGTGGAAAGTAAAAAAAATCTGTTCTCCCTTTCTAAAAATTAAAGAGGAACATCCACCAAAGCAACCAAAGGACAAGAAAAAGAAGAAGAAGAGAAAATTACTGTGGAGAAGGAAGAAGGAGAAACAAGAACCAAATAAACTTGCTAGTCTTGTTAATGCTCTCTCCGTCAATTCTGGTAATTTGATTTTTTTTTTCTTTTGGATTTCAAATAGAAATGCAATTACTTCCCTTTTCAAGTTTACTATGGTTTAGCTTGTTTCATATTTTTGTGATGAAGCCTTTTTGACATGAAACATTGACACACTTCTCATTATAATTAAGACCAGTAGAAGTAAAAACGTAACGTGGCATCACTCTTTCTCATAAAAACAACAATTATGCATCATGGCTTAACAGATGCAATTTTTATCTTTCGCTATCATTACTTGGAGGTTCGCCCAAAAAAAAAAAAAATTGGCATGCAAAGTAAAACTTTTATATTCTGGAAATTGGGTAGAAGAACAATATTACTTAAAGACGTTAGTGTTTCAAAGAAGGTACAATGAAGTACTAAGTTCTATGGGTGATGCTTCATATACTTTGTGAAAATGCACAGATCCTCAGATGCACCACTATGCTGCACAAGAAATTTTAAGAATTGGCAATGAGAATATCCCATCACGGGATTTCACATTCAACCAACTCAAGGTGGCCACAGAGAATTTTAATGCACGCAACCTACTCGGTGAAGGAGGCTTTGGTAGAGTGTTCAAGGGGCGCATACAAGAAACTAATGAAGTACTGATTACTCTTTAATTCAAATACAGTTTCTTATTCATGTCACATATCACTGTTACATTTAGCACCATATATGTTGATAGTAAACTTGACATGTACAGTCAAATGTACATACAGAATGTTAAACAATAACAATACCTAAAATTTGTGTATATTTAATAACATTCTTTTTTACTCAGGCTATTGCTGTGAAGGTGCTCGACCGGCATGGATGCCAAGGCAATAGAGAATTCCTCGTGGAAGTACTGATGCTCAGTCTGTTGCATCACCCCAACCTTGTCAACTTGCTTGGATACTGCATTGACAATGGCCAAAGAATCTTAATCTACGAATACATGCCACATGGTTCATTACAAGATCACCTTATAGGTACATTATTCCTCCAAACCAGGCTATTTCTGTTAACTTTTAACCATTTATCAATAATTATTCAAGCAAATATCTAATGCTGTTTTGTTTAATGTAGATTTTTCTAGAAGTCACAAGCCTTTGGATTGGGAGACCAGGATGAAAATTGCTGCTGGAGCAGCCAAAGGACTTGAACATCTCCACGACATGGCAAATCCACCTGTGATATTCCGAGATTTAAAGGCATCTAATATACTTCTTGGTGATGGATTTCATCCAAAGCTATCTGATTTTGGGCTAGCAAAGCTCGGGCCTACTGGTGAGAAAACCCATGTTACAACTAGGGTCATGGGCACATATGGGTATTGTGCTCCAGAGTATGCATTGACAGGAAAATTATCAAAGATGTCAGATGTATATAGTTTTGGGGTGATCATGTTGGAGCTTATCACTGGAAGAAAAGCGGTTGACACGACAAGGCCTAACCGGGAGCAAATCCTTGTTCAGTGGGTAAGTTCCACCCTTTATTTTTTTGTTATCATCTTCTAAGTAGCAGTACAAAGTACAAACTACACATTAAGTACTTGGACATTTTTTAAATTATTTCAGCTACATACCTGATGTCCTAAATTTTCTTAGAAACTTCCTTGGAATGGGATATCCTCAGTAGATTAGTTTTGACTCAAGTTTTCTGTAATTTGGTAGGCAACCCCATTGTTCAAGGACAAGAAAAATTTCATCAAAATGGTAGATCCATTACTGAGGGGAGATTTTCCAATGAAAAGTCTATACCAAGCATTAGCCATCGCAGCATTGTGCCTTTCGGAGGAAGCCACGAGTCGGCCTGTAATCAGTGATGTGGTGTCTGCTCTTGAATTTGTTGCAATCCCAAAAGCTGATTCGTTGGGAAGCTCTGGGGAATTAAGTCCTCCGGCACTGCAACCATCATATTCAGATATAGAGATGTTTGATACGTGTGAGAGTGATGAAGATGATTTCTGATCCTGATTAATTAAGGATTGATGCATTTACCAATTTCATACAACATGTGATGTGATGGTCTGAAAGATAAGAGACCTGAAGATCAGAGTAGCAGGGTTATAAGATTATTGGTTGTGATAGGTATTGGGTATGGTTTGATACTTTGATTGTACTGCAGGAAAATCAGATAATTGGGTCTGATATGAGGCCTAAATTTTTCCCTATACAGGCAATCCATTGTACGGGAGAAAAGTTGTTCAGAACAATATACTATAAAATTGGATCATGCAAAACTATTTTTTGAGATTTAATTCCGTGCGACTGTAATTGAGCAAATTCAAAGCTGTATACGTCATTACTTTAAGATTGTCAGGAGCAAATCATCAAGCACCTCATATGCAAAAACAAACCAAGACTTTCGGTATATAAATGGCACAATTAGGCAATCCATAAAGCAAATCATCAAACACCTACCATAGGGGAAGTCATGAAAAAAGCTATTTAAATGAACTCCTCAACCTCAAGGCAACAATCATTATTCAGATACTTCACAATGTTTTAAACAGCCTATCTTGTAGCCCAAATATATGGGCCATATTGTTCAATTCGGGCCCAATTGCTAGATATAATCCCATTTTATGTACAATTTGTTACAATCTGGGCCTTATATTATATTATATTCGATCCGCTTATATATTATACTCTCCGTGTATTTAATTATAATATTAGTTTTTGAAAAGAAGGTTATTTTGTAAATTCTCCGTGTACTAAAAAGCATGTCATCTGGTGACTTCTTCTTGAATAGCTTGACTAAAAATAATCGCATCTAAATTTGACAATTGAGTATTTGTCGCACTTGAAAAATGTTTATGGAGACTGGAATCTAATAAATGAAAGGACAAAAATAATGTCTCCAAAATAAAAAATAACTATGAAGTCAAGCTATACTTTAGGATTGAACAGTAACTTATTTGAATTCACATCCTCCCCGGTACCGTAATAGGGAATCTTTTACAATTACTTGATCTGGACCGTTCTTTTTAACTTGGCACGAATCTCAAAGCCCAATAATACTGCCCCCTCAGTCAGCCCGAATCCCAAACCGGCTGAGAGTTAATCTCAAACCGTAAATAGCTAATTGTAAAAGGGAATCTTTTACGGTACCGTCGAGGATATGGATCCAACTTATTTGAGCAGAATTGTAAATATTTTTCTTATAATATAATTTCATGTCAGTGGGCGCCTTGCCTGGCCTTAACAAAAAAAAAAACTTATTTGAGCATAACCCAAATTAGCTAACTAGCAAAAATAGATGCTAATTAAGGCATCGTAATAAGGGCTGATCCTTTTAGAGATCTTATTCATCTTAAACAGCCACAATTAACCTTAAATCTTCATATATATATAAACCGGCTTAAACCTCTTTCCAAACCACAGCCTTGATCAATACAATAATGAGTTCCGAAAAGGTGGCAATGCTGGAAGAAATAATCATGGGGATCTTTGCTTTGCTTCCAACGAAGGCCCTAATCCGGTGCAAGACCGTGTGCCGTACTTGGGAGAAGCTTATCGCCGACCCGTTCTTCACGCAAGATGCCTATTCCCGTGTGCCATACACCGTATTTTTCACCATGACCTCTGACCCCTCCTCAGTCAATAAGGTCCAAGGCATCGTACCCATGCATGAAAAGACAAACAACTGCACTGTCGATCGGCTCCTGTCGGAGAAATTTAAGGTTTTGGCCTCAAGCAATGGGCTACTTTGTTTATGCAGAGATCAAGTCTTGTTCGTTGGCAATCCGATTACATCCTTTTGGGCTGAGATTCCAAAACTCATCCCATCTCCAGAACCATACCATTTTGCTGGTGCCACGATGTTGTTTTTTGACCCTGCTTCGTCTCTCGACTTCAACTTGCTAATTCCTGTCATACGTCAGTCAGAGCATACAAACACGATTTATGATCTTCGGTTCCACGTTTTCTCATCCGAAACATGCTATTGGACATTATCATCAACAATTACTCTCAAATGGGATGATGTCAGACCTTATGACGCGCGCCTAAACCGGTTTGTTGCTGTTGGGCTTAGAGGGGGGTCGGTATGCTGGATGCAAGGGGACGATTTCTTGATGGGTTATGAAATCAATAGCGACGCCTACTGGAAAATTCCTCTACCAAAATTGACAGAAAAAGGCATTGCAAACAAGTGGATTCTCAGTGGATATGATGGAGGCATTTACCACTTGGTTGTAATGGATGTGAAACTTACAATATGGAAGGGAGCGAAAACTGGGCACGAGAAGGAGAGTGGAAAAGCGAGGGTTTCAAGCGGTTTGTGTTGGTACCGTTTGCTATTGATCAAAAGAGAGGCATGCTATTCATCAAAGGAAGGTTTAGCAATGAGTTGGCGGCTTTTCATCTTGCCAACTCGAGATGGGAGGTCATCTGCCAGGATGCCTCCATTGTATCAGTATTTCGCATCATCCCGTATGCCGCCTCGGATGTTTATTTTGCTGGGGGATTGGAAGGAGACGATGCCATTGATAGAGTCCTTAGAGAAAGGTCCAAAGCTCAAGCAGAGGTTAACTAATGTCAATATTGTCAAAACTATATTGCTGATGTCGCTCTGTACTTTATTTGCACTTATCTAGTTCCTTTGAAGAAGCTTGTATTATTTGGGGATAAATTTTCAGATTGTTTCCTATGCGAATGGTGTGAATCAATTGTAATTCTTTTGCATTAGCTATATTTTTTTTTCAAAACTTAATCATATACCAAGTAATTGATCAAGAGCTATAATCTTTTGCATAAGCTATAATTGTTCTGCAATGGAGCTAACTATTTAGTTTAGATTGGATCAAATTCGGGTTTTCCATTTACAACTTCAGCTGAATACCATGAATCGAATCACGGTAAATTCAGGCCCCCAACAATAGTAGTAGTTGGGGGTTCATGTTAATAGCTGATCCCTCTGTGCATCATTTTTTTTCCAAAACAGCACCATATATCTGAAAATAATCTAGACTATTTTCAGATATCAAATTTCTGTTAGTAATTTTAGAAGTATATACTATATTATTCAGAACTTGAATATATGTTTCATGTACGCCTACAGTTGAAAAAAATAAAATTTCATGTACGCCCACAGGCCCCGTCCAATTTTAGCCTACGGTGCTTTGAACCACTGCATCCTAAAAACAGCGACATCTTCTCCAGTTTTTGGAAAGAAAGAATGCTCTTGGCTCCTATTTTCCAACTTATATATACTCCTAATCTAATTTTATTTAATTGTAAGTATTGAAATTCCGTGTGAAATAAATTTTATATAACTCAAATAGTTTTGACAATAAATATTATTCAACACGAACAGAGTTTTAAAGGAGCAGAGGGAGGCTCCATGCAAACTCCTCAAAATATGAAATCTAGTTATGCGTTTTTAGTTATTATAATCTAATTATAATATCATTGAGGAGGGTTCAAATGCACCATTATTTTTGTGCTCCAATATGATCCACATCCTTTATCTTCATTTTTAAAGTCCAAACAGTCAATCTGAACCGCTCAACATGATTTTCATAATAAAATATGCTTGAATACCAAATTTTATATTTTTTAGAATTTTTTTACTATTTTTTTAGATAGGTACAAAATCACTTTTTTAAGGAGATTCTGGACCATCCGATAAAGTGATATTGTACCTAACTAAAAAATTGTAAAAAGTTTTAAAAAATATAAAATTTGGTCTCCAAACATACTTTATTATGAAGATCATGTTGAACGGTTCGGATCGACTGTTCAGACTTTGAAAATAGAGATAAAGGATGTGGAGCATATTGGAGCACAAAAATTATAATGCATTTGAATCCTCCTCAATATCATTATGTTTTAAAATTATAATTTCAGTTTCTCCAAAACTCGACACACTATTTGTATATATAGAAGTTTTATAAAAATAGAAAGGTTTATTTAATTAAAAAAAAGGTTATATAATCAGCCCCACATTTATTTGGATCAAGCTTTGCCACTGCTATTTAAATAAAATATGACATCTAAAATATAGGCAATAGTTTCTGTAGTTGTTCACGTTAAAAAAAAAAATATTTTTTTTGATGCGTTGCTCATCAAATATGTGACCATTATTTTATAAATTTTCCACATTTTAACGTGAACTGAATATAATTCAAGAGTTCGGATGTCAGTGGAAGAACCTACGTGTTTTTTTTAAAGTTAGTGGCTTTAAATGCCAACTAATAATTTCATTGATAAAAAAAAACGAACTTACAGCGAGTCAAGTGACTCTAAACCTAAATCCACTCTTTTATTCTCACAAAATACTCCAAACTACTATAAATAACTCTAATCTCACTTATTACATTCATAATTACCCTATTACCTTTCCCTATCGCTCTCTACGACTGGATCCACTTTTTCGATTGCCGCTGTGCTCCGATGACAGGATCTACCCACCCGCGCTCCGATCGAGATGTCGTAGAGACTCAACGCTCTGAACTCCGACAATACATTGCTCTCAGCTCTGATCAGCTCCGGTTCCTTCCCTCTCTCATTCTCCTCTCCTCTCAAGGTAGAGACGAGAGAGAGGAGGCGCTTTGTCGGACGAGAAGTCTAAAAGAGGTGACAAAGAAATGGATTGAAATGGATTGAAGTGTGTTGGAAGAGGAAACGAAGCAGCTGCCTAGGGTTTGAATCGCCTGCATGTAGGAGGAAAATAACCTACATGTTCCGGAACTAGATTGTGATAGATGATTTGATTTGGGTGGTGATTTATTAATGAGTGAGCCTATGGTGCTATGCATAGCACGGATGGAGTCCGTGCTACGGCAAAAAATTTGACTTTTAAAATTCTAATGGTCGATCCAACCGTGCAATGTGATAATTATATGAATATGTACTTGCAAACTAAATTTTATATTTTTTCGAATTTTTTTACTATTTTTTTAGATAGGTAGAAAAATCAGTGTTTTCTGAAAATTCTGGACCATCAAAATTCTACCTATCTAAAAAAATAGTAAAAAAATTTGAAAAAATATAAAATTTAGTTTGCAAGTACATATTCATATGGTTATCACATTGAACGGTTGGATCGACCATTAGGATTTTAAAAAGTCAAATTTTTGGCCGTAGCACGGACCCCATCCGTGCTATACATAGCACCATAGCCTCACTCTTTATTACTTATAAAGTTATACAAATCTTCACGATGGTCAATTCCAATTACATAAATTAGGTGAAAAGAGAAAAAGAAAATCAAATATTTATCATAATGCAAAACAAAAAAATCTGAACTAGTATAAACGGAAACAGACGATTCGTAACAGTTTGGTCACTGCCAATGACTAATCGGCCGATTAGTCAAGTTAAACGACCGTTTTTTACAACATTGGTTATTGGTATGCCACGTAAGGGGTCACATTAATTGATGTCGTGGCAGAAAATCATGCGACCTGTTGTCCCTAACATCACTTAGAGGGAGTGAATAGGTAGTCTTAAAAACTCTTAGGCGTTTTTCGGTTTAACTCTTTAAATTAACAAGTCAATAAATCAACAAGCAAGCGTGTGCAAATAAAGTAAATAGAGTAGAGTTAGAGAAATTTGACACGCGGGATGATAACAGAGTTCCGCGTAAAATGCTTATGTTTCCAGGGTAGAGCAACCTCGTCGGCCTTCCTTTCCTATTACCCAAAAAGAAAGGATACAACTCGTGACACGTGAGCCCAAAGAATGTGGAAAGTCACAGCCTAACTCGTGTACAAAGTTGAGCCTAGAAGCTCGAGCTGGAGAGTCTCTTAATGCCCCTTAATGCCTTACAAGTGGAGAAGTCACTCGACTATGATAAGAGAGCACTAACGTAAATCTTATCACTATCGAATAAGAACTAACACTCTAATTAAATCTAGAGAAGATTTGTTAAGTGGATTTGAAATTATCATTGGAGTTTTGAAGTTTTAGCTCTCTAAAAAAATGAAGCTCTCAAGAACATAAAACTAGTGCTATTTGAAATTTAGGGGCGGCTTGCTTGAGACTGGAGTTACTTTATTTATAAAGGGAGCTCCAAATTCAGGTATTTAACTGATATGTTCAGATGTAAAACTTATGTTCGAACGGATAGTTCAAATGTGTTGCAGTTAGGATTTTTCGCCTTTTTGAAATTTACGCTTTCCGTTCAGTACGTTTAGGTCCGTACATAACAGATAGTGTATTTTCCCCAATTATGTGTTACTCAAGTAGCGTATAATACGGATGGTATACGTTCATAACGACATATGATATATTGGAAAGTCTCTGACTTGATACGGAACTTTCCGTTCCAAACGGGGTTTGTCAAAAGGAATAATTCTTCCGTACTGCAACGCTTCATATCCGTATCCATTGGGTACCATTCAATACATTCCGTACTAAACGGTTTGCTTCTGTACCGAACGGATAGTTCCTGAAATCAATAATCTCAAATTTACTTTACTTATCTATTTGATATTACAATCTGTATAGTCTTGATCTTCGTAAAGTCTTATTGATTCCATTGGTTCTTCAAACTTTAATCTTGCAATTATAATGTTATTGAATCTGCAAACTCACTCATACAATAAAATTATTAAATACAATTATTATATTTTTTTTTATAAATTAGACAAACAAAATAATTAAAAGATTACATACAACAACAGCGCCATCCCCACAGGCACAGGCACAAAGGCTAATTTTTTTTCCTTTTAGAAAATTGGCCACATGTTTGTTGTATTCAAATATCAACATAGTACAAAATTACAAGTTACATATGCGGAAAAAAAAAGAAGAAGGCAAAAGTACGTATTATTGACATATGAACTAACTAAAATCTCTTGCACTGTTCAGCGATTTGCTGTCGGCTTGATTGCCCATTTTCTGAATTGTCCCGTCGGATTATATATTTTAGTTAATAACAAATAATTATCAAATAGAAATTATTTAATTCGTACATTTATTGGTGAAATTTTATGAATTTGACAGATTTTATTATAAAAGAATTTATTAGGGAAAGGTACCATATATAACTAACAATAAATTAAAGCAAACTTCAATTAAAAATAAAAAATAACATCGTCTCATATTATTTTGTAATAATGTCATTATATTAATAAAATCATGGACAAATGCCAGGATTAGATTTTACTCGATCATTTTTACAACATCCCTATTTAAAATATTTTTGTCAGATTATTCAATCTCGTACTTAATTTATTGATTTCAAAATTCACAATATTTTGGGTTAGTCAATCTCGTACTTGATTGCATTAATATGATTACTTGCATACTGGAGTAAGAGGTGAAGTAAATTTTTTGTTTTATACTTGAGTAAAAGATGAGAAATAAGATGAAGTATGATGTGAGTTAATTCGGAGTAAGTTACTACTTATTTCACACTTATTTTGTCTGTATAACTCTCTGTCATAGGCAAATGTTCACTTTCCAATATCTTAATCCTCTAGACAGATTAATTTAAGTCATAAATTTAACTACCAAATAAGATATAAAATATGCACAAACAAACAAAGACTTGTGCACCACATCATAGAAGGGGCGGTCATGGATGTGATGCACTGGGTAAACGATAGGTGATCCGCAGGACAGGACCCACAGCAACAACCGGTGACAAACTCCAAAATGGTCTAGCTACTTAGACTATGGAATTTGTAATTTACTCTTTCAATAATTCGTTGCTAGGGGTTCTGTAATTTTCTTTCTGCTATTCAATCTGTAAAAGACATTTTGCTTTTTTAATATATTTGCTAGCGGTTCCCCGCTAACCCTCAAAAAAGATATAAAATATGTGAAATGATGTAATTTCGTCTCATTAACTTTAGTCCACAACCAAACATCCCAAGTAGGATTAAATTGTATCACAGTTAACAAATTTATATCTGGTTGTCTTAATTTTTTAATAGATATTAAAAAGACTTCATTCGAATTAGATGTGTCTTGGGCATGATTAAAATTTCATGTGAAAAAGATTAAAGAAGATGAGTTTAATGTACACTAAAAAGTTTATGTTTGAAAAAAATTAAGCAACTATAAAAAAAACTAAAATATGCTTTAAAAAGCTAAAAGAGATGTATTGTCGAACACCCTAGTGTTGGTCTTTTTCTCTTTTTTTTTTTTTTGAAGAGAAATGAGGATCATGCCCATCTTTTTCTCTTTGAAAAACCTTATATTAAGATCCAACAGCTGCAGATTAATAACTGTATATTTGTTGGTAGATCCAAATGGTTGGATCATACTTTATCAGTCAGATTTATGTAGCTATGGTATACCGTTAGATTCACGCGGTGATCTGTGCAGTTTGCTTTTATAAAGAAAAATAAACCCAAGAAATTTTAATATAAGTTTCTCTCCAGTTCGCCTCTCCCTCAGTTCCTCTGTCAGAGGAACCAAAGAAGGAAACCAGAGAAACCAATTTCTCTGACTTCGCTGCCTGGATCTCTCTCCCAATTCTCTGTCAGAGTCTCCATCAAGTTTACTCGTTTTGAAATGAGTAACAATCTTAGAAGTTCTCACATGTAGGTGCAATTCAATTAGAAGTTTAACAGATCATATTTCTGCTAATACAAGTTACACAGATTGTAGCAATCAACATAATATTAAAAGCCAACAAATTAATAACATCCATATACCAGCACATAATGACATTAAATAAGCAGTTCTCACATACTAAACTAGTCTAATTGATATAATCCTCAAACAATGTAATATATTAAAACAACATCATATCAGAAATTATAACACAATCATTGTTTTTGTCAACAAATTGCACTTGTCCCTTTCAACCCAACAAAATTAAGGTGAATTTATGTTCTTCATGAAATGAAAAGTTTCAAATTCAACAATAGATATAACATAAAAATCAATCCACTTTACAAATCACAATCAAATTAACCATTACATTCACACCTTATATCTTAAAAAAATAAATATTGATTAAGATTCAAAGTTACATCTCAGCAAACCAATCCCCTCAAAAGAACTCACAAATCTCTTAAATACAGCATAGATGAAGTTCACACAAGATTCAAGAAAGGCACAAAGACCAAGCCTAGCATTCCCATAAGGCTGACCACGGGGAGAGATGCCGCACTCGGAGGTGGTGGAGTGGAACTGGCAGGTGTAATCTCCCCGTCACTAGAAGGAGGTGGCGGAGGTGATGAAGCAGATGGAGCTTCAGCAGGAGGAGAAGGAGATGGTGCTGAGCCAGTGCTGTTGTTGCGGTTTCCTAAGACGACTATGTGAAGCTTCTCGCCTTTCTTGCAGTTGTCCTGGTTTCCGCTGATGAAATAAAAGGGTCCGGATTTAGTTAATGTAAAAACTGTGTTGCCATCACTGAACCGGTCGATGGGAGATGATGTGTCGCAACTGTTGTATGAGTTTGAATCTACTACGAGTACTGAGTCATTCTCTGCTGGGTAAGTGAAAGCTGTAAAAAAAAAAAATGAAGATAAATAAAATTAATAAGAAAATAAAGCCTTTTAATAGTATAAGATGAAATAACATTAAAACTTCAATAATGTATCAATGGCCATTCCAGCTTCTAATGGTACAATTTCTAAGTGATTGGCGTATGCTGCATCAAGTTGTTCATAGAAGAAACGAAACAAGTACCAAGGAAAATGGAAGCAAAATATTGCAAAGCAAATAATCGATCAATCACATTGAAATTACTGTCCCTTCAAATTACAACGGAAATTACCTATGCTGTCACCAACTTTAAACCGGGTTGCCTGTGCCCATTGGTTATAGGACTTGGCACCCGATTCAGTAACGTTCCATTGACCGGTACCACCAACTTTGAACTGTGTTGCAGCCGTCATTGATACCAATAGAACAAAGCACAAGAAAACAACCAAACCCTTCGCCATTTTTATGATATACGAAGTCTGTGCGAATTGGGGGATGCTATTTGATGAGTATGAAAATGAGAAGGTCAGATGTGAGTACCTTGGGTTTTGTTGAACCACATTTATAGAAGGATGTGAGCACTGCTGTTACACGGTAAACAAGGTTCTTTCCTTGATTTGGACTAGTTTACAGAGCAAAGAATTTGCACTTTTTTTTATATGATTTGGCTGCGCTGGACTTGGGGTACTTTTGCTTGCTTTTTGTGCTTCCTTTTCTAGGAGTAAAGTTATGCTTTGCTTCCGGACTGGAAGAATATTCATATCTTGCATTTGAGGCTATTTCTTTTACGGTGCTACCTCGTAAAACGATGTCCAACTGTTGGACCTTTTCTCTTTATCTCTCAGGCCTTGCACACTGTATGAACTTTTGTTTAGTTGATCAGAGGATATCGGCCCAGAATGCAACGTTCTTGAATCCAAATCGCAATACAATCAAAAGAAACAAGATTGCAAAACAAAAAGAGATCAACTTTTACTGGTAACAGCGACTCAGTCGCAAAAGATACAAAGAGCTAAAAGAGAATTACTCTCAGATTGTCTAATTTCTTGATATAAATTGGATCTACTGATCCCTCAGCCTTATATAGGCGATACCAAAAAAAAACAGAAAAAATTAATATCACTCTTTATTCAATCGTAATGAATACTGAGGTGACACATCAGCTCACAGGTGGCAAAAGGGCTCGCTGACATATCGCAACTAATTCACTAACCGTCTGTTCAGCTTGTCGCTTCCAATCTCTATAGTTGCAACAGCTGCACACCTCCAGTTCTGATCATCTGGACCCCTTTGTCAGCTAGAGATAGGACTGCCCCCTTCAGATTTTCTTTAATGGACTGGGCCTTCTTGTCAGACTTCAAGCTGAGTGGTGCGGCCTGCCCTTTCTCCCTTTCATCTCTAATTTCAATTGAGTTGACCCCAACGGTAACTCCCAATTCCACAGGCCCTCGCTGCACTCCCTCCCCCTTAGCAAAATTCGTGACCTCACGAATGAAATCCGGGTATTTCTGCTCTATTCGATTGTAATCCTCCCACGTCGCTTCTTCTTCATCTTGTCCCTGCCACTGTACCAGCACCTGTGCTATTGCTGCATTCCTCCGCTTAACCATTCTTCGGGCAAGTATCAAATGTGGAGTTGGATCCGAATTGGCTACTGGACCCGTAATAGGTAGTGTCGGAGAACTTATCTGGGCATCACCCAACCTCTTTTTCAGCTGTGACACATGGAACACGGAATGAATTTGCGAGTTCGGGGGTAGATTTAGTTTGTATGCTACCGTGCCTATTTTCTCCACCACTTCGAATGGTCCATAATACTTAGGACTGAGCTTCTGATTGCGCATACCCGCAACTGAAATCTGCCTATAAGGTTGCAATTTGAGAAACACCCAATCGCCTACTGCAAACTTCCTTTCCGTTCTATGTTTATCTTCATTTTGTTTCATCCGAGCTTGGGACTTCACCAAATTAGACTTCAACTTAGCAAGAGTAACTTGACGATCTGTCAGTAAGGCATTCACTGACTCCACTGGGCCCTTTGGTACGCTTCCCAGAGCCAATTGCGGAGGAGGGTACCCGTATAAAGCTTCAAAAGGTGAAGTCTTTATCGAGCTATGCCAGTTGGAGTTATACCACCACTCGGCCAACGATAGATAGTGAGCCCATCTGTTTTGCTTGTCATACACCATGCTTCTAAGATACTGCTCAATGCATTGATTCACCTTTTCAGTTTGGCCGTCAGATTGTGGATGATATGCTGTACTCATTCTGAGTTGAACTCCCAACTTGCTCATTAATTCTTTCCAAAACTTGCTAGTAAAAATCGGATCCCTATCCGATATGATATTACTGGGTAACCCATGTAGCTTATAGACATAATCCATAAATGCTTGAG
The DNA here is from genome assembly GCA_025461045.1 of Carex parvula. Taxonomy (NCBI): domain Eukaryota; kingdom Viridiplantae; phylum Streptophyta; class Magnoliopsida; order Poales; family Cyperaceae; genus Carex; species Carex parvula. Next base: position 547,999 of record JAJGRW010001345.1, read on the forward strand.
CCACATCTGATGCCTTATATGGATGTTTTAATGCCACAAAATGAGCATATTTTGTCAATCTATCCACCACTACAAATATCACATCAAAACCTTTAGAACTTGGAAGACCCGTTATGAAATCCATGCCTACACTCTCCCATGCCTCATCAGGAATAGGTAATGGCTGTAACAGTCCAGGTGGTGACACAAATTCTGACTTGTTAATTTGACAATTATCACAGTTTTGAATGTGCTGATACACGTCTTCCTTCATTTTAGGCCAATAAAACAGCCTTTTTACTCTATGATAAGTAGCCGTAATGCCACTGTGTCCACCTAAACTCGAATCATGTAACTCCTTTAAAATAGCCCTCCTCAACTCTCCATGACTGCCAACACAAATCCTGTTTTTGTATCTAATTACTCCCTGATATTCACTCAATTTAGATTGCTCCCTACTTTCATCTTTCAATTTTCTCTTCAAACCATCAATCCACACATCCTGATAGTAACTACCAATCACATCTTGCACCCAATGAGGAACTAACTCACTCAACATGCCCAATTCTGCATTTGACTCATCAATTTGACAGTTTTGCCCTTCCCTTCTAGATAGTGCATCTGCCACTTTATTTTCTACCCCTTTTTTGTACTCAATGGTATATTTTAAACCCAACAGCTTACTCAATCCTTTATGTTGCATAGGAGTATTTACCCTTTGCTCCAGAAGGTACTTCAAGCTTATTTGATCTGTTCTTATGACAAACTCCCCACCTAAAAGATAATGCTTCCATTTTGACACAGCTGAGAATAATGCCAACAATTCCTTTTCATAGGTGGATAAGGACTGGTTCTTTACCCCTAACTTCTTACTCATGTATGCCACAGGTCTTCTCCCTTGCATCAATACAGCCCCAATACCCTTTTCACATGCATCAGTTTCTAGAACAAAAGGTTGTTGAAAATCAGGAAGTTTTAGTACCGGGGCAGTAACCATAGCTTGTTTCAGTTGTTCAAAGGCAATTTGTGCATCTCTATTCCACTCAAAAGAATTCTTCTTAAGGAGATCAGTTAGAGGTTGAGCAATAAATCCATACCCTTTAACAAACTTTCGGTAATAGCCCGTCAGACCTAGAAACCCCCTCAACTCCTTAACGGTCTTGGGTACAGGCCACTGTGTCATAGCTTCCACCTTGGTTGGATCTGTTGCAACACCTTCTCCTGAGATGATGTGTCCCAAGTACTCCAACTGATTGACCCCAAATTCGCACTTTGACATTTTCACCAATAGCTGATGTTGCTTTAATGTGTCTAAAGTCAGCTTGAGGTGTTCTGTATGAGATTCCATATCCCTGCTATAAACAAGAATATCATCAAAAAACACTAATATGAATTTCCTTAAAAAAGGTTTGAAAATCAGGTTCATCAAGGCCTGAAATGTTGCTGGCGCATTAGTTAGCCCAAAGGGCATAACTTTGAATTCATACAAGCCTTCATGAGTATGAAAGGCTGTCTTGTGAACATCCTCTTCAGCCATCCGAATTTGGTGATAACTGGATCTCAAATCCAGCTTAGAAAACACATGAGCACCATCTAATTCATCCAACAAATCATCTATAATAGGTATAGGGAATTTGTTCTTGACTGTATCATCGTTGAGTCTCCTATAATCCACACACATTCTCCATGAACCATCTTTCTTTTTAACCAATAGAACTGGTGAAGGATAAGAACTGGTACTATGCTGAATCAGATTATTTTTGAGGAGTTCTTGAATGATTTTCTCAATCTCCAGTTTTTGAAAGTAAGAGAATCTGTAGGGTCTTTGGCTGATTGGTTTGGAATTAGGTTTAAGTACAATTTGGTGGTCAATTGGTCTCTTAGGTGGAAGGGAAGTTGGTTCTTCAAACAAGCACTTGAATTGTTTCAATACTGGTGCAAGGGTAGGGTTAATTTCTGGTTTTGGTTTAGGTTCTCCCACTTCCACTTTAAACAACTGTGCATATATCACTTGATTCCCTTTCTTCTTCTCCTTCACTGCATCTAGAGCACCATCACACATTCTCACTTCAGCCTTTACTTCTTCCAATTTCAACCTCCATTTTTTTGCATCACCTTTCACTGCCATCATACCTTGTCTCCAGTTCACTTCCATAGTCCCAAAAGTTGACAGCCAATCGATACCTAAAATGATATCATACCCTTGCATCTCTAGAGTTCTCAGATTAGCTTCAAACGGTTGACCTTGCAACTGAAATTTAATCTTTCTGCACAGAATTGAGGATTTCATTTTTTCACCATTTGCAATTCTAACAAACAGTGGTTTAGTGTCACTTGTTGGCAGGTTCAAATCTTGTACTAGGGAAGGTTGAATGAATGAATGTGTACTTCCTGAATCAATTAGTGCACATATTGGAACAGTGTTGAGCATCCCCTTAAACTTCAAAGTTCTGTTAATACTATCACAGTCAGGATCCTCTAAGGTGACAACTTCAGTTTCTTCAACTTCCACTTCTTCTACTCCCCCATTGTCACTGTCACCTACTATACCTTCCTCCTCCTGTTCCTCACTAAATTCTTTCCCCTTCTCCACTTCCCCTTCTGCATTAATAACATTTAGAACTTTATGACATTTATGCCCTTGGAACCACTTTTCATTGCACCTGTAACACAATCCCATGCTTCTTTTCTGCTCTAGTGTGAGGTTCTGTTGCGGTTTAGTTTGAGATTTCAAATCTCCAGGTCCTTCCACCCATCTCCTTCCTCCTTGGTCAACAGGTCTATTAGGTTTATAGGTTGGATTTGGATTTGGCTTAATGAAGGTTGGTCTTTTGTTATTTCCTATGACAGCCACTTCAATTTCCTGAGCTACCCCAAATGCCTCCGTCAAGGTTTGCGGTTTGAACAGGTTAATGGTGTTTTGCAACTCCTCCTTAAGCCCACTTATAAAGCTCCACAAATAGAAATAATCATTTTTGATACTGGTCTCAGCTAACAACCTAGCTTTAGCTCTTTCAAACTCCTCAATATATTCATCCACTGTATTCACCTGGCACACTTTCCTAAACATCACCACAGCATTTCCCCCTCTTCTATTCTTAAATCTCTCAAAAATTCCATCTACCAGTATAGGCCATGGTGGATTTGGATTTTCCACCCTAAAACAACTGTACCACTCCTTGGCTTTGCCATAAAAATTCAGAGATGCTAATCGTGTTTTATACATCTCGGATGTTTGATAACATTCAAAATAAAACTCACAAGCTTCTAACCAGTCAATAGGATTACTACCATCGAATGAGGGAAAATCAAATCGAGGCATATGCACCTTATGATTCTGATGCTGGGAATCGGAATACCAATTAGCTCGGTCGCCTTGTACCAGTATTTCCTCAAACTCCGGTCGCCTAGCCGAGTTACTTCCGTTTGCCTCTTCAGTTCGTTTACCATCGATGTATGCCTTGAACATCTCAGTCAGGCTATCGATCTTACTCTCGACTTTGTCAATCCGATCATCCCTTGCTTGAAACGAAGCTTGAAGAGAAGATTCAGTATCTTTGGCAAACCTGGCAAGCTTATCGCTCAGTGCTGCCAAGTCCAGTGGCGTCGTCATCTCTGGTGTGTCTTGAGATCTCAGATGCATAGGCATCGTTCTACTAGACTGCTGCTTATGTTTTGATTTCCCCAGCTGAAGATCGTTGGCTCTGATACCACTTGCAACGTTCTTGAATCCAAATCGCAATACAATCAAAAGAAACAAGATTGCAAAACAAAAAGAGATCAACTTTTACTGGTAACAGCGACTCAGTCGCAAAAGATACAAAAGAGCTAAAAGAGAATTACTCTCAGATTGTCTAATTTCTTGATATAAATTGGATCTACTGATCCCTCAGCCTTATATAGGCGATACCAAAAAAAAAAACAGAAAAAATTAATATCACTCTTTATTCAATCGTAATGAATACTGAGGTGACACATCAGCTCACAGGTGGCAAAAGGGCTCGCTGACATATCGCAACTAATTCACTAACCGTCTGTTCAGCTTGTCGCTTCCAATCTCTATAGTTGCAACAGCTGCACACCTCCAGTTCTGATCATCTGGACCCCTTTGTCAGCTAGAGATAGGACTGCCCCCTTCAGATTTTCTTTAATGGACTGGGCCTTCTTGTCAGACTTCAAGCTGAGTGGTGCGGCCTGCCCTTTCTCCCTTTCATCTCTAATTTCAATTGAGTTGACCCCAACGGTAACTCCCAATTCCACAGGCCCTCGCTGCACAGAACATGCTATCCAAAGTAAATATTTTAGCCGGGTTCAGTAACCTATTGTGGGTTCTAAATAGCCCCGTTTTAGCCCACACTACAAAAATCAGGCCATTTGGTTGGAGTGCTTTGCAAGTGAGGGAACGTTCCGTGCTATGGATCAACATGACAAAGTACAAATATTTGATCCGAACCGTTCAAAATGATCTCCATATAAAATATACTTGGAGATCAAATTTTATATTTTTCAGAAATTTTATTACTATTTTTTTAGATATGTAGAATATCATCCGATCTAAAGATTTTGAACCATTCAAAAGCAGTAATTTTCAACCAATTTAAAATAACAATAAAAAGCAATTTAAAAATAAAAAATTTGGTCTCCAAGTACTATTTCTTATGGAGATCATGTTGAGCAGTTTCGGGTCGACTGTTTAGACTTTAAAAATAGAGAAATAGATCATAGTATGATCGATCCGTGCTTTGCAAAGTACTATAGTCTCTCATGAATGTGACTTGTGCATTTCTTAAAACTCTTTCATTGTTCTTCCCAATATTTTTCTGTTTTCATTGCGACCGTTTATTGTTGAAAATTTAGGCTGCTTTAGGCTAATCGCTTCAAAGAGTATATTTTCATGCAAATAGTATTAATTTGAGGTAAAGGAAATTTGGCTTGTAGGTAGGGGTGAAAACGGAGCGGATAGTGGTAAAATCATATCTATATCTTTTTTATTTTTCAGATACGGATACGGATCGGATATCAGCCGGATACAGATACGGATATGGATCGGCAGCTATTTATTAAAATAATATTAAAAAATATCGAAGTTTATAATATTTATCTAATTTTAATGGTGAATAACAATATTTTTTTCATAATATATATTAAAATATATGATATATATCTACTAATCTTACGGATAATTGAAACGTAAACCATATCAGTATCCATATCCACACGGATATTCGGATATCGGATATCCACATCTAATTTTCAAATACGGATCGGATATTATCCATATTATTTTCACCCTTACTTGTAGGGCTTCTTTGAGATATTAAAATGAAGAGCGGTTGTCCCAACAAAAAGAGTTTTTGTTGAATACTAAATAATATGATATGTTAAAATGAAGAACGGTTGGGAGGTTTAAATTAGTTATTTCAACTTAATTAAGCCTAAATTATTCATGTTTGATTGAGGCCTAAAGTTAAATCATAGTGTAAGTTATTCTTTGTTTAGTTGGAGTTTGTAGCTTAAATCAAGGTTTAATTTTTTTTTTTGGGCCTCATTTGTTTGCTTCTTTCCTTAATTTCCCTTGCACAATTTAAATTCAACTGTAAGCTTCATTATTGCAAGAACTTGAAGGAAAAAAAATTACTTTACAATCTCATGTCATATATAATGGGGTCATAACGTGTTCCTTACAAATAGAGGTGCGGTACTTCTAGTATTGTATTACATCAAGAAGTTTCAAATTCAATCAGCAATACAATCAACAATTGAATCAATCAGTATTGATCATGTTCCATTCATTTCAACCATTATTGAAGAGCACAAGAGAAATGGTCATTATTGATCATGTTCCAATCATTAAAAAGGGGATATTTAATCAACTCAATCAGATAGCAAACCAGAGTTTGGTATTGATTGATACTCCATCAGACAAGGGTAAGGGAAGGAAAAATAGTCAAGGAAAATATATATGGAGCCCAAATTTCTCTTTGAAAGCCTTCATTTATCAGAACTTTAATCAAACCGGCTAGACAAGTAAAAGGGAAAACATATCAGGACCAACATTTTTAAATACTAAAAACTATCACAAGCTCTGGCAAGCAAGCAACAAGCTTTAGCAAAAATAACTGATGTTAGTGCTATCTTGTGAACTTTACAATAAAGTAGCAGAACCACTTTACACGTACCGGCAACATGGTCATTAATGATACTGTTAGAAGCAACACAGTAGATAAAACTGGTACAATACCAGTTTTCTGTTCAAAGCAACACACCATTAGCTGTATCAACATGACAGAAATTACTGTACCAGCATGGTGAAGGTTTTGAAAAAAAAAAAAGTACTGTTCAGATGAAAAAAAATTACTGTACCAGCAAGAAACATGACACAGATAAACATAACAGGAAAAGTTACAGGTTTGACCCTCGCTGATACCAGAATCACATTATTTAAAAAAGCAGTAAGAAATAGTTTCAAAAGCAATCGTGTGCATCTTACAAGATTCCAGTACAAAAGAGCCCTCTTTTACTTTGATTAATTTCTCGGCAACTTTTTTCCCTTGTTCTTTATTTCATCCATAAGAACACATGACTCCTCAACCATCAACTGAAAAAACAGCATTGCAATCTTGGCTGTTGCAACAAAACACATAAGTTTACTTTGTTTGAACATGGAGCACTGACCAGTGTAAAGTATTTCTCTCAGTTGGTAGTGGTTTCAACCAGGAATTACATCAAAGTTTCTTATAAAAACTCTGGAATCTGGGTATTTGAGAAACCACTACCAACTGACCATATTTTGACAAAACACTATAACAGATTCAAACATCAACAGCATCATCTCAAGCTCTCAAATGGACCAATAGAAAAGAATGAACTAGCTCAAACAACAGAAGGAGAGAACAAAAAATAAATATCCAACTAAATAAAGAAGGGCAGTAAAGCACCTCTATAATCACTGCAAAGGCCTGAATAGGGGCCTGAATCTCTCTTTAACCTCCATATCATCCTCCCACTCAAGCGCATTCCACCATTCATTTGCACCATGAATCTCCATCAAATCTTTAGCCGATAACTCAAGTTTCTTTAGCCGGGGGCATTCAATCACCTTGAGGTTTTCTAAAGAAGGAAAAGAGAGGAGATATCTCTCAGTGCTAAAGCTCTTAAACTGCATCAATCCGTGCAGATACAGCTCCTTTAATTTTGGAAATGCCTCAATAATGACCAGTTGCTGCTCACCTTCATCATTTGCACAAGTGATCAGATGTTCCAGCCCAGGACAGTGCCAGATAAAGAGTGAAGTGAGCTGTTGTAAGCAACCTCCCTTGTATATAATCTTTGCCTTCTGAAGTTGCTGGAGGATGATGCTCTCCAAGTCAGGAAGAACCAATTGCTCCTCATCAGGAATTGTGCTGTACCCACGACGAATGACGTTACTCAACATATTGGGATCATTTTCATGCTGGACAGCAGGTCCATTAATTACCACCTCTTCCAGATCAGCACAAGCCCATGCCCAAGCTCTCTTCAATTTAGTCATGTTTTTCCACAAGTCACTCGATGGGAGCTCGAGAGTCTTCAAACCAGCTGCAGCTTTAATCAGGAGGTTACGTGTGGACCCTGCAAGACCGAGGTGATTGAGCTAGCCTTTGCAAAGCGGCAAGAGTTTTGATTGTGGCATCAAAAGCCTTGAGCCGCCGCAAGCTCTCCAGCTCCTGAAATTCTACCCCACTTCCACTAGTGCCAACTTTCCAGTCGCCGTAACTGAGATCCATGTAAAGGACCTGAAGCAGTGTCAGACGGCACAACACTCCATTTGGGATTGTTTCTAGTGGCGTGTTGGAGAGCAATAAGAATCTGAGATTGACCAATTCTCCAAGCTCACTTGGTAAGACTTTAATGTTGGTGTTGTACAGATCTAAGTATTGAAGCTGACCTAATGCACTTAACCCTGACGGGAGCTCACTAATGGATGTATGTGAAAGGTCCAGCACACGTAGAGTTGGCATGTACTGGAAAAACCCGTCACATATCTTCTCCAGCGCAGGATTGCTCTGGAGCATAAGAGTTTTGAGAGATGGGCATTTGGGCTGCTCATACAGCTCAAAAATGTTATTCCTCATGAAAGAAATCCTCTCGGCCTCACTCCATTTTTCAGCCCCCAGGGCTTCCTTCAGACCAATACCAGCACGTACCAGCCACTTTGTCTCCTTGGTGCCATAATCAGATGCAATCCACAAGGCCATAGCACGGACCATGGGATGCATCTTGATGTGCTCCTCATCTTCACTTTCTAACAATGAGGCTGTCTTAAGATCTCCAAGGAGATCATGCCCCTTGTTATATATCTCATCCATCTCGGTGTACAGGTCATCAATGAAACCCTCACCAATACAATAACCAATGATCCACTCCTTAAAAATCGAAAAATCTTCTGGAAATAAGGAGCAATACAAGAGGCACAATCTCAACTTGTCATTAGGAAGGTTATCATAGCTGTGCTTGAGGGGCACAAGCAAGTCATTCTCCATTCCAAGAAGCTGCCACGGTGCAATCTTCAACACCGTGATGGCATGCTTCCACTCTTTGGTCGTGCGCTTGCTTGCCAAAGCGCGCCCAACTGTGATAAGTGCAACAGGGAGGCCGTCGCACTTCATTGCTACTGTCTCTGCCAGACGATGGATCTCTGGGTTAGGATGTGCTAGCGCATCACCAACCTTCTCCTGAAACAGCTCCCATGCATGTTCCCAGGGCAAACAATCAAACTTTACCTTTCGCCTCACATCCATTCGATCGCACACGTCTTCAATTCGTGTGGATAGGAAGATTTTGCTCTTTGATTGCTGCTTTGGCACAGGGATGCCGAGCATCCGCAGGTTAATTGGCTCCCAAATGTCATCCAAAATTATCACAAAATTCATCTTGCTGAGCACTTTGTACAAAACAACCGCACGCTCTTTTGGGCCCTTTTTATCCCACGAAAGACCCAGCCGGTCGCCAATGATCTTTTGAATCTTGTTGAGGTCGTAATCGTGTGTGACCTCAATATAGATAGCCACATTGATTCCTTCTGCTCCTACTAAATACTCATTATTAAACTTGTTTAGCAAGGCGGTCTTACCAACACCAGCCATGCCGAAGATACCGATAATGCCAATTTCGCTATCCTCTAGGGATGTTTTAAGCTGCTCCAGTATTGGATCCATTCCAACCACAGGCACTGTTGGCATCTCTTCAAAGCGGACCTGTTTTAAAGGAACAAAAGTTTATTAAAAATTAGTGGTAGCTAAACAGGAATTGAAAATGTGCATTAATGATTTCAATTTTAGCTTTAGGTATCGGATAATGATGGTGTGAGATTATCCTAACCTGCAGATCATTCTTGTTAGATTTGATGATCTGAACCATGCTTAATTAGATAATCTAAAGTGCTCAATTATAAGTAGTTGTATTCAATGACAATTTCGACAAACTGGTCTGACATTAAAATAACACATCCACCTAGATCTGTAGTGGCATCCATACAATGTACAATTGGATAAGATATACCAAATTAAGGATCTTAACCAAAAAGCCCCAAAATGATATTATCTATACATGACTCTTAAAAAATGGTCAATCAATTTACTGATTTAGGAAAGTGATCCACAAATTACCTGAACAAGCTCATCAGCAACTTTAGCAAAAGTCCTCTCCTTCAAATTACGCACCTCTTCCATGGTCTCATCTGCCTTTTTGCTGAGCAGGTATGTAATGCGAATACTGGCAGCCTGATCCACTGGTAACTGAAGTCTTGCCTCGTACTCAGACTTGATCAACCCCACTTCCTCCTCCAGCTTATCGACACTCTCCAGCCACCACTTAACCTACATTAAAAATGCCAAATAATTCGGCTGTCAATGTGGGTACCAATGCCGATCCTAAGCTTAGAAGTGCCAATGTTATTATTGATTTTGAACCGCTTGACTTATTTGTATCGCTAAACACAATTCTAGGTTAAATCACATCAAATTCCTAGCTTAAAAAATAATTTACTTGCTAGTTAAAAGGGGAATTACCTGGCTAGTGGCCTCAAGTCCCTGGCGCTCGGCCGCATCTACCATCCTCCCTACATCGTCCCTCTTACTCTTCAGTTCGTTCATCTCGTCTTGTAGTTCATCGATGTAGTAGTGAGACGCTGCCACGTAGCCGTAGGTTTTTGCAAAGAAGTCCTTCAAAGGGCGGAACACATTTTCAAATATTGATGCTACGAACTCCATGATGAGCTAAAAGAAAACCAGAAGCTAGGAGATCAGGAGAGGCTGTGAATTCGAAAGAGAATGGAGATTTAAGACTGAAGATGCAATTGGGAGTTTGGGTGCCAACTGCCAAGGAGAGGAAATGGGATAATGCGGGTTAGTCATTAGTGGGGTTTAGAAATTTAGTTAATTAATGGGAAGACTTGACTTAGAGAGGTGAACTGTGGCGCCAGTGAACATGGACCCCACAGATCAGTGAAGTATAAGGTTTCGAGGACGAATAGTGCTCTCGCTTCTGTTACGCTATTGCTCTCCAGTTCAGATTATTGATCTCTCTTAATGGGTCGGCTCTATTTTATATTTCATTTTCTTATTATATATTATCGACGATGACACAAAGCATGCTTAATAAATATTTGATCTCATCAGCTTTCACAATTAGAGTAATAGTATCAAAGCAAAACATTAATTCAGCATGTTTGTTTGATATGAATCCGAAATATTTGTTCCACTTGATTGGTTGTGAAGTTTATCGCATATAAAAGAAATTTGGCTAGCATGCAAGGTTTATCACTGGCTCATAATTCAATTTAAAATGTTTGATTTAGCGATGTTTTAATCAGTATTTAATCATAGCAGGTAATAACATTAATTTTGTTCAACAACTACAACATTCCAATTTTGTTCTATGCTTATATGCGTAAACAAAAAATTATTTTTGAAAAAATATTTCTAATTAGGAAAAACACAAATGCTTCTCAGATTTTATCAAGAAATAAATTATTTATAAGATCTATAGGATTGAAAACTATGAAAAAAAATCATCTTCCGTAGAGTCGAGTCATAATTTGACTATTCTGCGCACTACAACAATATGAACATTATTATACTAAATTTAACTCAGTTTAAAATTAACGGAAAGAACTATATACTTTTAAATATCATGGTTCGGTACAATTGCTCTAAAATTAAGTTTTGAATTTAAACGATGATTTGATCGGCTTAATGTGATTGGTCCGAAATTCTTATAAAGTTGATGTTTTTCTATCTCAAAAATCATAAATATATATATATATATATCTATATATATATATATATATATATATATATATATTTGATTCCTAAAAGAAATTATACGGACCAACTGTTTATACATTCTAAAATAATAATATAAGCTTAATTTCCTTTATGAAAAGAAACGTCTGCGTGCAATTTTATGTTGTACCTATTTGAAGAAAACTTAAGATTAATAAAGCAGAAATGCGGGGATAGCTCAGTTGGGAGAGCGTCAGACTGAAGATCTGAAGGTCGCGTGTTCGATCCACGCTCACCGCAATTTTTATTTTGATGTTTTTACGATGACGCGTCGCACGGTCAATAATCGATTTACTTTTGGTGTGGATTTCCTGCCGAAATTTTTATTAATAGGAATATAAATAAAAAAATATCGGTAATGAGGAAGGATTTTATGAAATTTCGATATATATGAAAAACGTGATGGTCTATAACATCTCCTGATATATAGAAAAAACGTAATAGTCAGAGGACGTTATAGATCATCACGGCCAGCTTAGTCAAAAAAATTATTCCTTAGCTAAACAACGAAAAAATAAAAATATATAATTCCTGATCGTCTTTGTCCATCACGGCCAGAGAGGCAAAAAAAAAAAAACTAATTAAACTCTGGACTTCATAGTCCATCACAGCCAGAGAATAAGTATAGAGATTGATTGACATGACAAAACTATTCAAGACAAATACTTGGTCAAGTTTGGATGCTTCATAGTCCATCACGGCCACATGTGAGATTTATTCTTTGCAAAAAGCGGTAGCCAGGCGTACTTGTGATCAAGTATTGATATTAATTAATAAGCGAATGAGATTGATTGACAAGACAAAACAGTTCAAACGTGATAGTCTCCAGATTGATTGACAAAATTTTGGACTTCATAGTCCATCACGGCTAGAGAGGCAGAAAAAAAAAATAATAAAAACTCTGGACTTCATAGTTCATCACGTTCAGGGATTATGTTTTTTCATTTTTTCGCTGTTAATCTTTTGGCTAAGCTAGCCGTGATGGTCTATAACGTTCCCATTTTTCCTATATATCGAAATTCCGTAAAACTCTTCCTCATTGCCGATATTTTTTTATTTATGTTTCTATTAATAAAAATTTCAGGAATTTCCTGCGCCTTTTGCTTCTGCCTCAAAACACAGCACAACAGTTTAATGTTACTTATAGGCTATAGCAATGAAGATTATAGCACAGAAAGACACAGGGAAAGCGACACATAATAAAAACATTCGAGCAAAACACTGAAAGAAAATATCTCCATTCTTATATTAAGGGACACAAAATAAAATGTCTTGATCCAGTCAAATGTTTTGATTAAAAGATTAAATTTCAAATTGAATATCATCTTTCTAATCAAATAATCTGCTTTCCTTAGATTCAATACATTTTTTATATTTTTTTACGTATAGAAGTCTAAATTTAGTTAGAAACGTACTCGCCACACATTATGTGCACATTATATGGTTAGATTAAAATTAAATAGACTTAAATTAGCGGTGCTGCAATGGAAAAGCTATTGATATTTTTTTTTTGTCCTTCTTCAATTTTTCCTTTAATTTTCTGATCATTTCCTTCAATACATATAATCTCACGAATAAGAAATATTTCCTACATGCCATGAAACTGAGAATAGGTAATCCTTCCTTTGATTTGCTACATGCCATGAAACTGAGAATTCTAGCTAGACAATTTCATTACATTAATACTACATATAAGTTGTACCTGATTTTTAAAGAGATGTCACAATTTAAGTTAAGTGCCACAATTTTTATATGACATGGAAGTATTGAGAATTAGGGAATATTTCTAATGTACCCATACAAACTTTTGATATAGCCAATATCTCATCAAAATATCATAATATCCAATATCTCCATCCAAATTTAACTTTCTTTCTTCTATCTCCTTTTAATTATTTTTCTCTTTTATTTAATTATTTTAAATTTTAAGTTGACCATTATGCCCCTCCAATTGTAAATGGACATGTTTATTAAAGTTTAAACATGATTTGAATTTACAAGTGGATTGAAGAAAGCTTTGTTTTCGCTTCTAAAATCACAAAAATGAACATATTAAAATTAACTTATAAACCTTTTTATTTTTACAACTTTGACATGTAAAGACGTACTCGTGAAGTAGATCGGTTTCAACAATTTGAATTTGTAGATTTTAAATTCAATTTCATATGTTTTGAGATAAGCTACCGATACTTTAGTGAGCTTAAGAATACCCTCGTTCTACTCAGATAAATTAACTTTATTATATTTCTGTATCACTTATGTTTTAGATAGGGTGTATATCAAAGTTTTCAATTCTTTCCATTATCAAAAGCTGTTAGTTCTAAATCATATTTTAATATTTCAATACGTCATCATAAAAATTGAAGATTGACTTCAATATTGTATCAGATAAATATACGACCTATTTAAAATACTAAAATTACATTGTAATTTTATTCCATCCTCTGATTTTTATAGAGTACAAGCTTGTCAAGAAAAATGAGCATCTCTCAACCACTCCGTGATAATCTAATTAAGAATACTTATCAGCAATCTCCGTGAGAAAATTAGTAAGCTCTTCAGGGGCTGACAACATCGCCATGTGATCAGTTTTAATTATTTTCACTTCTTTCACTATATTGCTACTGTTGATCATTGATTGCTGATACTCTTGTGGGATGGCTAAATCTTCACTGCACACTATATAAACAGCGTCAACTGACCCGTACCGCGCCTTAGAGAATGGTTGTTCAAGCCTCAGGTCTTCAAGAAACAGAGACGATACTCTGACCAAATTCATTGCTAGTGTGTAATCCTGTTGATGATATTGTATTATAGCACCAGCAAAACTATATGAAAAATAATAATAATCAATGATCCATCGATAACATACCTCTGGAGAGCAGAGTTGGTACAATTTTGACTTCATTATATCTGGTCCGAAAAACATGGAAGTAAGAATTTTGTTTCCGAAATGTACTGGTCTGAACTCTGTATCCATCCATGCTGACAACGGCTGTTCCCGAGCATACTTCATAATAACATGACAACAACAAATTAGTATTGATGACAAGCAAAACTCTGTATCCATCCATGATGACATACAATTTAGTCAATGTATAGAAGGCGACATACATCACCACAAAAACAAGAAGAGTATGAAAGGACAGAAATTTATTTGGACGGATTGAAAATTTGAAAGGATACTGCTGTACAGGATATTTTGCTAGATATTCTGTGAAATTTAGTCAATGTATCCAAGATATTTTGCTAGATATTTTGCAAAATATCTAGCAAAATATCTTGGATAATAAGGATACTGCTGTACAGGGGCGGATTCACGATTTTCATCATTGGAGGCAAGAAAATAGTGAATCGGGTTCAAACCCATTTAGCTAATCGAATACTAGATAAAAAATAATGCTTTGACTTTTAATCTCTAATTAATGATCTAACTTCTAATTCAAATTATAAATTTGAATTCAAGAAATTTATCATAATTTTAACTCTAAATTTAACTCTAATTATAAATCAAAATTACAGGATCCGACGACCGGTTTATCTCTGTTGCTGATTATTATGATTCAATCTAAATATCCGCTTACTTTTTATCATACCGCAGTTGGTATTGGTACAATAATATTTTTCTGGTTATCCTTTTTTAATTTTGGTGGAATTTCACGTATATCTCTCAAAAATTTCAAAATTACGTATTTCCCCATCTAAAGTTTGAAATCACGTATTTCCCCTTCTAAATTTCAAAAACTCACAAATTTATCCATTTTAGTGTCTTTTATATTAAAACCCATTCTAAAATTTTAAAATACCCATTTTACCCTTTATTAAAAGTATATAAAAGTCCATTAGGCTCAAATTTGAATCTGAAGAACCCTCTACCGTCCAATCTGCGGGCATCGCATTAAGATCTGTGCGCATCGCATTAAGATCTGTGCGCATCGCTTCAATATTCGCGTCGATCTAGCACGCACGGACTTAAAGCAATTCTGATTTGTGCGCATAGCATTAAGATTTGTGCATGTCACTTCAACATGCGTGTGTATTCGCATCAAGATTTGTGCTGATATTGCGTGCACAGATCTAAAAACAGTTCGGACGGTAGATGAACCGTTCATATTCAAATTTGAGTCTGATGAGCTTTATATGTTTTTAATAAAGAGTAAAATGGGTATTGTATAAATTTAGAATGAGTTTTAATATAAAAGATAATAAAATGGATAAATTTGTGAGTATTTGAAGTTTACAAGGGAAAATACTTAATTACAAACTTTAGAGGGAGAAATATGTAATTTTGAAGTTTTTGAGGAGTATACGTGAAATTCCCTCTTTAATTTTTGTATAGCATTTTATTTGGTTTCCATAAAAGTACATATAGGATAATAAGAAGGATGTGAGAGCCTACTATACTACTCTTGCTTAAGAAAATAACAAATAAAGAAAAAAGAAAAGTTCAGACGAACAATAACAACCTAGTGTAATTGCAATTAATTAGCATACATTACATATATATAGGTACCTTATCAATGACATGTGATGGGGCTGAGGTCGAATCTGGCAGGAAAGCAGCGAGAAATACTGCAGCCGAGATTTTCTCAGGGAACTCCTCCGTTGCCAGAGCTATGTTTAGACCTCCCAAGCTATGCCCAACCAAAATTACCTTTTCCCCAGGCGGTAAGGATTCCAAGATTTCAAGCAAAGGTTGAGAATAGTCTCTAAAACTTGGTACCTCAGTAATTTGCCTGTGATCTCTGCCTGATGCGGCCATGTCAGGCACCGTTACACGGTAACCAGCAGAGCGGAGTGCTGTTGTGACCTTGTACCAGCTCCAGGCACCATGACAGGCACCATGGATGAGTATTATGTGCTTGGAGCTGTTGTTCTCCATCTATAGATTATCTTGTGTGATATGTATGTACGTACCTTTGGCTTATGTACGGAAAGATGAGAGATCCCTGCAGTGCATATGTAGTTGAATGCAAGGGAATTCATCACTTAAGGTAACATGATATTTATGTTTATATCTCAACCGTCCGATCAGAAGCGCACGAATATTAAAGAAGTATCGTGCATTTCACCTCTGTCTGGAGTGGTCCGGATTCTGATCCGACGGTTCCGATCTAAACAGAAATATTACGTTACCTCAGAGGATATGGACTTGAATAGAAGGGGGCTGGGCCGGCGGCTGAATGGAATTCTGATCACCTAAAGTATCTGACCGTTTGAGTTTCAATCAGGCCCGTTCATTAGATATTAGCACATTTTAAAGCCATCCGTTGGATCGAATTGGACGTTCCAGATTTAAAATCAAACGGTGAGGTAATGCAGAGGGACTGGTTGAAAGCGTGACTAGATATTCTGACAGAGACGGTACAAGAAAAGATATATTCTTAAGGATTTTAATGTTTTACACTGAATTTTGAATTTGTCACATCTTATATAAAATTAATTTTAACTACTAGACTAAGCGGGTTCTCAGAAAAAAAACACAATGAAAGGAAAGCAATTATTAAGATTAGCATATAGGACTATAGGTGGAATATATATATTTTTTTAGTAAAAAGTGGAATAACTTTTAAAATAAAAATTGTAAATAATTTTATTTATCAATGAAATTGTCAGCGAATCTCGCTGACCTTAAAAAAAATACTTCTAATTTCTAAATATTAAACACATTTACAATGCATTCATTAATATATTAGAAGCAATGCTCATTACATATGGATTATTAACAAAGAAGCGGTAATTCTTGATATTCGAACAAAATCGTATCATGTTTGGAGTAAGTGTCATTTATGTTAATCTAAAGTAAATTTAAAAGAGTAAGATGAAGTAATATTTGAGTTAATCTGAAGTAAGAATCTCTATCTTTCTGGGTAGAGTAACTTACTCAATTTATAAATTCTGTAGTAAAAGTAACATTCATCTTATCTAAGATAAAATAAGATTCAGAAAAGCTAATGGAATGTTTGTGAGAGACTTCTCTCTCTCTTCATCAAGTCACTCCACAAGTTCCAATTAAATATAATTTAGTTCAATCAATCTTAATTTGAATAATCAATTTAATTCAAAGTAACTTTACTCCACAACTAAATATCACTGTAGAGCCCTCCCTGAATTTATGAAGTATCAACCATGTATACACAAGTATCAAAACAATTTTCGGAATACATGAGCTGGGCATTAACTTGAGACTAGACAAATATCCATCATGAATATATTGACTTGCACGTCCAAAATCGAGTTAAATGGTAACAATTGGTTTTATTATATTTGTGACATCATCAGAGTACTATTGAAGGATTCGAATAATAATCATAGTGACAAATGAATTATTCAGGTTCGGTTCAGTAAAGTAAAAATATTGTGATTCAAAAATAATTCGGATATAATTCGGGAATGATTCAGAATTATTTGAACTAGAGATCTCAATTCTACAAGGGAGCAAAGAAAAGGAAAAAAAAAAAAGTTTTGAGAAAAATTCGGGAAAATTCGTGAATAATTCATAAAATTTAGGAAAAAAAATTATAAAATGCGTAAATAATTCACGAATCTTGTGACTATGATAATAATCACAGTAAAAATTTTAAGATGAAACTTGACGAGCCAAATTAATATCGACGGTTAACATATCCTTTTTTTTTGTTATTTCCAGCCATGAAAAACTTGTCCTAAAACCCATGTGCTGTTGATTCAAGAACAAGAATACCAAATAATAGGACTGCAAACGAACCAAAACGAATCGAACTTACTTCTAGTTTGAGTTTGGTTTGAATTAATTTCGAACGAACTCAATTTCGAATCAATTTTTTTACGAACTCAATTTCAAACTTTTACGAACTTTGTTACGACTTACGAGTTATGACTTATGGCTGGCCCATAGTTCGAAATTACAACAATTCAATAAAACTTAGGCATTCTGAATTCTAATTACACAGTACACCAAAGTTTATATCAAAGTTCATTACACATACCAAAATTTATATCAAACACCAAAGTTTAGTACAATCAATCAAAGTTCAGTACAATCACATAATCCAAAGTTTTCCAAATAGCCAACATGAGCAATATTACCAAAGTTTTCAAATATCCAAAGTATTTAAAGTACAATTTAAATATCAATAGAAGTACAGAACAATCACCAAAGTCTTAGAATTATTACAAACTCAAATATTATGCTAAATAAAACATTAAAGTTCATTATCAGCAGAAATTAACGGTTCACGTTTGAGTTAATTTCGAACTAACTTTGGTTTGCGAACCTATTTTGAACTAACTAGATCCAGTTTGAGTTTGGTTTGAATTAATTTCGAACTAAGTTTGGTTTGAGTTAATTTCAAACGAACTCAATTTCAAATCGAATTTTTAACGAACTTTTCGAATCAAACTCGAATCGAATTACAAACTACGAATTTTTTGTGCAACCCCACCAAATAATGATGCAAACTAATTTTAAAGCTATCGTTCTGTCATTGTCGTTTAATAATTACCCTAGCGGGCCGGCTACTGGCCAGCTGTCCTTAAAAACAAAGATAATTACCCTAGCGGCAGTCGGCAGATGAGTCATGAGATGAAAATAAATCTGCTGCGATTCCGAGGTAATCGCAGGACCCTGCGATGTCATCTCAACTGTTTGGTCTTTATCGAGATGCGTGCGTGAAAATTTATTTTTTAAGAATGTTTCCGAGATCCGCGCTTGAAAAAATTTGAACCGTTGATCTCGGGATCGCAGGGTCCTGTGATCCGCCTCGGAATCGCAGCAGATTCGGACTCGTCATGAGATAGAGATAGTTCTCGAAGTTTTAGTCAATAAATATATGATATAAATTATAACAGTTTTTCCTCTTTGCAAGCTATAAAGTTTATATATAATTGAGGGTAGAACTAAGGTGTTCTTAAGCTCACCAAGTCTCTTTGTGAGCTTAACTCAAAAATCTATTGAATTTACTTCAAATGACGCATCCAAATTGTTGAAACCGATCTACTTCATGAGTAATGCGTTTACCTGTCAAATTTTAAAGTTTTGAACTAATTTAGTATAAAGTCAAGCGGTAAAAAAAAATATGATTTATAAGTTAATTTAATTGAGTTCATTTTTCATTATTTTTTGACCGCTTGATCTTATACTAAACTAGTTAAAAAAATTATAAATTTGACATGTAAATGCATCACTCGTGAAGTAGAACGGTTTCAACGGTTTGGATGTATCGTTTGAAATCAATCCGATAGATTTTTGAGTTGAGCTCACAAAGAGACTTGGTGAGCTTAAGAACACCTTAGTTCTACTCTATAATTGATCATAAAAAAGAGAGAGTTGAACTATCCTTGTACCGTGGACATTTCCATCCAATTATCCAACAAACCAGGCATCTTTTATGATTCATCCAGTCATTATAATATATATATATATATATATATATTTTTAAAAAAAAGGCAAAAACATGTTCCATTAAAATGAAACCATAATTATATGGCAGTTCAAGTGTTCAACAGAAGAGGAATATTGTAGGTCTGCAACACCTTACACTGGTGTTCAAATCAGTCATTATAATATGAGGAGGGTTCAAATGCCTCCATTTTTCATGCCTCCATCATGCTTTCATTTTTTAAAACTTTAATAACTCAAATTTTAAAGAGGAGGGTTCAAATGCCTCCATTTTTCATGCTTCCACCATGTCTCTATTTTTTAAAACTTAAAAATAAAAAAAAAAACCGTTGGATATGATCTACATCATTTTATCTATGTGCTCATAAAAAATTATCACATTTCGATTTTGTTTTTATGTGATTCAATAAGTTGAAAAATCAACGTCTAGAAATTATCCACATTAGTACGTTTTTTACAAGCTCTTGATGACAACTAAAACAAAATTGAAATGTCATAATTTTTTACACGTGTATAGATAAAACGATGTAGATCGTATCCAACGGTTTTATTTTGACTTTTAAGTTTTAAATTTTGAGTTATTAAAGTTTTTAAAAATGGAGGCATGATGGAGGCATGAAAAATGGAGGCATTTGAACCCTCCTCTAATAATATAAGTAGACTTTTCAAGAGAAGATATTTTTTCGTAGTGTCTCTCTATTTGACAAGCAAGATATATATACCTAATTATTGGAAGAGGAGGGTTCAAATGCCTCCATTTTTCATGCCTCCATCATGCCTCAATTTTTAAAAACTTTAATAACTATTTAAAACTTAAAAGTCAAAATAAAACCGTTGGATACGATCTACATCGTTTTATCTATACACGTGTAAAAAATTATGACATTTCAATTTGGTTTAGTTGTCATCAAGAGCTTGTAAAAAACGTACTAATGTGGATAATTTCTAGACGTTGATTTTTCAACTTATTGAATTACATAAAAACAAAATCGAAATGTGATAATTTTTTATGAGCACATAAATAAAATGATGTAGATCATATCCAACGGTTTTATTTTGATTTTTAAGTTTTAAAATTGAGGAGGGTTCAAATGCCTCCATTTTTCATGCCACCATCATGCCTCCATTTTTAAAAACTTTAATAACTCAAAATTTAAAAATTTAAAAGTCAAAATAAAACCGTTGGATACGATCTACATCGTTTTATCTATACACGTGTAAAAAATTATGACATTTCAATTTTGTTTTAGTTGTCATCAAGAGCTTGTAAAAAACGTACTAATGTGGATAATTTCTAGACGTTGATTTTTCAACTTATTGAATCACATAAAAACAAAATCGAAATGTGATAATTTTTTATGAGCACATAGATAAAATGATGTAGATCATATCCAACGGTTTTATTTTGATTTTTAAGTTTTAAAATTTGAGTTATTAAAGTTTAAAAAAATGGAGGCATGGTGGAGGCATGAAAAATGGAGGCATTTGAACCCTCCTCTTATTGGAATTATGCATATTTTGGACTGGATCTTCTTCGGCTCGAGTTATTGCAGATGTTTTCATCCACAATATATACCTAATTACACAATTATTCACTTTTCAACTTTAAAATTCTATTCTGTATTTTTCTTCTGTTGGTGTTTACATTTTCATTGTGCTCAACTGTTTTGAGCAATTTATTTCTGTTTTATTCGGCAGTTACCAAACTCTTGTAACTCATCCTTTTAATTCAATACAAATGTGGGCTTGACCCTCATTTTTATCAAACAAAATTATTGAGTTGAGTAAAAGAATATTGGACCTCTCTTAATGAACTTCAATTAATTTAAAAATAGTAAAAAAACGAAAAAAAGAGCAGCTTTGCACAATTATAGGAGTTGTTGGTGTTAGTTGGGAAAACAAAAAAAACCAAAAGGGAAATTTAAAAAGCTAATAAATAAAGTAATTTATAGCTTGATCGTTCTACAGTGGTTTTTCATGACTTCGACAATCACCAGCAAATCAAAATGCATTCTAACATTACTCTCTAATCAAAATGTATTAGAATGATTATTAGTATATAAGTAGGATTAGAAGAGTATATCTAATACAAGAGTAGAGTAATTTTGAGTAATTTAAAGAACTTCGTGAGAACAAATAAGTAGATCTAAAAATTAGAATCACTTGACTCATTGTAAATATATTTTTTTATTAATCAAATTATTAGTAGAAAATCACTGACCTTAAAAAAAAAATTACTCCTGCCGCAGGACCCATATGACATCATTATACATATATATGTACTCTTTTTAAGGTTATACATATATATATCTATATGTACTTAAGCCTCCTTACAATTCATCAGACTTGCGCTCTGGCTATAAATTATATTATTCTACATCATGCTATTTGTATTCGTTTGAGCATAAAAATGAAAGAGCACAATATAGAGCAAATTGACATAGTTTGTTATTTGCATATATCTATGAAATCTAATACCCTTCATTAATTGCATCACAGATTGGGAAATTTAGTAGCACATTCAGTTGTGCTGAGAGCTATTTAAAATCTGTTTGAGTTCCCACTAAGAGAGGAAGTTAGAGCAGGATATATGTCAGTATGCTCAAATTCTTTCTTGTCACAGAATCAAGAATAAGTTCAACAAAAAAGCTAATGTCATATATACTTCCAACCCAAATAACAAAAGCATTACAAAATTGCTCAATTTCGATCAACTCAGTATCAAGAACACAAAAATACTGAAAACAAGAAGGAAGAATTTGTACCCAGAGAAGCAGAGAATAATTAATAGAGATAATCAAGATGCTGCCTAGAAGTTAGTTAGATTAGTCAACAGACTTGTAACCAGTTAAAGCTATTAGTCAAAGCTGTTAGCATTAGTTAGTTAGTTAGTTAAGATAGCTTTCTGGAAAGATCTAGATTAGATCCTGTTGGTTATATATACACCAACTGTTGTACATCAGATTAAGAAATGAAATAATACAATTTCGCATCTCTATCCTACCTCTCTCTGTTTCATGGTATCAGAGCCATGGGCTCTTCTTCTACCTCTACCCTAACTTCTCAAACCACTCTTGATCCAATAGTGATTCTAAACATTCCTATCTCTACAAAATTAACCAGAGACAATTTCCTACCATGGAAATCTCAGATTATCCCAGCCCTATATGGCCATGATCTGTACTAGTATCTCACTGATGCTCCACCCGAAGAATTTGTGACAGTTGAAGGTGTGCGTACCTCAAATCCCCGATTTCCTCACTGGCGTCGTCAAGATCAGCTCATACTTAGCTGGTTGCGTTCTTCTTTGTCAGACAAGATCCTCAGCCAGGTGGTCTCTTGCACTACATCCGCCGAACTCTGGACATATCTCCAGCTGTCGTTTTTTCCTACATCTCGGGCACGTCTCTCGGAGCTCCGCCGTTCGCTTCAAACCACAACAAAAGGAGGCATGAGCTGCGCCGATTATTGTCAGAAGATGAGATCATTGGCTGATGAACTCTCGTTTATAGGCTATCCAGTAACCGACGAAGATCTGGTCCTTCAAGTGCTCGGAGGTCTCGGATCGGACTTCAACTCATTTGTAGTCGCCGCTACCACCAAGGACCGACTATCCTTCTCAGAGCTCCAGGTGATGCTGCAATCGCACGAAAATCTACTCCAATCTCAGTCGGGTAGTGGTAATTCCTCCTCTCTTCCCTCTTCTCAAAACCCGACTGCCTTCTTTACCAATTCCAAAACGAGTTACGATAATTCTAGATCCGGTAGGGGTGGTTATCGCCCAAGAGGAGGACATAACTCACATCCCTATATGGCTCATACCCAAACCCGACCCCCTTTGTTACCAAATCCAACTCTCGGGCCCAATTTCACCCCTAGGCCCAATTCCTCTAACAGGCCGCCTGCTCCCAGACCAGTGTATTCGGCCCCTAGTTCTCATTTGGACCGAAACACCATATGTCAAATTTGCTTCAAAAGGGGCCATCATGCCCGAATCTGCTGGTATAGAACAGATCTAGTGAACTATCCAGAGCAGGGTCAACAGGTTTTTCAAGCTCATTTGGTTCAAAATGCTCCCTTTCAAGCTAATAATGCACAAACCACACCTCATACTAATGGATCCGAGTGGTTTCTTGACTCGGGCGCTTCTCACCACGTGACAAATGACTTGAATAACCTCTCGTCCTTCTTGCCCTATGAAGGCCTTGACAAGCTTCACATTGGTAATGGTGCGGATATGCATATTTCTCACATTGGTTCTACTATTTTTCATATTTCCGATTACAATCTCATTAAAAGATGTGTTACATGTTCCATCTTTCACCAAAAATTTAGTGAGCCTATCCAAATTACTACTTCACAATTCTCTTCTTATTGAGTTTTCCTCTAACTTTTGTGTTGTCAAGGATCGTCCCACCATGAGGATTCTTCTTCAAGCCAAGCTCACTAATGGACTTTATCCTCTACCTCACCATGTCTTGTTCAACCTCAAGCTCTTTTTGGAGAACGAGTGTCGATGGATATTTGGCATGCTCGTTTTGGTCACCCTTCTTCTACAACTACTCACAAACTTTTACTTACCAATAATCTTCCTTGTAATAAAAATAAGATGTCTTTATGTCATGATTGTATTTTGGCTAAAGCACATCGATTACATTTTTCTCCTAGCACTTCTTCTTCTTCTTTTCCTCTTGAGATTGTATATTCGGATGTATGGGGTCCCGCACCTTTACTTTCAAGAAACGGTTTTCGTTATTACATTCTTTTTGTGGATGACTACTCCCGTTACACATGGATTTATTTTTTGCGTTCTAAGGATGAGGTGATTCATGTCTTTACATCCTTTAAAAGTCAAGTCGAAAACTTACTCCAAAGCTAGGCAAATTAAGATCTTACGCACCGATGGGGGTACGGAATATAAGCCTATCACACGCTCTTTTCCCTCCATTATTCACCAAACAACTTGTCCGTACACCCCTCAACAAAACGGTGTTTCTGAACGCAAACATCGTCATGTCGTTGAGCTTGCTCTTGCGGCTATGATTCATGCCTCCATTCCCGAATCCTTTTGGGATGATATTTTTACTAGTGTGGTTTATTTAATAAACCGACAACCTCCTTCTAATCACATTTCTTCTCCCTTCTTTACTCTCTTCAATAAAACACCCGATTATTCTTTCTTGCGGGTTTTAGGGTGCTTGTGTTTTCCTTATACACGATCCTACAATGATCATAAACTCCAAGCTCGCTCCCAACCGTATGTTTTTCTTGGTTATACCCTTTCTCAAAAAGGTTACAAATGTTTTAATATTGATTCTAATAAAATGTTTGTTTCGAGACATGTTATCTTTGATGAACAACGGTTTCCATTCAGTTACACCACTTCTGGTGATATTTCGGCCTGCTCTGCCCTGTGTTATCTACTTGGCTTGGTGTCATGCCTGCTGCCTCTCAACTTCAGCAAGATGAACTGCACTTGGCCCCTGCCACAGCAGATCCGAACTCTCCCTTTCCTGGCTCAAACCGATTCCTAGCTGCTGCTCAAAACCTGTTGGGTCCAACCCACTCTGCAGCGGATCCTACTCCCTCCTTTCGGTCTAACCAAAACATGTCGAGTCCGACTGCTATTGCAGCCGATCCCGTCCCTCTACTCCCACCGCACCACACCACAGTGTCGGGTCCTACCCCCACTGCACCGGATCCCGTCCCTCTACTCACCTACTCCAGGCGTTCCAACAGACCTTCGGGTCCTTCTAGGTCTGTAGCGGATCCCCCCTCCAACATAATTATTCACGAATCTCAACCCGAGCCCTCTACACCTGCTATTCCTGAGCATCCCATTTCCTCTGAACCTCCAGTTACCATTCCAATTCACTCGATGGTCACTCGCAGCAAGGCCAAACATGTCTCCTCTACCACCACGGCTCTTATGACCGAACCATTACCTGACAAAGAGCCTTCCACTTATAACCAAGCTAAAAACAATCCCCATTGGGTCGAAGCAATGAACAAAGAGTATGATGCTCTTCTCGCCAATCGCACTTGGGTTCTCGTACCATCTACTCCTGACTTGCATGTTGTAGGATGTAAGTGGGTTTACAAGATAAAGCGTCGTGCGGAAGGATCATTAGAACGATACAAGGCTCGCCTTGTGGCCAAAGGCTTTCACCAAGAAGAAGGCGTCGACTTCTTTGAGACGTTTAGCCCAGTCGTTCGCCCCACTATTATTCGCCTTGTGCTGACCATTGCTCTATCATTTGGATGGCCCCTGCGGCAACTTGATGTTCACAATGCCTTTCTCCATGGTGATCTCCAAGAAACCGTGTACATGCAACAACCGCCGGGCTTTGTCAACCCTCAAAAACCGAATCATGTATGCTTGCTGTCCAAGGCTCTCTATGGTCTCAAACAAAGCCCTAGGGCATAGTTTCATGCCTTGAGTTCAGCGCTTCTCACCCAAGGCTTCAAGGCTTCGAGTTTCGATCCATCTCTTTTCATTTTCTTCTCCAAAAATGAGACTCTCATTGTTCTCGTCTATGTTGACGACATCATAGTGACCGGCTCCTCCCTTGCAATTATTCAATCCTTCATTCACACTCTTCAAAAGAAATTTTCTCTCAAGGATTTGGGTAACCTTCATTTTTTCCTTGGCATTGAGGTTAACCCAACTTCTCATGGTTTACATCTCTCTCAAACCAAGTACATCAAGGATGTATTGACCCGTGCAAACATGTTACAATCCAACCCTTGTCCTTCACCAATGATTCCCACCGCCTCTCTCTCCAAGTTTGATGGTGACCCTCTTGAAGACCCTCATCTTTACCGTTCGATTGTTGGCGCTCTTCAATACGCCACTCTAACCCGTCCCGATATTGCCTTTGCGATCAACAAGGTGTCGCAATTCATGCAATCTCCCACAACTCATCATTGGGCAGCCGTTAAGCGAATTCTTCGCTACCTCAAGGGCACTCTCTCTCATGGTATCTCTCTTACACCGGTCTCATCTTTCACTCTCCACGCCTTTTGTGATGCTGACTGGGCCGGTTCGTTAGATGATCGTCGATCAACATCCGGTTTTTGCATCTATCTTGGTGCAAATCTCATCTCTTGGGGAGCTAAGAAACAGCCCACCGTTGCTCGTTCGAGCACGGAAGCAGAGTACAAATCATTGGCGGTTGCAAGTTCGGAAATTATTTGGCTTCAATATTTGTTGACCGAGCTCCATATACCTCTTCACTCTTCTCCCATTTTATGGTGCGACAATATTGGTGCGACCTACTTAGCTTCTAATCCTATGTTCCATGCTCGTACCAAGCATGTCGAGATTGACTATCACTTCGTACGTGAACGTGTCGCTAGCAAGGCTCTTCTCATTCGGTTCATATCCTCTCGAGATCAAATTACGGATATTTTTACTAAGCCTCTTGCTTCGCCACGATTCTCACTCATCACTTCCAAGCTAACCGTTGGTCTAGCTTGCGGGGGGGCTAATAGAGATAATCAAGATGCTGCCTAGAAGTTAGTTAGATTAGTCAACAGACTTGTAACTAGTCAAAGCTATTAGTCAAAGCTGTTAGCATTAGTTAGTTAGTTAGTTAAGATAGCTTTCTGGAAAGATCTAGATTAGATCCTGTTGGTTATATATACACCAACTGTTGTACATCAGATTAAGAAATGAAATAATACAATTTCGCATCTCTATCCTACCTCTCTCTATTTCAATAATATCCTCCAACATATAATCAGTAAAACACTAAAACACCAAACATTACCAAGTAAAAAAAAAAAAAATGAAATAGACAATCCATCAATATAAGTCCAAACATTATAATGAAAAATCAACATCTGTTACATCAATAACAATTAACGACACAAAAGAGCTACCCGACATAATTTCAAAACAATGCAACATCCAACACAAAATATAGATATCCTAAACCCCAAACATAATTTGACTCCGTAGTGAGGCATAATTATACAGACATATTAATTCTGTGCAAATTAAAGAAAGCTTTTAATCATAACTATTCTCAAATTAATTAAAGATAACAACAAATATATTTTTTTGGAACTTACAATTACCTATGTTTCAAGGCCCAAACTCCTGACATCATTGGATCAAAATGAACTCTGAAAATATCTGTGGCTAGTGTTCGCACAAAAGTGTATCACAAAGTTTCACTACAGCAAGCTGTAGCTTTTAAACCTTATTCAACTTTCGACTAAGATTGCAAGTGCACAATCCCGTCGTATAGTCTAGTCAGGTATCGATTCACAGGACGGTTTAAAATCAAATCTGGAACTCTACTTAAATTAATTAGGTACTAGAAGTTGAAAAAGGTTGGTTTGTTTGTTTAATATTCCTAAATTCAATAACAGAAGTAATTAAAATAACAGAAAGTAAAAGTTTGGTTTTATCAGATAGAGAAAAGCGTTTCCAGGGTTTTCGATTTCATTATCAACCTTGCCTCTCGGTACCCACACGACCCGCGTACTTTCATACGCGACCCGCATGGAACACGCGACCCGCGTACTCTCATACGCGGCCCGCGTGGACCTCGAGTGAATGTAGCAGTTGTCTGTTTTTGCGTTGTTCTTTAGTGTAAGGATTCATTGACCGAACCTAATGTTCCTAAACCTCAACTCTCGTTTGTTGGCTTAATAAACCTGGTATCGGAAATGCAATTTCACCTTCTTAGGTTTTTAATCTAAGTTAATTGTCTGGTTTACTAAAGGTAACCACTACCTCTCGATAAGTGGAAAAGTTCACATCTTAGTTACTTTTTGGACTCGCCTCACGGCTCGTAAACCTACCTCAGATACTAAGTTTGGTTGAAAGAAACATCAAGGCCAAAGTACAAGAAAGATGCTATAGACATCTAACAGAAAACAAACATGAATCATTCAATCAACTTCAACAAAGCAATTAGAATACTACTCAAACAATTAAACACTAACATTCAACACAAATTCAAACAACATGCATACAAAACAAAGTATCAAACTACATCGTAACCCTAGAAACTAAATAAACTACTCAAGCATAGTCAAAGAGAAAGCAAAACAAATAAAGATAAAGGAGTTCATAGAAAAACTAGAAGAACGATGAAGATTCGTCGCAAAACTCTCGTTCAGCTCCTCTCTTCTTCGGCTCCCAGCCAGCCGTCTCTCCTAACCCTAGGAATTGTCCCTCAGATCCAGAATGCCCTCTCAGGTGCAAGAAATCCCCTCTTATAGCTTTTCTGGCCGACCTTCCTTCAATTAGCCTCTGTTTCCAATTCTGCTTCTGTTTCCGAAAAAGTCTGACGCGACCCGCGTGGGATCTGACGCGGCCCGCGTGCCTTTGGCTCAGATTGTAGATCTTCTCGCAAGCTTTCCGAAAAGTGGTCATACGCTCAAAACGGAGTTACGAGTCAAAAGTTATGACTGTTTTAAGTTCGGGTGCTGAAATTTCAGGGTCTGACGCGACCCGCGTGGGATCTGACGCCGCCCGCGTGTAGGGTTCCAGAACTCACAATTTTCCTTGATTTCGCTCATTTTCTGCAAAGTAAGAATGAAAACGCAGCAGTACCACATTATATAGATATTCAATGTAAAAGACACGATTTGGTGGTTTAAAACACAGATTTTGGTACAGAAATTGGTCGGATTTATAGGTTTAATAATGAGACATCAGCTAGCAAATAATTAACTGAAAATAAAATCATATTTAATATATTTGATTAATTTTCTCATATTTTCCATATCTTATCTTTTTTTATTATAAACTTCCTTATTTTGTATATACTGGGAAAATATGTTGTAAGAGAACATTAATTCAATATTTCAAATAGGTTGTACGTGGTTTATGACAGATTACTTTCACCCGAGTGACGAAGATGTAGACTAATCCTGAATAGCACGAACAATCCTCAGATGGTGGTCAAAGGTGTGCCTAGCAAAACCATTGCAATGACATTGCTTCTAAAAAATGAAAGAAGTCGAACAAATGTAACTAATCCAACTATGAAGTTAGTGGGAAATCATTTGTTTATTTAAGTAACACTATATTTATGACTCACGTCCAATCAAGGGCGGGTACATGATATCGCACATCCCAATTAATATAATCCACTTTATGCCCATAACATACTCGACCACGGACATAGATTGGTAAAATAATTTGATCACTAATATTTACAGAAATGCCAGTAACATACCTGAGATTGAAGCATCAGAGTTTCCTGAGAGCTCACAAATAAGAGAGATCTCGGAAATAGGAATTGGTGGAATATGCAAAGGATTCTTAAGCTCAGAAATCAACTCTTAGTGCCTATGAAACCCCATATCAAAGACAGAAAGATAAATAAATACAAAAATAAATAAATAATAACTTATTACCCCCAAGCTCCTATTGGAATAGGGTTAAGCAGTCAGATTGTAATCTCATTTAATGCTAAGACGTATGTTAGTGACAGGACATTACTGTACCCTGACTGGTGCAACACCGATGGCTGTTAGGTTGTGAAATACAACACAAAAATAAACCAAGAAAGACATAAGAATAAAAATGGGGTTTAAACTCAGATAAGCTTGAACCAGTATCTAAGGCCTGAATTAACTATTATGAGGTTAGCAAACATAATAGAAATAATTAAAAGATGTTGAAAATGAAAAGGCTAAGAGTTATATAATATACCTCCCCTCCACAAACACAGTGGTCCTACTTCTTCAAGAGATCGAGGGAGGAGATGGACGAGATCGAGAAAGAGACGCTGACACAGAAAAGAGGAGAGAAAAAGGAGGTGTCAGCAAAGAAAAAAGGGAGAAAAGGAGTAAGAAGTATCAAGGAGAGAAATATGATCCATTGACTATGTGATTAACGGCTCATGAGATGAAATTTTGTGACAAATAAATGCTTGGGATCTCCAGGCCAACGTCCTTTTTATTAGGAATAAGAATGTTACAGATTGTATATGATCATATAATTTACTAAGTTTTTTTGACAGCATGTTAACAAGAATATGATCTCAATTGAATAGAAGTTCTATTTTATCTTTTGCTTCATCATTATCTTTTATTCCCGAATAGCCGCTAAAGCTGGATCGTTTTTCAAAATATATTCTCTCATATTTGAACGTTTAATTATTGTAGCAATCCATGGACAATGACTAACATAGAGCGAGTCTTTTCCTTTATATATTGTACAGTGTACACTTAATAAATTAAGACAAGGAAGCAAAATGAAGTAGACAGTCAGAGAGCTCCTTTGGTGTTGATAACATGGCCATATGATCGGCTCCTTCAATAGTTCTGACCTCTTTGACAGGCTTGTTCTCTATCATCCAATGCTGGAACGGAGCCGGAATAGCCAAATCTTGACTGCAAACAACATAGAACATATCCACCGATCCGTATCTGGTTTGAGAAAATGGTGGTTGGTTCTGCAAATCCTCAATGAATAATGACGTTGACCTGGCTAGACTTGTTATTAGTGTGAAATCCTGTAGAGCATTATAGTTAAAAAATTTACTTACTAAGAAAAGAAGTAAAGAGTGTGAGAATAAAAAATTTGTATTCAGGCCAACTTGTACTGAAATTAGTGAAAACTGTATATACTGAATCATACAAATTTGCTGATTGTTCAGGTTCAATATGCACCAGTACATAAATCAGGCTAATGTTACTAGTTATAATATTCCTTCTTTTGCACCATCAACCAACGTACCTCTTTATTTATTTATTTACGATTTTTTATTATTGCCACCTCAACAGTGAATTCAGGCTTAGATGAGGTTTTCACTATTGTTTAAGAAATATACTGTCACTTGGCATCCCCTGACAAGCATTTTAAAAAAAAAATTAAGAAATATACAGCAACAAGTGACAAGTTATTCTCATGCAGAACCAAATACCAAGACAGACTAAATGATCTATAATTCTTGCAACCAAAATCCAGGTCATTGTCGACAATTATGTAGTACTACTTACATCAATTGGTATATTGTAATTAATACCTCAGGTGAGCAGAGTTGGCATAGCAAGGATTGTACGAATTGAGGCCCATATGACAGGGATGCGATGAGCTTATCCCCGGCTTTGTACGATTTAATCTCGACATCCATCCATGATGACAACCAACCTTCTTGATGAAACTGCACATGTTCTTTAAAATGCTTAGTGAAGAACCATACACTATCTTTAATTAGACTACCAATTCACTCCAAAATGATCAAATCATTTGGAGAGAAAATGATTAATACCTTCTCTATCACATACGATGGCCTCGAGGTAAAGTCTGGCATCTGGGCCGTGACAAATACTGCAGCTGATACCTTCTCAGGGAACTCCTCCATAGCCAAAGCAATGTTAGTACCTCCCAAACTGTGACCAACCAACACAACCTTGTCTCCTGCCGGAAGTGAGGCCATCATCTCCAGCAGAGGTTTAGAGTATTCTCTAAAGGTCGGTACATTGGTAAGTTTTCGTTCGTCTATACCAGATGCGGCCAGGTCAGGAACTGTGACACGGTGACCAGCAGATTGCAATGCAGTTGACACCTTGTACCAGCACCAAGCTCCCATACCAGCACCATGGACAAGGATTATGTGTTTTTTTGCAGCTGCCATTTTGCTCGCTTCCAATGTAATTCTGTAATGTCCTAGGAATTAATAATAATTAGAATAAATAGAAT
Source organism: Carex parvula (assembly GCA_025461045.1). Taxonomy (NCBI): domain Eukaryota; kingdom Viridiplantae; phylum Streptophyta; class Magnoliopsida; order Poales; family Cyperaceae; genus Carex; species Carex parvula. The sequence continues at coordinate 580,355 of JAJGRW010001345.1, forward strand.
ATGAAATAGGGACTAGTTAATGGGTGGTATTTAGGAAAATTAGAATGTTAAATGGGAGCAATTAGCTATAAATAGCCATGTAATCATCAGAATCAAGAGGATGAATGAAATTTGAGTTTTGAACTCTCCACTCTCTCTACCCTCTCTCCTGCCTCTCTTTTCTTCTCTGTATCTCTTCTCTCTATTCTCTCTTGTATCAAATTACCCCATTAAAATACCAAAAATTCTCAATTACCCTCAAATTTCCATGTCCTTCCCATTAAGGACATGACAGCTGGTATTAGAGCAGGTCATCCTGCGGCTCTAGCTTCTCCCATGTGATACCGCTAATCAAGTTTCAACTCCGAGTAACTCTTACCTAAATCACAGCCTCAGACAAACTGAGATCAGATCAAAATTGGTACCACAGATTTTCAAGAATTGCATCAAGATAGTGCCAGTCAGAACCTTGATGCTCGCTCAAGCTCGACACTGACTCAAATCGTTGTGCTCAGTCCTTGGAGAAGTTCGAAGACAAAGGGCTTCAGAAAAAGAAGGAACTGGAGAGGTTCGATTCACACCAAGGAGAAGAAATGTATAAACTCTTCGTTTGTGGCTTCTGTGGGCTGTACAAAAAGAAAGGTGAGTGGAGTCATCAATTTGGGCCGAGTGGGGTGCAAAAGTTTGGGCTGAATCAATATTTCTTGTTTTGGGTATCAATTGAACCGGAGTATTATAGAGGACTGCAGATCTGAAGCGTGAGCTGAGATTTCAGTTTTATTTACGAAAATTGAGTTGCTCTGGTGATTATTGAAGATAAATGGAGAGATGTGTAAAAAAGAAACTTTTTTAAAGGATATTTTGAAATCGGACAACAAGGTAGATTATCATAGATGTAATTGGGATTGTCCGAATGAGAAGGTATTTGAGGGTACATGGTTGTCTTGCAACGGATAATTTTGAGGGTACATGGTTGTCAAGTAAAATGTGTTATATCGATCGAGTTGGATAATTTTGAAAAAGAAAAAAAGATGTCCCAAGATCAAGAATCACTTGTTGAGATACTAATGCCATCTGAACAATCGTCAATGCTAAATTTTTCATCATACGTTTTACAAATTGATCCTTTCTTGCTTTACATTAGAGATGATCGCCAACTTTTAGCATGCATTCTTTTCTCGACATTGACCATCATTTTCTCACACCTACCGTTATTGGGACTCATCTCGACTCATACCTACTTGTTCACTTAAAAAAATGGAGGCTACTTCCTTTTGATGCCAAATGTTTTGGCATGATATTCCGTTGGACAAAAAGACCACCTCTAAAATCTAATATCTTAAGCGAGTCAATTTTTCTTTCAGATCTTTGAGAACAAGAATCATTTTAAGGGAAAGGGAATGTAATGTTCTAGGAAGTAATAATAATTAAATAGAAGATAAAATAGGGATTAGTTAATGGGTGGTATTTAGAAAAATTAGAATGTTAAATGGGAGCAATTAGCTATAAATAGTCATGTAATCTTCAGAATTAAGAGGAGGAATAAAATTTGAGTTGTGAACTCTCTACTCTCTCTAACCTCTCTCCTGCCTCTCTTCTCTTCATTGTTGTGGTGAATGTTGCACACAAAGGGAGCTCCTCCATTGCCAGAGCTATATTTACACCTCCCAAGCTATGCCGAATTCATATCCTCTGCATTAACTCAAATTTTGAGTTAAGATCTGAACCGTCCTATTGAGATCTGCACTAATATTAAAGTGCACGTGCGTTATAGGAGTGTACATGATTGGTCCGAATTCTGATCGTACGGTTCATAAATTAACTCAAACGGTGCGTTAATGCAGAGGATACGTATTCAGCTATGCCCAACCGACATTACCTTTTCCCCAGGCGGCAAGGATTCCAAGATTTCAAGCAAAGGCTGAGAATAGTCTCTGAAACTTGGTACCTTAGCAATCTGTCTGATGTGGCCATGTCAGGCACCGTTACACGGTAACCAGCAGAGCGAAGTGCTGTTGTGACCTTGTACCAGCTCCAGGCACCATGGATGAGTATTATGTGCTTGGAGCTGTTGTTCTCCATCTATAGATTGACTTTATGTGCATGTGCGTTAATACGTTTGGCTTATGCAAGGAAAGATGAGACAATAGTTGAATGAAAGGGACCGGTTGAAAGGAACTTATATCATCTAAGATACCTCATCATTTGATTTTGAATCAGGTCCGTTCGTTATATATTAGTACAAATTTAAAGTGTCCCAGGGATTCCATTAGTTTGAATTCTGATTGGACGTTCCAGATTTAAAATCAAACGGTGAGGTAGTAGGCAGGATATGCATCCGCTGCTTTTCTTGATAGAAAAGCAGGGAGCTGCTCGTCTCTTTCTCTCTGTATCTCTCTAAAAAAAGAGAAGAGAGAGAGAGAGTCACGTGGGAGAGAGAAGAGGAGGAGAGAGATAGAGAGGCAAGCAGGGGAAGAGCAGTGGTTTGGCAAGCACCGGATCTCGTTCCTAGTAGGCATGGGTACTCTGGTTGAAAGCGACTTTAATGCCAATTGGACTTTTGTCAGACCTTTGTTTTTTAAGAGCCTTTTGTATGACTAGATATTCTGACAGAGACGGAACAAGAAAGATGTATTTTTTAAGGATTTTCATCTCATTCTAGTGTTCACATTGAATTAGTGCATTTTGAATTTGTCACATCTTATATAAAATAAATATTAACTACTAGACTAAGCGGGTTCTCAGAAAAATAAAACAGATAATTAATAAAAGTAAAGCAATTATTAAGAATAGCATATAGGTGGGATAACTTTTAAATTATAAAAACACATTTACAATCATTAATTAATATATTACAAGCAATGTTGATTACATATGGATTATTAACAAACAAGCGGTAATTCTTGATATTCGAGCTACATACAAAATCGCATAGTGCCCTTCATGAATTTATGAAGTGTCAACCATGTGTAAACAAGTATCAAAACAATTTTCTGAAAAGCATGAGCTGTGCATTAACTTTTGAGACTAGACAAATAATTTCTAGATGAAAATATTGACTTGCACGTCCAAAATTGAGTTAAATAGTAACAATTGTTTTTATTATATTTGTGACAATATCATCAGCATATAGTACTGAAGGATTCGAATAATAATTATCGTAGAAATTCTAACACAAACTTTTTGAAATCTTGGGTTGGAGTTAAAGCCATCCAACACAATTTTAAATTTCTGTTTATATTTCAAAGAATTTCTTCACTTTGTGAGTTTCGAACTCATGACCCCTCACATGAGAGTTATGTGCTTTTGCCACTAGACTAAATGTTAATTCTTAATTCTAAGACGAACTTGAAGAGCTAAAATAATACTGACGGTTAATATATCCCTTTTTTTTGTTATTTGAGCCATGAAACCTGTCTTAAAAACCCATGTACATGACCTAATTCTTGCTGATGTCAATGATGTTGATTAATGAACAAGAATACCATATAGTGATGCAACTATATAAATTTAAAGTTATCGTTCTATCATTGTCGTTTGGTGATGACCCTAGCTAGCTACCCTTTTCTTGCTGTCATCTGATTTACTGTTTCCTTCATTTGTTGTAATGTTACAGATTCTTTTTATCTGGAAAGAATTTGGAATTAAGAAAATATTCAAAATATGAGTGTTCGTTATCTATTTGATCATGTAATTTACTAAGTTTTTTTGACAGCATGTTAACAAAAATATCATTCCAATTGAATAGAAGTTTTATTTTATCTTCTGCTTCATCAGTATATCATTTATTCCGGGATAGCTAAAGCTGGATTATTTTTCAAACTATATTCTCATTAATTTGAATGTTAAATTATATTGTAGCAATCCATGGACAATCACTGATATATATAGAGCGAGTCCTTTCCTTTATTTTACACTTATTAAATTAAGATAAGGAAGCAAAATGAAGTAGACAGTCAGAGAGCTCCTTTGGTGTTGATAGCATGGCCATATGATCGGCTCCTTCAATAGTTCTGACCTCTTTGACAGGCTTGTTCTCTATCATCCAATGCTGGTATGAAGCCGGAAGAGCTAAATCTTGACTGCAAACAACATAGAACGTATCCACCGATCCATATCTGGTTTGAGAAAATGGTGGTTGGTTCTGCAAATCCTCAACGAATAACGACGCTGACCTGGCTAGACTTGTTATTAGTGTGAAATCCTGGAAAGCATTATAAGTTATTTACTAAGAAAAGAAGTAAAGAGCGTGGGATAAAAAAATTGTATTCAGGCCAACTATTCTGAAATTGGTGAAAACTGTATATAAATCAGACTAATGTTACTAGTTATGATATTTCTTTTGCACTACCAGAAAATTAAGTAACTCTCTATTTATATATATTTTTACGATTTTGGATTATACCTCCCCAACAGTGAATTCAGGCTTAGATGAGGTTATTACCATTGACTAAGAAAAATACTGCAACAAGTGATATTCTTATGCAGAACCAAATACCAAGACAGACTAACTGATATATAATTCTTGCAACTAAAATCCAGGTCATTATGTTTCATAACAGGACAATTATGTAGTACTACTTAAATCAATTGGTATATTGTAATTAATACCTCAGGTGAGCAGAGCTGGCATAGCATGGATTGCAGGAATTGATGCCCATATGACAGGGATGCAATGAGCTTATCCCCGGCTTTGTACGATTTCATCTCGGTATCCATCCATGATGATATCCAACCTTCTTGAAGAAACTGCACGTACATGTTCTTTAAAATACTTAGTGAGAACCATACAGTATTTAATTAGACAACCAATTCACTCCAAAATGATCAAAACATTTGGAGAGAAAATGATTAATACCTTCTCGATCACGTAAGATGGCCTCGAGGTAAAGTCTGGCATCTGGGCCGTGACAAATACTGCAGCTGATACCTTCTCAGGGAACTCCTCCATAGCCAGAGCTATGTTAATACCTCCCAAGCTGTGACCAACCAACACAACCTTGTCTCCCGCTGGAAGTGAGGCCATAATCTCCAGTAGAGGTTTAGAGTATTCTCTAAAGGTCGATACATCGGTAAGTTTTCGTTCGTCTATACCAGACGCGGCCAGGTCAGGAACTGTGACACGGTGACCAGCAGATCGCAATGCAGTCGACACCTTGTACCAGCACCAAGCCCCCGAACCAGCACCATGGACAAGTATGATGTGTTTTTTTTCAGCTGCCATTTTGCTAACTTCTATTGTAATTCTTTGCTTTCTTTTCCTTAATGAGAGATAAAACCACGCAAAGGGATATATATAAAAAAGTCTAGGCTGTTTTGCGTAAACAGGTCAATGAACCTTATCTTTAAATAGCCGAGAATTGTCAAGCAGCCTCAATTGACCAAAGTTAATGTTCTTCGAATTAGACTTCCGAGTTCCGGCTGCTAATTTCATTCGCAGAGACATTTTGTCGAACAGTTTGAAGACACCTATATAGCCTTCGATTCTGTGGTCATGACTGTTGCCAAGCGCTTCTTCCTATCTTATCAAGAGGCCTCCAATTGTTCTACCGGATAAAAAAAAATAGACATGATCTGGTCCGTTTGTTTCGGATTCAACGGAATGTATTACTCAGAAGTCCCGAGCCCTGACCAATGGCCGAATGTACATCAGCCCAGAAATCGATTTGATGGGTGTCTTAATCTTGGGCTTTCTCCATTTTAATTGCAAAAAATGAAAACTGGTTAAACAGTAATTTTAGCAATTTTTTTTTAATAAATCATATATCATATATCATCTCTATTCTATAATTTATAGTTGTACTGTGTAAATTTATCATTTCAAATTTATGGCCTCACTTAATCTGTGAATAATACACTTATCATATCTGATAACATTTCCAACACATACTAGGCTTTGTGGTATCAGCATGGGCCATCAGATCTTTCTGATTGTCATTTGGGAAGGTTTCTGATTAAGTGCATCCTGAATAACAAAACTGGACCCCGTTCGCATTAGTCGAATTAGCTGGGTCATTTTGCATTAATTAATGCTACTAGATATCGTTGTATTGGGTCTTTTTCTCTGATGTTATTAGAGGCCCAATCTGCAAGACCCGTTGATCCGCTCCGTTTACTCCGGGTCTCTGTTCCTGCTGAAACAGGGAAACCTCCAATCTGATCTCCATTTTCTCTGAACCCTAAACCATCAATCACTTTTTTTTCTCTGATCCAGCAATGGCGACCGAGCCTTTCGTGGCCACCCAATTTCTTCTCCTTGTTCTCCTCCTCACCACATCCACCATCACTTTCTCGTCGCCATCGTCTGACGATCTTGCGGCCGAGCTCGAATCGCTCCGAGCCAGCTCTCCCTCTGGCGTGATCCACCTAAACGATGCCTCCGTCTCGCGCTTCCTCTCCACAGCTCCAGCCCCTCGACCTTATTCAATCCTCATCTTCTTCGACGCGTCTCAGCTCAGATCCAAAACTGAACTGCATTTACCCGAGCTCAGATCCGAATTTGGTATCCTCTCTGACTCTTTCTCCAAGCACAACCCCACTTCTTCCCGCCTTTTCTTCGCTGAGATAGAATTCACGGAAGCTCAGGCCTCCTTTGCGCAATTCGGGGTCAACTCTCTCCCCCATGTCAGGTTAGTGGGACCCAACCATCGTGCTTTGAAGGACTCTGATCAGATGGACCAGTCGTACTTTTCCCGGCTTGCTGAATCCATGTCTGAGTTTGTCGAGTCACGGACCGGGTTGGAGGTTGGCCCAATTATACGTCCCCCTCCTCTGTCCCGATCCCAAGTTATTGCACTTGGAGTTATAGCTCTCATTGCCATGCCATTCATGGTAAAGAAGGTGATTCAAGGGGAGACCTTGTTACATGACCCAAAAGTCTGGATGGGATCAGCTGTATTTATCTATTACTTTAGCGTATCTGGTACAATGCATGGTATTATCCGTGGGTCGCCTTTGTTTATGAGGGATAGAAATGATCCAGACAAACTTGTGTTTTTTTACGAAGGGTCAGGAATGCAACTTGGTGCGGAAGGGTTTGCAGTTGGGTTCTTGTACATCATTGTTGGACTGATGATTGCCTTTGTAACACATGGATTGGTAAAAGTTCGAAATGTGGCGGCTCAGAGGATTTTTATGTTGATAGCCATGGTGATTGGGTTTTGGGCTGTGAAGAAGGTGATTTATTTGGATAATTGGAAGACTGGGTATGCAATCCATACCTTCTGGCCAAACAGTTGGAGGTGAATGACTTTATTGAGGTAATTTTAGTATTTTTCTGTGCTTATGAGGTATCTTGTGTTTCATTACTCTGTCTTCTAATAAGGAACTCTGAATTTTGTAGCTTAAATTTAGTTTCACCTTTATTTTGTTGGACATCTTATTCATCCATAGTGAAGTGTTTGACAGAAGATTTGAATTTATAAACATGTATGTTGGAGATTTTCTTAATGCTTTTGAAATGTTACTGATGCCATGTGAAAGCATGTTTTTAGTTTTTTGTTCATCCATAGTGAAATGTAATTTATTTAATATATATTTTTAACTGTTAGACTTTTCGCACCCAATAAATTAACAGCCTAGATAGGATATGCCAAAATTGTCAGAATAATTTTTTTAAAATTATAAATTAATCATTAATTATTTAGGTGAGATGCATATCAAATATGGTTCATTTTGAAAATTATTTGGCCGTTCATCAGAATAATTAACATTAATATAAAAATATTCAATTCACTTGATTGTTGACCAAATGATTTTCAAATTGCTCCTAACTTAATATTATCGACAAACTTTATGGTTGATCAGTGATTTTCAAACCATTTGGTGTAATTGAAAAAACAAATTATTTTATTTGTTCTTGTTTATAATTGTAAGTTTCTTCAAAACTTGTTTTCGGTATATGAGGATGTTTATTAGTTGAATCCACATCCTCACTGGTACTTGGCTCAAGTGGTCAATATCTGAACTGTCTGATCGATGCACAGACAGATTTATAGGGGTCGGTTAGTTTTGAGATTCGGAACAGATGCTCTAGATACTACTACACGAGTCACTCGAGGAGTCATATTTACTGGGTTAAACACAACCTTACCTATTTGCCGTTTGTTGAGTGCACTTTTTCAGTAAAAGAGTAGATATTCACCAATCACCAGGCATCCTCCATAATTTGGACATTTATAAGTTGTTCTTTTAGAGAAGTCTATTGGCAAATTTCATTACTGATTATTGAAACAAAAGATGCGAGTTGATTTGAAACATTGAAACCCTCGTAGAATGGCCAAATACAACATCAGGTTTTGTTAGGTAATCTAAAAATAAGAATTACATAGAAGAGCAAAATGACTTTCAAAAGGCACTCCTAAAATCCCTTCCATAATATTTGGTCGCAATCTGAGTGATTGGAATTCCTGCGACTCAACTTCCGAAAGTCTTTTCAGTATTCTAGTGTTGGACAATTTGACAATCGGGAAGGGAGGGAGGACAACAACAGATTGAATTCAGATCCACTGCAATACCTGACTGAGTAGAATGAGATTTAATCGTTAGTTTTAATCTGACACGAATCTTAAAACGAATCCCCTTATATCTAGATATAGGCACCATATTATTTTTTGTCCGGCTGGAAGTATTATACTCAGTCTGGTACCGGAGAGGATGCAGACTCTGAGTTATATGGGTTGGATCTATATTGCATGAATACGGGTACAAGTATCGTATCGGATATGATATACGGCGATACAGGTAATTTTCAAAAACCCCGAATATGATACGTCAATTATATATTATTTTTTATTATTTTAATTATATTATTAATTACTATATAAATTAAATATTAAAAATCCTGGATAAAGTATTTTGTATAATTTAAATATAATAGCTCCTGCATTGTAACAACAAAATTAAGATAGTGTAGTGGTTAAGTGGTTGTTGCATTAACCACACCAAAAGTGAAATGAAGTGAATAGTTCGGTCCACGCGAATGGTTCTAAATAGCTAGCTATAGCAGCGCTATAGCTGCGCTATAGCTTTTTCGGACCATAAAAGCTAAGCTATGAAATAAAAGTGTGCTAATTCAGCTACGACCGCTATAGCTGTAATACCTGACCGCTATTACCGCTATGCGCTATGCGCTATTGCTACCGCTATGCTACATGAGTTTTTTTTTTTGCGATTTACATGAGATTTTGTTCTTATTTATGATGCTACATGGTCTGCTATCATAAGTATTCTTAAACCAAACTATGTGCTTATGTTCCTAGTGATTTAGTCTCTCATTCTACATCAGAAAATATTCAATTGCTAGCTCTGTCTAGTATTCACTTGTAAAATTATTGCCGTTCATTTCAATTGAAAGCTAATTTTGATAATAAGTATTCACTTGTAATATTATAATATATAAAATGTTCAAATAAGTATACTTACTTCATTTCACTTGTAAAATTAATTGCTTTTTGTCTATTATAATTTGTAATACTATCAAGTATGAACTATTAAATAATGTTACCTTGTAGATCTTTTTTTTCTTCTTCTTATTTGCATGATTGAAAAAAATATAGACTTATATTAGTTATCATTTGATTGTTATTCCAATTCTCTAATATAGATCATGTTGATAATTAGTAGAAATATAGAATATAAATTTTGAAAAGAAAAAAACGCTATGTATGATAGCTTCCGCTATAGCTACGCCGCAATAGTTTGTTTTTTTTTGTCTCCCCGCTATGCCACTATAATCGCTATTTAGAACCTTGGTCACAGGTGAAATCGAAAGCGTCTGATGGCGTATCGGTTGGATTGAAATTTTTTGTACAGTCTTAGTCATTGTGTATCTTGTACAGTTTTTTTTTCTTCTCTCCGAGTAATTCTAACATATTTTTTTAACTTTTATGGCACATCCACTTGATATTTAAAAAAAACATTATTCAAGTTAAAAATCAAAATTATAGTTGTGTTCTCAGTTATTTAGATTAAAATGTGTATCAAATTTGAGAATTATTAAAATTTAATTGACCATTTCATCATTAAACAATTAAAATTTCATCGTTAAAAAATTTAAATGACATGGAGTGCTAAACGTTATTCAAATCGATCTAAATTTGATACACGTGATATTAAAGAAATGAAGGACAAATTATAATTTTAGTTCAAGTTAAAACGATACATTTCAAGATTTTAAATAGATGTACATACACTATAACTGTTGCAATCGTGGCATGGACTCCGTCACGTGCTCCCATTTTGCGCTAAGACAAACAGCACATCACGTTTTTGAGTTTTAGCTGTGGATTAGGTGGTTGTGGAAGCGCATGTCCCAATATTTATTCATTAATTTAGCTTTTGTTTTGGTTTATGTCCCTTTCAAGTATTAATCAGAGAACACTGATCCATTTATTTTTCTAATAGCTCCTATAACTATATATAAACCTTCCTTGCTAGCTCAATTATTCAGGAATATGAATATTGTTCCATATATTATTTCTTGAAAGAAACTCAGCCGGTAACAGACTTTGGAGTTAGAGCAAGAAGTGTTACTTATAAGCTTTAACATGAGACCGAAGATATCTGAATCCTTGCTTGTTTGCTGCAAGCTATACATCTCTGAAGGACGCAACTTGTCTGTCATCGAATCGATTGAGAGAGCGGCGAAGCATCATAAAGTTGTTATCACAAACAAGTGCGTGGATGAGATCTACAACCGAACCAATTTCACACTCGTCGCGCACTCGAGCACAAACTCGTTACTCGATACCATTCCTTTGCAGACTGCTGTAATTGCTATGGTGAAAATTGCATTTGATATGATTGACCTGAGATTTCACGAAGGAACACATCCAAGGCTTGGAGTTGTAGATCACATTTGTTTTCACCCTTTAGGAGCGAGCACACTGGATAAGGTTGCTGAGCTGTGCAAGTTTATTGCTGCCAACATAGGCTGTCTGTTGAAAGGTCACATTTCTTATCCATTTCTTATCCATTTTTTATGGAATTTATTAAATTTTGTTCTGAATTTGCAAAGTGGGCCTCGCTGGGCTGGCACGGTAAACCAATATTGCCTGTTATTTAAGGGTACGTTTGGATCGTTCGAGAATTAGTGCAAAAATAGTAATTTTTAGGTTAGTGGTTCAAAATAGTGCTAATTTGAGTGGTTTGAGAATAACGTTAACTTTAAACTATTTGGGTTAGTAATTGAAATAACGACGGAAAAAATGAATAAAATAATAATTAAACTAATATAATATTTAAACTAATATTATATTATATTTAATATTTAGAGAAATTTAGATATATACCCATCATAACTTCATTAATTAGATATTTCCCCATCAACATTTTTAAATTAGCTATATTTCCATCTAAACTTAATTATTTTAGTAATTTCCTTATTTGTAACTTATTCACTAAAAAATTAAGTTTAATAATACAAAAAAAAATTGATTGTTTTATCCTTTCTTTAAAACACAGTTTTCTTTCTAACATCTTCCTTTCTCACAACGAAAATGTTGAGAACATTATACTTTTATTGCACTCAACCTTACCACCAATTTTTACTGCAAATAACATGCAAGGTGTTGTGGGAATCAAATCTTACATCATTGAGTCCGTTGAATACAATATGTTCCAAAAAATATTTGCAAGTTATTATAAAAAGAACAACGAAGGTTTATGTAACCAAGAATTGTATGCCATCAGAGCATATGATGCAGTATCTTTAGCTTCAAACGAATCTAAAACGAAGAATATCTCACTTGCGGAAGCTCTATACATGGTCAATTTTGAAGGGCTGGTACACTAAAAACAATACTCTTGATAAACGCAAAATTAAAATTTTAACGCTACCAGATTTTTAGTATTTTCATGAAAACTTACACAAATCTGGGATTCTGGCATGACAATGCTGGCTTTAATCATTGCATGAAAATTTTACCCTGTGATCGGAATGGCTACACGATTTCTCAAACGCAAAATGAAAATGAATTCATGTCGAGTTCGTGATTGGAAGCAAAGATTAAAGGCAGCGAGAATCGATTCTGCAAGATTGAGAAGGAAAAAGTCGCTTAGCTAAATCGC
>JAJGRW010001345.1:597260-648007 GCA_025461045.1 Carex parvula
TTCTCTCCTCCTCTCTCTCTCTCTCCTCTGCGCGTCTCAGTCTTGCTCTCTCTCTTATTCTCGTCTCTTCTCTCGTCACTACTCGAACCCTAATGGATTCGGCCATCTCGGCAACAGTCCGATATGTTGCGGGTAAGTTTCTAATAATTTTTTTAATTTATATTTTGTATCTTGTATTGGCAGTGGAACGATTGGTAGAATTGAATTGTTAATTATCGTGTCCGGTTGTTGATTTTCCCGAACGATTGAATTGTTCAAGAATTAGGGTTTCCGGTATTAGAGGGTTGTAGTTTTAGGGATTTAGGGTTGACAAAACTGAAGTTTATAAATTAGGGTTGAATTGTTATTATCGGGTGCGGTTTTGATTTTCCTGTCGCGCATTTAATTGTTAATTAGGGTTGAATTGTTAAATTAGGGTTTATGATTGAATTGTTTTAAAATCTAGGGTTGATTGTTAAATTAGGATTTAGGGTTGAATTGTTTAAATTGATGTTGAATTGTTAATTTCGGGTTGAATTGTTAAATTAGGGTTTAGTGTTGAATTGTTAATTTAGGGTTTAGGGGTTAAATTAGAATTTAGCGGTTAAATTAGGGTTTAGGGATCAAATTAGGGTTTATGGTTGAATTGTTAATTAGGATGTAGGGTTGAATTGTTTAAATTTTGTTGAATTGTTAAATTAGGGTTGAATTGTTAATTTAGGGTTTAGGGGTTAAATTAGGATTTAGGGGTTAAATTAGGGTTTATGGATCAAATTAGGGTTTAGGGTTAAATTGTTAGATTAGGGTTGAATTCCTAAATTAGGGTTTAGGGTGAATTGTTAGATTAGGGTTGAATTCCTAAATTAGGGTTTAGGGTTGACATAATTAGAGTTTATAAGTTAGGGTTTATAAATCAGGATTTGTAAGATAAAATCTTCTGTTTATTGAAATGTAGTATGGTCAGAACTAGACGGGGACGTGCATGGGATGCCCCTCTGGAGACGGGGGAGAGTTCACATGATCACGATGCTGAGGCATCCGGTGCAGCGGCATCCAGTGCAGAGTCATCCGGTGCAGAGGCATCCGGTGCAGAGGCATCCGGTGCAGAGGCATCCGGTGCAGAGTCGTCCGGTGTAGATGCTCCCTTTGGAGATTATCCCCCTCACCATCCTGACACGTTTAGTCCTCTTCTGTGGATCCCACATGTCAGGCACCGTGTCTCACTTGCATCTATGGAGGTACGTTGGTTTTGTATTCCTAATTTAAATAGCATTATTTAATTAGACGTTTATATTGAAATAATTGTAAAATGCAGGACACGACGATGATGACAGTGAGGCATCGCACCCCCGAGATACCATACGTCCGTCACCCATTGATGGAGCAGTGCATCCTTCGTCTGGGGTTGTATCAGTTGGCCATCATGCCTCACTGTGATATTGATCAGGCCCTCGTTTGCGGTCTAGTGGAGAGATGGCGACCGGAGACGCATACATTTCACCTTCCGGTTGGGGAGATGACAGTCACACTAGGTGATGTCAGCGCCTTGTGGGGTTTACGGATAGACGGCGACCCCATCGGTGGTGTCTCAGACCATCCAGACCTGATGCACATGATACCGGAGCTGCTGGGGGCCGCTCCGTCGGACTTGCAAAAGAAGAAGAAGAAGAAGAAAGGAGAGGAGGAGGAGGAGTACCGGTATTCACAGTACTGCATCAGTCTTGCGGCGCTCCGCAGATACTTCCACCGGCGTAGGATCACCCCCCAGACACGTGACGAGCAGGCTGTTCTGAGGTAATCACAAACAGTTGCAAATTAAAATATGTTATGGATTGAACAAAAATGTAGTTATTTATGTTTCTAATTATATTGCAGGTACGTGAGGGCGTTTGTCTTGGATTTATGTGGCAGCGTCATGTTTGTCGATTCCAGCGGTGACGCAGTTCCGATTATGTTCCTCTCTCTGCTGAGGGACATTCAGCGGCCGTCGAGGTGGAATTGGGGTGGAGCCGTGCTCGCTCACTTATACCGGGGCTTGTGTCATGCTTGTCTGGTAAGTTTGTACAAATATTTTAATTTTTTTATTACATATATTATGGTTCCATATTTACCAGAAATGCATCGCATGTCCAAAATTTAGGCGACGAACAGGCAGATTACCGGACCACTTCTTCTACTCCAGCAGTGGTCCTGGTCACATCTACCGGTGTGTCGGCCTGTTCCTCCAGCTCAGGAGGGGCTATGGATGGGAGATGACCCCGAGAGACGTCCGGGGTACGGTGCCATATGGAGTACTCCCCTCACGTACGAGGACACGGGCAGAGGGAGGACCGTGGGGATTTCGTATGTCCGGGGCCAGCTCCAGATGCTTCACGAGGCGAGCGTCACCTGGTACCCCTATCGTGTGTTCTACGATCGGGGCCTTCTGTGCCCGCTGACATTAGAGCAGAGACCTCTCTCGTTTTATCGGGGGCCGTGCGTATGCTTCTGGATAGTTGAGTATCACTATCCTGATCGAGTGCCCCGTCAGTTTGGCTTGGATGCCTATGTCCCTGATTTTCCAGAGTTGGGCGAGCAGCGGACCACCCAGCTGCACAGGTAACTACCCACTGCCTTATTGTTTCCCTATTTTATTACTTGCTCAGCCATACACGTTACTAATTAATTTATATTGCAGCACTAAACACAACAAGCCCAAAGTCGACTGGAGCACGCGTTTCTGGGAGCATTACCAGCGTGCTGCATCACCCCAGTTTCACTTATGGACCCCACCTCCAGCTCCAGATGCCCCTATGCCGGTCGGGCCTTGGAGATTGCGGTATTTAGTCTGGTACCAGAGATGGGGCATGCCGACGGTTTATCTACAGGGGGCTATGGTGATGCTCTTCGACGGAGACTCACGGGTGAGGGTGACGGATCTAGGACTTACTTGCCTTTCGGTCCGATCCATGCTCGTTCGGTATGTTTAAATGAAACTGACATGCTTAAAAAATTGTAGTTATTTATTCATCTTCTAATAATAATAATGAAAATACATTGTGTGTAGATTTTGACCGCTATTAGAGGAGTGGCACACAGCTTGGTGTGCATGGCGAGAAGAAGTTGGAGAGCGATAGGATGTCAAATGCTCCAACACAGTGCACCGATCGTTGAGGACTCTGGCTGGGACGGGCGCCTCGTTGGTATGTTGCACGATGCCGGGGAGGACATCAATTGGCGCGAGATAAAGGCCCCACCTTTTAACCAGATCCGGAGCAGCCTGGAGCCCCTATCTACGCTGCGGAGATGCCGCCACCTCCTGCAGGTAATAATATGTCATACAAATGATCATTATTAAGTGTCTCTCCAAAAGATCATTATTATTAATTTATCTTCATTTCTGCAGATGATGACTCGGGTTGGGCGATCCACCAATGGGTGTTGAACAACAACGCGTGGAATGCGTACTACAACGAGCATGGAGTTCCCGTGCAGCATACCGAGGTAGCAAAAGTTCATTATTTAATTAATTTACTCGTTACTTCTATGTCTTTAATTTAACATTGTTTACATGCAGGATGAAGCTGCCGCCGCCGCCGAGAGAGCTGCCTCCGCCGCCTCCGCCGCCGCCGTTTTCTCTTTGGATGACCTAGCTCCAGATGAGGGCGGATGGGAGCCAGCTAGCTCCCACCGACCGCAGTATATGGAGCCCAGACAGCACGACGGCGAGGCCAGTGGGAGTGGGGCACAGACTGCAGATGGCTTTGCCGCTGCTATATTTGGCACACCGCCTCCGGCCACGTATCCTCCTACTTGGGAGGCCGATCCGTGGGTGTTGCGTACACATGCGGGGATCCATGGGGAGCATGCATTACACCTGGGGGCGGACCCATTGGCGCGTGAGGCCGTACACGATGACATGCAGGTGGATGAGGTTCACCAGAGGCGTTCGCCGTCGCAGATAGAGCGCCATGCACCTACTAGGTTGGACCTCTCCGGACCTCGCCCTCGTCGTCGCCGTTAGGGTTTTTATATTTTTTTTAGTTTGATTGGTTTCTAGTATTTCAGTTTGATAGGTTTCTAGTATTTTAGTTTGGATTATTATATTTCATGTTTGGACTGTTATGTTTCATGTTTAGACTTACCATTTAGATTACCTACTTTTATTGTTTAGACTTACTATTTAGATTACCATTTAGAACATTTAAACATTAACAAACTTAATATAAAACTAATCAATTATATTAAAACTACACAATTACATAACATATAAAAATAATCGTCAATTATAAAATATAATCGTCAACAAATAATAAATATATATCATACAATTTAATATAAAACATTCAAACAAATCATTACAACAATTTAATATAAAACATTCAAAAATCATTACAACAATTTAATATAAAACATTCAAACAAATCATTACAACAATTTAATATAAAACATTCAAAAATCATTACAACAATTTAATATAAAAACATTCAAACAAATCATTACAACAATTAATATAAAACATTCAAACAAATTAAAACATAAAACCTTATAAAAAAAAATTTCATAGTGGACCGCCCATCACCTGGGCGGTCAGATTTGAAAAGTGGACCGCCCGGCTGCTGGGCGGTCTGGTGGGAAAAGTGGACCGCCCAGTCCACGGGCGGTTAGGGTAGAAATAATTATAATTTTGAAGTGGGAGCAGATTTGATAATTTGTTTTTTTTTTTGGGTTTTAATAAAAATATCGGCTCATACCGCCACTATTTCATTTTGTGAGAGCGAAAACATACATCCACTTACTCTACAAATTACCATATACTCATTGCATATCATCCTTTGTGTGCAACATTCACTACAATAATGAAAAAGATCCGTTGCAAGACAACGATATGTACCCTCAAATATCTTCTCATTCGCATTTATCTTCAATAATCACCAGAGCAACTCAATTTTCGTAAGTAAAACTGGAATCTCAGCTCACGCTTCAGATCTGCACTCCTCGATAATACTCCAATTCGGTTCAATTAATATCCAAAACAAGAATTATTGATTCAGCCCAAACTTTTTCACCCCACTCGGCCCAAATTGATAACTCCACTCACCTTTATTTGAGTACAGCCCACAGAAGCCACAAAACGAAGAGTTTATACATTTCTTCTCCTTGGTGTGAATCGAACCTCTTCAGTTCCTTCTTTTTCTGAAGCCTTTTGTCTTCTAACTTCTCCAAGGACCGAGCACAATGATTTGAGTCAGTGTCGAGCTTGAGCGAGCATCAAGGTTGTGACTGGCACTATCTTGAGGCAATTCTTGAAAATCTGTGGTACCAATTTTGATCTGATCTCAGTTTGTCTGAGGCTGTGATTTAGGTAAGAGTTGCTCGGAGTTGAAACTTGATTAGCGGTATCACATGGGAGAAGCTAGAGCCGCAGGATGACCTGCTCTAATACCATCTGTCATGTCCTTAATGGCAAGGACATGGAAATTTGAGGGTAATTGAGAATTTTTGGTATTTTAATGGGGTAATTTGATACAAGAGAGAATAGAGAGAAGAGATACAGAGAAGAAAAGAGAAGAGAAGAGAAGAAAAGAGAGGCAGGAGAGAGGGTAGAGAGAGTGGAGAGTTCAAAACTCAAATTTCATTCATCCTCTTGATTCTGATGATTACATGGCTATTTATAGCTAATTGCTCCCATTTAAAATTCTAATTTTCCTAAATACCACCCATTAACTAGTCCCTATTTCATATTCTATTTATTCTAATTATTATTAATTCCTAGGACATTACAGAATTACATTGGAAGCGAGCAAAATGGCAGTTGAAAAAAAACACATAATCCTTGTCCATGGTGCTGGTATGGGGGCTTGGTGCTGGTACAAGGTGTCGACTGCATTGCAATCTGCTGGTCACCGTGTCACAGTTCCTGACCTGGCCGCATCTGGTATAGACGAACGAAAACTTACCGATGTACCGACCTTTAGAGAATACTCTAAACCTCTGCTGGAGATGATGGCCTCACTTCCGGCAGGAGACAAGGTTGTGTTGGTTGGTCACAGTTTGGGAGGTACTAACATTGCTTTGGCTATGGAGGAGTTCCCTGAGAAGGTATCAGCTGCAGTATTTGTCACGGCCCAGATGCCAGACTTTACCTCGAGGCCATCGTATGTGATAGAGAAGGTATTAATCATTCTCTCCAAATGATTTGATCATTTTGGAGTGAATTGGTAGTCTAATTAAAGATAGTGTATGGTTCTTCACTAAGCATTTTAAAGAACATGTGCAGTTTCATCAAGAAGGTTGGTTGTCATCATGGATGGATGTCGAGATTAAATCGTACAAAGCCGGGGATAAGCTCATCGCATCCCTGTCATATGGGCCTCAATTCGTACAATCCTTGCTATGCCAACTCTGCTCACCTGAGGTATTAATTACAATATACCAATTGATGTAAGTAGTACTACATAATTGTCGACAATGACCTGGATTTTGGTTGCAAGAATTATAGATCATTTAGTCTGTCTTGGTATTTGGTTCTGCATGAGAATAACTTGTCACTTGTTGCAGTATATTTCTTAATTTTTTTTTTTTAAATGCTTGTCAGGGGATGCCAAGTGACAGTATATTTCTTAAACAATAGTGAAAACCTCATCTAAGCCTGAATTCACTGTTGAGGTGGCAATAATAAAAAATCGTAAATAAATAAATAAAGAGGTACGTTGGCTGATGGTGCAAAAGAAGGAATATTATAACTAGTAACATTAGCCTGATTTATGTACTGGTGCATATTGAACCTGAACAATCAGCAAATTTGTATGATTCAGTATATACAGTTTTCACTAATTTCAGTACAAGTTGGCCTGAATACAAATTTTTTATTCTCACACTCTTTACTTCTTTTCTTAGTAAGTAAATTTTTTAACTATAATGCTCTACAGGATTTCACACTAATAACAAGTCTAGCCAGGTCAACGTCATTATTCATTGAGGATTTGGAGAACCAACCACCATTTTCTCAAACCAGATACGGATCGGTGGATATGTTCTATGTTGTTTGCAGTCAAGATTTGGCTATTCCGGCTCCGTTCCAGCATTGGATGATAGAGAACATGCCTGTCAAAGAGGTCAGAACTATTGAACGAGCCGATCATATGGCCATGTTATCAACACCAAAGGAGCTCTCTGACTGTCTACTTCATTTTGCTTCCTTGTCTTAATTTATTAAGTGTACACTGTACAATATATAAAGGAAAAGACTCGCTCCATGTTAGTCATTGTCCATGGATTGCTACAATAATTAAACGTTCAAATATGAGAGAATATATTTTGAAAAACGATCCAGCTTTAGCGGCTATTCGGGAATAAAAGATAATGATGAAGCAAAAGATAAAATAGAACTTCTATTCAATTGAGATCATATTCTTGTTAACATGCTGTCAAAAAAACTTAGTAAATTACGTGATCATATAGAATCTACCGGAATTTACCGTATTTTTAGCGTAATTTAATGTAATTTAATGTAATTTAACATAATTTCAAGTAATCTAGTGTATTTTAGTATAAATATGATAATTATAAATTAAAAGAAGTGATCTAATAAATAATTTAAACAAAAAATTTAAATTTTTAGTGTATTTGAATTTAAATATGACCGGCTTTTGAGTAAGAGAAAACCGACCATTTTATGACCGGTTTTAGCATATTTGACGAAACCCAGAACTTCTGAATATAAATATTAATTTTTAATTAACTTTGGATATTAATAAAAATGTCGGCTCTATCTCATCTGCCGCTAGGGTAATCATTTTTTTTTTTTTAAGGACAGCTGGTCAGTAGCCGGCCCGCTAGGGTAATCATTAAACGACAATGACAGAACGATAGCTTTAAAATTAGTTTGCATCATTATTTGGTATTCTTGTTCCTGAAGCAACATCATTGATCAGCGAGAATTAATTAGGTCATGCTCATGGGTTTTAGGACAAGTTTTTCATGGCTGGAAATAACAAAAAAAAAGGGATATGTTAACCGTCGATATTAATTTGGCTCGTCAAGTTTCATCTTAAATTTTTTACTGTGATTATTATCACACTGACAAGATTCGTGAATTAGTCGCGCATTTTAAGATTTTTTTTTCCGAATTTTACGAATTCTTCAAGAATTTTTTCCGAAATTTTCTCATAACATTTTTTTTTCTTTTTTTTTGCTCCCTTGTAGAACTGAGATCTCTAATCCGGATAATTCCAAATCATTCCCGAATTATATCCGAATTATTTCCGAATCACGATATTTTGATCTTACCGAACTGAATCTGAATAATTCATTTGACACTATGATTATTATTCAAATCCTTTCAATATATAGTACTCTGATGATGTCACAAATATAATAAAAACCATTGTTACCATTTAACTCGATTTTGGACGTGCAAGTCAATATTTTCATGATGGATATTTGTCTAGTCTCAAGTTAATGCCCAGCTCATGTATTCCGAAAATTGTTTTGATACTTGTGTATACATGGTTGATACTTCATAAATTCAGGGAGGGCTCTACAGTGATATTTAGTTGTGGAGTAAAGTTACTTTGAATTAAATTGATTATTCAAATTAAAATAGATTGAATTAATCATTGGAACTTGTGGAGTGACTTGATGAAGAGAGAGAAAATACCCTCAGTAAACATTCCACTAGCTTTTCTTAATCTTATTTTATCTTAGATAAGATGAATGTTACTTTATATGTAGAATCAATAAGTTTAACTGCGGAATCTATTAAGTTGAGTAAGTTACTTCATCTAAAGTGACAGAAATTCTTACTTCAAATTAATTCAAATATTACTTCATCTTACTCCTTTAAATTTACTCTTCATTTAACTGCTTAAAGCTAACGTAAATGACACTTACTCCAAACATGATACGATTTTGTTCGAATATAAAAAATTACCGCTTCTTTGTTAATAATCCATATGTAATGAGCATTGCTTGTAATATATTAATTAATGCATTGTACATGTGTTTAATTAGAAATTAGAAGTATTTTTTTTTAAGGTCAGCGAGAGATTCGCTGACAATTTCATTGACAATTTTTATATTAAAAGTTAATCCACTTTTTACTAAAAAAGATATATATATTCCACCTATAGTCCTATATGCTAATCTTAATAATTGCCGTTCTTTCATTGTTTTTTTTCCGAGAACCCGCTTAGTCTAGTAGTTAAAATTAATTTTATATAAGATGTGACAAATTCAAAATTCAGTGTAAAACACTAAAATCCTTAAGAATATATCTTCTCTTGTACCGTCTCTGTCAGAATATCTAGTCACGCTTTCAACCAGTCCCTCTGCATTACCTCACCGTTTGATTTTAAATCTGGAACGTCCAATTCGATCCAATGTATGGCTTTAAAATTGTGCTAATATCTAATGAACGGACCTGATTGAAACTCAAACGGTGAGATACTTTAGGTGATCAGAATTCCATTCAGCCGCCGGCCCAGCCCCCTTCTATTCAAGTCCACATCTTCTGAGGTAATGTAATATTTCGGTTTAGATCAGGACCGTCGGATCAGAATTCAGACCAATCCAGACAGAGGTAAAATGCACGGGACTTCTTTAAATATTCGTGCACTTCTAATTGGACGGTTCAGATATAAACATAATATTATGTTACCTTAGGTGATATGAATTCCCTTGCATTCAACTACATATGCACTGCAGGGATCTCTCATCTTTCCTTGCATAAGCCAAAGGTATGTACATACATATCACACAAGACAATCTATAGATGGAGAACAACAGCTCCAAGCACATAATACTCATCCATGGTGCCTGTCATGGTGCCTGGAGCTGGTACAAGGTCACAACAGCACTCCGCTCGGCTGGTTACCGTGTAACAGTGCCTGACATGGCCGCATCAGGCAGAGATCACAGGCAAATTACTGAGGTACCAAGTTTTAGAGAATATTCTCAACCTTTGCTTGAAATCTTGGAATCCTTACCGCCTGGGGAAAAGGTAATTTTGGTTGGGCATAGCTTGGGAGGTCTAAACATAGCTCTGGCAACGGAGGAGTTCCCTGAGAAAATCTCGGCTGCAGTATTTCTCGCTGCTTTCCTGCCAGATTCGACCTCAGCCCCATCACATGTCATTGATAAGGTACCTATATATATGTAATGTATGCTAATTAATTGCAATTACACTAGGTTGTTATTGTTCGTCTGAACTTTTCTTTTTTCTTTATTTGTTATTTTCTTAAGCAAGAGTAGTATAGTAGGCTCTCACATCCTTCCTATTATCCTATATGTACTTTTATGGAAACCAAATAAAATGCTATACAAAAATTAAAGGGGGAATTTCACGTATACCCATCAAAAACTTCAAAATTACATATTTCCCTTTAAAGTTTGAAATTACATATTTCCCCCTCTAAACTTCAAATACTCACAAATTTACCCATTTTATTGTCTTTTATACTAAAACTCATTCTAAATTTATAAAATACTCATTTTACCCTTTATTAAAAACATATAAAGCCCATCAGACTCAAATTTGAATATGATCGGTTCATCTACCGTCCGAACTGTTTTTAGATCTGTGCGCGCAAGATCAGCACAAATCTTGATGTGAACACACACGCGTATTGAAGCGATGTGCACAGATCTTAATGCGATGCGCGCAGATCGGATGGTAGAGAAACCCTTCAGATTCAAATTCGAGCCTGATGGGCTTTTATATGTTTTTAATAAAGGGTAAAATGGGTATTTTAAAATTTTAGAATGAGTTTTAATATAAAAGACACTAAAATGGATAAATTTGTGAGTTTTTGAAGTTTAGAAGGGAAAATATGTAATTTCAAACTTTAGAGGGGGAAACGTAATTTTGAAGTTTTTGAGGGGTATACGTGAAATTCCCCCAAAATTAAAAAAGGATAGCCAGAAAAATATTATTGTACCAATATCAACTGCGGTATGATAAGTAATCGGATATTTAGATTGAATCATAATAATCAGCAAAATATCTTGGAGGATTAGTCCCAAAAATATCACAGAATTAGTAACAGAATTAGAATATCTAGCAAAATATCTTGGAGGATTAGTCCCAAAATTATCACAGAATTAGTAACAGAATTAGAATATCTAGCAAAATATCTTGGAGGATTAGTCCCAAAATATCTAGAAATAGTACACAGTAAATATCACAGAATTAGCAACAGAAAATCTGGTCCTTATCTCTGTTTCAAATTTTCAATCCGTCCAAATAAATTTCTGTCCTTTCATACTCTTCTTGTTTTTGTGGTGATGTATGTCGCCTTCTATACATTGACTAAATTGTATGTCATCATGGATGGATACAGAGTTTTGCTTGTCATCAAGGGAGCAGCTTGGGTCCGATGCCCATCGGACCCAAAGTGGGTTCGATGGGCTCTATTACCGTCCGATCTGCTTTAATATTAGTGCGCACGTCAATTAAAGCAGACGCGAAAGTTCTGGTGTGAATCTTAAAGCAGATCGGACGGTAATGGAGCCCATCGAATCCACTTTGGGTCCGATGGGCATCGGACCCAAGCTGCTCCCTGTCATCAATACTAATTTGTTGTTGTCATGTTATTATGAAGTATGCTCGGGAACAGCCGTTGTCAGCATGGATGGATACAGAGTTCAGACCAGTACATTTCGGAAACAAAATTCTTACTTCCATGTTTTTCGGACCAGATATACTGAAGTCAAAATTCTACCAACTCTGCTCTCCAGAGGTGTGTTAGCGATGGATCATTGATTATTATTATTTTTCATATAGTTTTGCTGGTGCTATAATACAATATCATCAAACAGGATTACACACTAGCAATGAATTTGGTCAGAGTATCGTCTCTGTTTCTTGAAGACCTGAGGCTTGAACAACCATTCTCTAAGGCTCGGTACGGGTCAGTTGACGCTGTTTATATAGTGTGCAGTGAAGATTTAGCCATCCCACAAGAGTATCAGCAATCAATGATCAACAGTAGCAATATAGTGAAAGAAGTGAAAATAATTAAAACTGATCACATGGCGATGTTGTCGGCCCCTGAAGAGCTTACTAATTTTCTCAAGGAGATTGCTGATAAGTATTCTTGATTAGATTATCACGGAGTGGTTGAGAGATGCTCATTTTTCTTGACAAGCTTGTACTCTATAAAAATCAGAGGAAAAATCAGAGGATGGAATAAAATTACAATGTAATTTTAGTATTTTAAATAGGTCGTATATTTATCTGATACAATATTGAAGTCAATCTTCAATTTTTATGATGACGTATTGAAATATTCAAATATGATTCAGAACTAACAGCTTTTGATGATGGAAAGAATTGAAAACTTTGATATACACCCTATCTAAAACATAAATGATACAGAAATATAATAAAGTTAATTTATCTGAGTAGAACGAGGGTATTCTTAAGCTCACTAAAGTATCGGTAGCTTATCTCAAAACATATAAAATTGAATTTAAAATTTACAAATTCAAATTGTTGAAACCGATCTACTTCACGAGTACGTCTTTACATGTCAAAGTTGTAAAAATAAAAAGGTTTATAAGTTAATTTTAATATGTTCATTTTTGTGATTTTAGAAGCGAAAACAAAGCGTTCTTGAATCCACTTGTAAATTCAATCATGTTTAAACATTAATAAACATGTCCATTTACAATCGGAGGGGCATAATGGTCAACTTAAAATTTAAAATAATTAAATAAAAAGAAAAATATATAAAAGGAGATAGAAGAAAGGATGTTAAATTTGTATGGGAATATTGGATATTATGGTATTTTGATGGGATATTGGCAATTTCAAACGTTTGTATGGGTACACTAGAAATTTTCTCTAATTCTAAATACTTCCATGTCATATAAAAATTGTGGCTCTTAATTTAAATTGTCACATTTCTTTAAAAAACAGGTACAACTTAAGTGTAGCATTAATGTAATGAAATTGTCCAGCTATAATTCTTAGTTTCATGACATGTAGCAAATCAAAGGAAGGATTAGCTATTCTCTGTTTCATGCATGTAGGAAATATTTGTTAATCGTGAGATTGTATGTATTGAAGGAATGATCAGAAAATTAAAGGAAAAATTGAAGAAGGACAAAAAAAAAAGAGTGAGGCTACGGTGCTATGCATAGCACGGATGGGGTCCGTGCTACGGCTCAAAATTTGACTTTTCAAAATTTTAACGGTCGATCCGAACTGTTCAACATGATTTATAAAATGAATATGTACTTGCAAACCAAATTTTACATTTTTTTCGAATTTTTTTACTATTTTTTTAGATGGGCTGTTTTTTTATGGTCCAGAATGTTCAGATCACGTGATTTTTGAAAAAATAGTAAAAAAATTTGAAAAAATGTATAATTTTCTAAGGGAAGAGCCTCAAAACTTGAGTTGAAGTTTCCGATTAAAATTTTCGTTTCTATTATTCAATCCAAATGGCTCAGTAAATTAGTTACATAATGAACTTGTAGAAGACCAATTTTTACTATTTTCGGAATTTTTTTACTATTTTTTATGATTCATGAAAGATGAGCAAAATCAGTCTACTATAGCGTAATTTTGTGTAATTTAGCGTAATTTACCGTATTTCAGCATAATTAGCGAAGTTATTGTAATTTTACGTAATTTAGTATAATTGAACATAATTTATTGTAATATAGTGTAATTCAGTATAATTTCAAGTATTCTAGCGTATTTTAGTATAAATATGCTAATTATACATCAAAAGAAGTAGATGAGGGATCAAGTTACAACAAAGTTACAACAACCATTTTTTTCATTTTCAAAGTCCAAATCGTCGATCCAAACCGTTCAACATGATTATCTAAATAAAATGTGCTTGCAGATCAAATTTTACATTTTTTTTGAATTTTTTTACTATTTATTAAGTATTGTACAAAAAATAGTCATATTCAGACCATTTAATTTTGTACCCATCTTAATAAATAGTAAAAAAATTCAAAAAAAATGTAAAATTTGATCTGGAAGCACAATTTATTGTGGAGATCGTGTTGAACGGTTTGGATCGACGATTTGGACTTTGAAAATAAAAAAAATGATTGTTGTAACTTGATCCCTCTTCAAAGAAGTAATATAACAAATAATTTAAACAAATATTTCAAATTTTCAGAGTTAGATTTCAATATTTTGATCTTCATAGTGTCTCTCTCTAAAAAAAAAAAAAAAAGGTACCAAGCCGGCCAGAAAATGGCCGGCTTAGGGAGGGACCTAAGCCGGCCATTTTCTGGCTGGCTTGGGTATTTTTCGATAATGGATCCGATTCTGGACATAATTAATAATTTGTATTAAACTTTGGATATTAATAAAAATGTCGGTTTATTTCGTCGCACGGTCAATAATCGATTTACTTTTGGTGTGGATTTCCTGCGCCTTTTGCTTCTGCCTCAAAACACAGCACAGCAGTTTAATGTTACTTATAGCAACGAAGATTAAGCACGGAAAGATACATGAAAAGCGACACATAATAAAAACATTCGAGCAAAATGCCGAAAGAAAATATCTCCATTCATATAAGACACAGGAAAAGTGACACATAATAAAAAAATTCGAGCAAAACACTGAAAGAAAATATCTCCATTCTCATAAGACACAGGAAGGCGACACATAATAAACATATTCGAGCAAGACACAGGAAGGCGACAAATAATAAAAATATTCGAGCAAAACACTGAAAGAAAATATCTCCATTCTTATAAGACACAGGAAAGCGACACATAATAAAAACATTCGAGCAAAATGCCGAAAGAAAATATCTCCATTCATATAAGACACAGGAAAAGTGACACATAATAAAAAAATTCGAGCAAAACACTGAAAGAAAATATCTCCATTCTCATAAGACACAGGAAGGCGACACATAATAAACATATTCGAGCAAGACACAGGAAGGCGACAAATAATAAAAATATTCGAGCAAAACACTGAAAGAAAATATCTCCATTCTTATAAGACACAGGAAAGCGACACATAATAAAAACATTCGAGCAAAATGCCGAAAGAAAATATCTCCATTCATATAAGACACAGGAAAAGTGACACATAATAAAAAAATTCGAGCAAAACACTGAAAGAAAATATCTCCATTCTCATAAGACACAGGAAGGCGACACATAATAAACATATTCGAGCAAGACACAGGAAGGCGACAAATAATAAAAATATTCGAGCAAAACACTGAAAGAAAATATCTCCATTCTTATAAGACACAGGAAAGTGACACATAATAAAAACATTCGAGCAAAACACTGAATCTTGAAATATCTCCATTCTTATATTAAGGGACACAAAATAAAATGTCTTGATTCAGTCAAATGTTTTGATTAAAAAATTAAATTTCAAATTGAATATCATTTTTCTAATCAAATAATCTGCTTTCCTTAGATTCAATACATTTTTTATATTTTTTTACGTATAGAAGTCTAAATTTAGTTAGAAACATACTCGCCACACATGTGCACACTATATGGTTAGACTAAAATTAAATAGACTTAAATTAGCGGTGCTGCAATGGGAAAGCTATTGATATTTTTTTTTGAGTGAGGCTACGGTGCTATGCATAGCACGGATGGGGTCCGTGCTACGGCTCAAAATTTGACTTTTCAAAATCCTAACGGTCGATCCGAACAGTTCAGCATGATTATAAAATGAATATGTACTTGCAAACCAAATTTTACATTTTTTCGAATTTTTTTACTATTTTTTCAAAAATCACTTGATCTGAACATTTTGGACCATCAAAAAACAGCCCATCTAAAAAAATAGTAAAAAAATTCGAAAAAATGTAAAATTTGGTTTGCAAGTACATATTCATTTTATAAATCATGTTGAACGGTTCGGATCGACCGTTAGAATTTTGAAAAGTCAAATTTTGAGCCGTAGCACGGACCCCATCCGTGCTATGCATAGCACCGTAGCCTCACTCTTTTTTTTTTTGTCCTTCTTCAATTTTTCCTTTAATTTTCTGATCATTCCTTCAATACATACAATCTCACGATTAACAAATATTTCCTACATGCATGAAACAGAGAATAGCTAATCCTTCCTTTGATTTGCTACATGTCATGAAACTAAGAATTATAGCTGGACAATTTCATTACATTAATGCTACACTTAAGTTGTACCTGTTTTTTAAAGAAATGTGACAATTTAAATTAAGAGCCACAATTTTTATATGACATGGAAGTATTTAGAATTAGAGAAAATTTCTAGTGTACCCATACAAACGTTTGAAATTGCCAATATCCCATCAAAATACCATAATATCCAATATTCCCATACAAATTTAACATCCTTTCTTCTATCTCCTTTTATATATTTTTCTTTTTATTTAATTATTTTAAATTATAAGTTGCCCATTATGCCCCTCCGATTGTAAATGGACATGTTTATTAATGTTTAAACATGATTGAATTTACAAGTGGATTCAAGAACGCTTTGTTTTCGCTTCTAAAATCACAAAAATGAACATATTAAAATTAACTTATAAACCTTTTTATTTTTACAACTTTGACATGTAAAGACGTACTCGTGAAGTAGATCGGTTTCAACAATTTGAATTTGTAAATTTTAAATTCAATTTCATATGTTTTGAGATAAGCTACCGATACTTTAGTGAGCTTAAGAATACCCTCGTTCTACTCAGATAAATTAACTTTATTATATTTCTGTATCATTTATGTTTTAGATAGGGTGTATATCAAAGTTTTCAATTCTTTCCATCATCAAAAGCTGTTAGTTCTGAATCATATTTCAATATTTCAATATGTCATCATAAAAATTGAAGATTGACTTCCATATTGTATCAGATAAATATACGACCTATTTAAAATATTAAAATTACATTGTAATTTTATTCCATCCTCTGATTTTTATAGAGTACAAGCTTGTCAAGAAAAATGAGCATCTCTCAACCACTCCGTGATAATCTAATTAAGAATACTTATCAGCAATCTCCGTGAGAAAATTAGTAAGCTCTTCAGGGGCCGACAACATCGCCATGTGATCAGTTTTAATTATTTTCACTTCTTTCACTATATTGCTACTGTTGATCATTGATTGCTGATACTCTTTTGGGATGGCTAAATCTTCACTGCACACTATATAAACAGCGTCAACTGACCCGTACCGCGCCTTAGAGAATGGTTGTTCAAGCCTCAGGTCTTCAAGAAACAGAGACGATACTCTGACCAAATTCATTGCTAGTGTGTAATCCTGTTGATGATATTGTATTATAGCACCAGCAAAACTATATGAAAAATAATAATAATCAATGATCCATCGATAACATACCTCTGGAGAGCAGAGTTGGTACAATTTTGACTTCATTATATCTGGTCCGAAAAACATGGAAGTCAGAATTTTGTTTCCGAAATGTACTGGTCTGAACTCTGTATCCATCCATGCTGACAACGGCCGTTCCTGAGCAGACTTCATAACATGACAACAACAAATTAGTATTGATGACAAGCAAA
Organism: Carex parvula; assembly: GCA_025461045.1. Taxonomy (NCBI): domain Eukaryota; kingdom Viridiplantae; phylum Streptophyta; class Magnoliopsida; order Poales; family Cyperaceae; genus Carex; species Carex parvula. The sequence continues at coordinate 614,724 of JAJGRW010001345.1, forward strand.
ACTCTGTATCCATCCATGATGACATACAATTTAGTCAATGTATAGAAGGCGACATACATCACCACAAATAAAAGAAGAGTATGAAAGGACAGAAATTTATTTGGACGGATTGAAAATTTGAAACAGAGATAAGGACCATTGCTAATTCTGTGATATTTACTGTGTACTATTTCTAGATTTTTTGGGACTAATCCTCCAAGATATTTTGCTAGATATTCTGTGACTAATTCTGTGAAATTTACTTTGTAACATGGTGAGATAAGGATACTGCTATATAGGGGTGGATTCATGATTTTCATCATTGGGGGCAAACAAATAGTGAATCGGGTTCAAATTCATTAGCTAATCGGATACTAGATAAAAAACAATACTTTGAATTTTAATCTCTAATTAATGATTTAACTTCTAATTCTAATTACCAATTTGAATTTAAGAAATTTATTATAATTTTAACTCTAAATTTAACTCTAATTACAAATCAAAATTAACAGGATCCAACGACGGGTTTATCTCTGTTGCTGATTATTATGATTCAATCTAAATATCCGCTTACTTTTTATCATACCGCAGTTGATATTGGTACAATAATATTTTTCCGGTTATCCTTTTTTAATTTTTGTATAGTATTTTATTTGGTTTCCATTAAAGTACATATAGGATAATAGGAAGGATGTGAGAGTCTACTATACTACTCTTGCTTAAGAAAATAACAAATAAAGAAAAAAGAAAAGTTCAGACGAACAATAACAAACTAGTGTAATTGCAATTAATTAGCATACATTACATATATATAGGTACCTTATCAATGACATGTGATGGGGCTGAGGTCGAATCTGGCATGAAAGCAGTGAGAAATACTGCAGCCGAGATTTTCTCAGGGAACTCCTCCATTGCCAGAGCTATGTTTAGACCTCCCAAGCTATGCCCAACCAAAATTACCTTTTCCCCAGGCGGCAAGGATTCCAAGATTTCAAGCAAAGGTTGAGAATATTCTCTAAAACTTGGTACCTCAGTAATTTGCCTGTGATCTCTGCCTGATGCGGCCATGTCAGGCACCGTTACACGGTAACCAGCAGAGCGGAGTGCTGTAGTGACCTTGTACCAGCTCCAGGCACCATGACAGGCACCATGGATGAGTATTATGTGCTTGGAGCTGTTGTTCTCCATCTATAGATTGTCTTGTGTGATATGTATATATGTACGTACCTTTGGCTTATGTAAGGAAAGATGAGAGATCCCTGCAGTGCATATGTAGTTGAATGCAAGGGAATTCATATCACCTAAGGTAACATAATATTTATGTTTATATCTGAACCGTCCGATCGGAAGCGCACGAATATTAAAGAAGTCCCGTGCATTTCACCTCTGTCTGGATTGGTCCGGATTCTGATCCGACGGTCCTGATCTAAACAGAAATATTACGTTACCTCAGAGGATATGGACTTGAATAGAAGGGGGCTAGGTAGGGGTGTCAACGGGTACGACACGGGTCGGGTGGAGGCATTTTCATACCCGTACCCGTTATGATAACGAAAAAAAATATTGACCCATACCCGTTTTTTTCAAATACAGTACGGGACAAGTAAACAAATAAAAAAGTACCATTGACATCTCGATTTGTGCTTTCGATAAAATATTTTTCAAAACAAGAAAAAAAAGAAAATAATAATAATGAATACAACTAAATTTGTCTTATAAAAATTTAATAAAATACAAAATTTTATTGTATCATGTATTATTTTCATACAAATATATATCGAGATGAGTTATTGATAGGTCTAAATTATATACACATTCGATCTAGTTTTTTATCACATAATAGCACCAAATATCTTGTATTTTAGTAGAGAATAGAATAAAAGATATCTAAGAATCAAGTTACTGCCAAAGTCTATTTAAGTTACAGAAAATGGAGCAAATTGTAGATCTTCTCGCAAGCTTTCCGAAAAGTGGTAGAACACTGAAAACGGAGTTACGGATCATAAGTTATGCCCGTTTGAATTTCAGAGCAGGACAGGAGAAACCGAGCCCAGTGCGGACGCACTGACCCAGAGTGCGGACGCACTCAGCCATCAGACACAGAAAACAGAAAAGTCCGAGCGCAGTGCGGACGCACTGACCCAGAGTGCGGATGGGTGCACCCGCACTCAGCCGACACACAGTTCGTATTTTGGCCATATCTTGGTCATACGAACTCCGATTTGAGTGATTCAAAGCTTGACGGAACCAGGACAAAGAGATCTACAACTTTCATGAAGGAAACAAATCCAAATTCGGAATGTATAATTCTGTACAGCCGAATCAATGGCCGCATCAGCCTGAAAACTGCTAAATATGGAAAGTTAGTGGGCGCCAAAATTAGAATAACTTGGTCTCCAAGTTATTAATCACAGAATTAGAAATATAGAAGTTAGTAGGTTTAGTGGGTGCTGAAAATATAACAACTTGATCCCCAAGTTCAGAAAATGACTAACTTAGTGGGAGCCGAAAATAAAACGACTTGATCTCCAAGTTCAGAAAATGTTATATAAGGCCAAGGAGGCCACAGGAGAAAGGATCCATTATCCATTATTATATCCACTTTCCACAAATTGAGAGAGAGAGATCATGCAGAAATTCTCGAAGTTCCAAGGAAGGAGAAGAAGAAGATTCAAGCAAGGAGTCGGCAAGATCGAGGTTTTAGATCTAAGAAAGGGTGTAGTCATTTCTTTATCTCATTTCTTATTATTTTTGCCAATCTTTGTTATGGATCTCTCCAAGAGAGAGTAGTTCTCTTTCTAGGGGTTTAGGTCAATGCATAAACTTGTTTAATTCTAGATTATTCGGATATTTGTTTTTATTATGATTGTGTTATCGGATTTGATTGCTAATTTCTGTGATTTATTCTTTATGAATTTCATTAGTACTCGTTCCTTTGAGTTCACCTGGTTAGGGTTTATTGAATTGAAGTAGTTTTGAAATCGCGTTGATCGTGTTTTTCCGCTTTAAGTTTATTAAATTCCGGCATTGGTCAAGTAGGAGACTACTAATTGAAACCATAAAGACACACCTTAGGATTGGGTTAGAAGCGACCGTACTTTGATATCCAATCCGGAACTATAGAAATTAAGGTTAGGATTTTGGTGAAGGACCGAAAGGCGAAGGCAAATCCTAATTAGGACACCTTAGAACAAATATTGATATATGCTTTGAAGCATGAGATTAAATATCTCTCTAGGTTAGTGACAGCCCTAGAATTCGAGGCACATTAATCCATAAAGCGCAAAGTATTTGTATTAATATTTGTTCCAAAGGCTAACATAGGTTAGAAACCTCATCAAATCAAACATGAATTCAAACAAACCGAATAAATAGAATTAGCAAGGAATTGTAGACCGAATACCCCTAGATCTCCTTAAACTTGAAAACCACCAAATCTTTCTTTCTTTTATTTTATTTACATTTATTGTTTGAAACTCCTCTTTTTCGGGTATTGAACCCAACTTTAGGATTTTAAGAACAAAACCCCCCCCATTTTACTTTTATTGTTTTGTTTTAAAAGTAGTTTTCTTTAATTAAAATTAGTGTTTCCCTCTCTCCCTGCGGATCGACACCTAAATACTACAATCGATAGGTTGTGCGCTTGCAACTAACATATTCTTTGAGTACGAAGGTTTATAAATTTTAAAGGCAAAAAGAGTACCAAATTCCTATATCTAAAATACTCAACAGTTATGGTGAGACGTGGAGTAAAACAAGTTTGTACTCCACGCCATATTTTTATTTTGAAAATTCAAACAACCGATTCCGAACAGCTCAACATGTTCTCTATATTGAAATGTGCATGGAGACTAAATTTTACATTTTTTGGAATTTTTTTACTATTTATTAAGCCACTTTGAAAATTGCTGATCCACTGTGAACAGTAAAAATTTCTGGATCACCGGATCAGCGATTTTCAAAGTGGCTTAATAAATAGTAAAAAATTCAAAAAAATGTAAAATTTGGTCACCAAGCACAGTTCAATATAGAGAACATGATGAGCTGTTCGGATCGGTTGTTTGAATTTTTAAAATGAAAATATAGTGTCATGAAGTAAAAACTTGGTTTTACTCCACGTCTCACCATAGCTCATCTCTATATATATCTATATATATAATTTTATTTTTAAAATTTAACTTACATGATAACGGGTAAGATAACGAAAAAAAATCTTTACTCTTACCCTTACCCGTACCCGATAAGCTAACGAAAAAGAAATCTTACCCTTATCCGTATTTTCGGATACGATACGGATCAGGTAAACGGATAAAAGGGTGCCATTGACACCCCTAGGGCTGGGCCGGCGGCTGAATGGAATTCTGATCACCTAAAGTATTTCAAAATCAGGTCCGTTCATTAGATATTAGCACAAATTTTAAAGCCCATTCATACAGGCTTGGATCGAATTGGACGTTCCAGATTTAAAATCAAACGGTGAGGTAATGCAGACGGACTGGTTGAAAGCGTGACTAGATATTCTGACAGAGACGGTACAAGAAAAGATATATGTTTAAGGATTTTAGTGTTTTACACTGAATTTTGAATTTGTCACATCTTATATAAAATTATTATAACTATTAGACTAAGCGGGTTCTCAGAAAAAAACATTGAAAGGAAAGCAATTATTAAGATTAGCATATAGGACTATAGGTGGAATATATATATATATATTTTTTAGTAAAAAGTGGAATAACTTTTAATATAAAAATTGCAAATAATTTTATTCTCAATAAAATTGTCAGCGAATCTCTCGCTGACCTTAAAAAAAATTACTTCTAATTTCTAAATATTAAACACATTTACAATGCATTAATTAATATATTACAAGCAATGCTCATTACATATGGATTATTAACAAAGAAGCAGTAATTCTTGATATTCGAACAAAATCGTATCATGTTTGGAACAAGTGTCATTTACGTTAATATGAAGTAAATTTAAAAGAGTAAGATGAAGTAATATTTGAGTTAATCTGAAGTAAGAATTTCTATTTTTCTAGGTAAATTATGCAATTAAAGTAACATTCATCTTATCTAAGATAAAAGAGGAGGGTTCAAATGCCTCCATTTTTCATGCCTCCACCATGCCTCCATTTTTAAAAACTTTAATAACTCAAAATTTAAAACTTAAAAGTTAAAATAAAACCGTTGGATATGATCTACATCATTTAATCTATGTGCTCATAAAAAATTATCACATTTTGATTTTGTTTTTATGTGAATCAATAAGTTGAAAAATCAACGTCTAGAAATTATCCACATTAGTATGTTTTTTTACAAGCTCTTGATGACAACCAAAACAAAATTGAAATGTCATAATTTTTTACACGTGCATAGAGAAAATGATTTAGATCATATCCAACGGTTTTATTTGATTTTTAAGTTTTAAATTTTGAGTTATTAAAGTTTTTAAGAATGGAGGCATGGTGGAGGCATGAAAAATGGAGGCATTTGAACCCTCCTCAAGATAAAATAAGATTCAGAAAAGCTAATGGAATGTTTGTGAGAGACTTTTCTCTCTCTTCATCAAGTCACTCCACAAGTTCCAATCAAATATAATTTTAATTCAATTTATCTTAATTTGAATAATCAATTTAATTCAAAGTAACTTTACTTCGCAACTAAATATGACTGTAGAGCCCTTCCTGAATTTATGAAGTATCAACCATGTATACACAAGTATCAAAACAATTTTCGGAAATACATGAGCTGGCTATGTTGCATGGATACGGGTACGGGTATCGTATCGGATACGATATGGATACGGAGATACGATAATTTTAAAAAATCTAGAATACGATACGTCTATTATATATATTATTTTTTATTATTTTATATATTATATTTAGATAATCATAACTTAAATCAAATTTGTATAAAAAATTAAAGGCATAACATAAGAATATATGAAATACTATTGTTACTGGAATATATCGCAAAGGAAACTTTGATGTAGTGGTTAAAGATTTTGACCTCTCAACAGGAAGCCCCAGTTCGATTCACGCGCGGGGCAGAAAAAAAATCCATTTTCGCTGGTGTAGGCGCTGCTCACGGGCGCGGCTCACAGGTGCGGGCACGGTTCGTAGGCGCGGTTCACCGTATCCACACGTATCCTGCCGTATCTGTGAGTTCCAATGGAGTATCGGCGACCGTATCGGCCAAGTAAGGATACGCCACGTAGGCGGATACGCCAGCTGGCATATCAGATATGCATCGGTGCCGTATCGGACGTGTATCGGTATCTGATACGTGTCTGATACCTATACGTTTCTGATACCGGCACGGACGCATGCGTATTTTTGCAAGCTTTCCGAAAAGTGATTTGCTGAAATCGGACACTCGAGCGCCGTTTTATGACCGTTTGAAGTTTCATCGTCGTTTTTTCCCTTTTCAGTGAAGATATCGTCCCTATTCATACCGTATTTTAGCGTAATTTACCGTATTTTAACGTAAGTTAATGTAATTTAACGTAATTTAACATAATTTAGTGTTATTCAACATAATTTCAATTAATCTATCGTATTTTAGTATAAATATGCTAATTATACATCAAAAGAAGTAATATAACAAATAATTTAAACAAAAATTTCAAATTTTCAGAGTTAGATTTCAATATTTTGATCTTCATAGTGTCTCTCTCTCTAAAAAAAAAAAAAAAAAAAGTACCAAGCCGACCAGAAAATAGCCGGCTTGGGTATTTTTCGATAATGGGTCCGATTCTGGACATAATTAATAATTTGTATTAAACTTTGGATATTAATAAAAATGTCGGCGAAATAAATCCACACCAAAAGTAAAGGCGCAGGAAATCCACACCAAAAGTAAATCGATTATTCATCGTAAAAACATCAAAATTAAAATTGCGGTGAGCGTGGATCGAACACGCGACCTTCAGATCTTCAGTCTGACGCTCTCCCAACTGAGCTATCCCCGCATTTCTGCTTTATCAATCCTAAGTTTTTTGTAAATAAGCTATAACATAAAATTGCACGCAGACGTTTCTTTTCATAAAGGAAATTAAACTTATATTATTATTTTAGAATGTTTAAACAGTTGGTCCGTATAATTTTTTTTAGGAATCAAATTTATATATATATTTTTATGATTTTTAGATAGAATTTTATAAGAATTTCGGACCAATCACATTAAGCCGATCAAATCATCGTTTAAATTCAAAACTTAATTTTAGAGCAATTGTACCGAACCATGATATTTAAAAGTATATAGTTCATATTGTTGTAGTGCGCAGAATAGTCAAATTATGACTCGACTCTACGGAAGATGATTTTTTTTCATAGTTTTCAATCCTATAGATCTTATAAATAATTTATTTCTTGATAAAATCTGAGAAGCATTTGTGTTTTTCCTAATTAGAAATATTTTTTCAAAAATAATTTTTTGTTTACGCATATAAGCATAGAACAAAATTGGAATGTTGTAGTTGTTGAACAAAATTAATGTTATTACCTGCTATGATTAAATACTGATTAAAACATCGCTAAATCAAACATTTTAAATTGAATTATGAGCCAGTGATAAACCTTGCATGCTAGCCAAATTTCTTTTATTATGCGATAAACTTCACAACCAATCAAGTGGAACAAATATTTCGGATTCATATCAAACAAACATGCTGAATTAATGTTTTGCTTTGATACTATTACTCTAATTGTGAAACCTGATGAGACCAAATATTTATTAAGCATGCTTTGTGTCATCGTCGATAATATATAATTTAAAAAAAAAAAAAGGCATAAGCCCGTTCCATTAAAATAAAACCATAATTACAAAGTCATTGTTCATCATAGTAAGATCTAGGATTTACTGATAAGGAGCACCAAAGAACCAAAAAGCTACATAATATGCATACCAACCAAGCTATATACCAAGCTTGTGTTGATTCTAAGTACCAAAAGTATGCTAAAGATGCTATAACTAAGCCGCATAGGAGATGGCTAATGATATATACTAAGTGCAAAAATTAATTTGGGATTGTCTTCACTGCTGACCAGGCATCACGGGAGGTTGATACACCACCATCTCCAAAGGCATATATTGATCTAAAGAAATTGCATCTTCAATAACTGGCATCCAGTCTTCTATAGCTTGTTTCACCTTTTGCTTGACATTTCCTGCCCAATAACAAAGTAGAGATTTTATTAGAAAGATAATCGTTCGAGCTGATTTAGTATTACAATTATTAAAATATCTATCATTTCTGTGACGCCAGAGTATCCAGCACACAGCACTTAGTACCATTAAGAAACCAATTTTTTCAGTCACTGGTAACTGCATTGCAAACTTAAGAATATCATCAAAAGAAATCCAGGTAGACATAACATCTTAACTTTTCCCTAGCCAAAACCACACTCTTTGAGCCAGAGTACAAGTTAGAAACAAATGTGTAATGGTTTCGTTTTCAACACAGAATTGACAAGATTGGTCACCAGACCAGCCTCTGCTGGCTAGGTTATCTTTGGTAAGTATTGAGTTATGGGTAGTTAACCACATAAATATCCTGATTTTTGGGGGAACAGGTAGGGTCCACCAGGCCAGTTCTGAGTTGGTAGGTAAGACACCTCTGAAATTTTAAAAAGTTGTACAAGGAGTGTGTAGTAAACTTCCCTGTATAATCTCATCTCCAAGCTATTTGATCTTGGGTTGATGTAAAGGAAATGGTACTAATGATGTGGAGAATTTCAGCCCATTCTACCAAATCCATGCCTTCCAGAGGTCTTATAAACCGAACCATTAACCCTTGTGAATTAATAACCTCACTAAAAGAGATGTGTTTAGTACTACATTGCCTATATATTACTGGATAACTAGTAGCTAATGAGCAGTCCCTAAACCATATATCCTCCCAGAACCTACATTGTGATTGCCTACATGGAATATACTGTACACTAATAGATCATATATGTTCTAAACTAGATATAGTATTCCAAAATGGAGATGGAGGGTTATTGTAGTCAACATATTTATATAAGATGATGTTTTTCCAAATAGCATTGTAATCAGGATTTTTGAACCTCCACCACCATTTTAGTAACAAAGCATTATTCATCTCCTTAAGATCTAAAACCCCCATCCCTCCAAATTGTTTAGCTAAGCAAATAGTTTTTCAATTTACTAAAGCATATTTTCTTTTTGTTTCTGTGCCTTGTCACAAGGATCTCCTTCCAATTTTATCTATTTGATTGAGAACTGTCTTAGAGATTTTGAAAACTGATAAAGCATATAAGGAGATGGAGGATAAGACTGAGTTCAATAATGTAATTCTACCACCTATAGAAAAAAGTTGACTTTGCCAGCTAGGTAGTCTGGCCTCCAATTTATCTACTAAAAATTGCCAATCACTGACTGCAAATTTTTTTATGTGTAAAAGGAGTTCTATATATTTAATAGGAAATTGTCTCCATTGACATCTAAATAGGTGGTTTAAGGTGGAGGTTTGTGGATCTAGGTTTATACGATACATCTCAGTTTTGTCGTAGTCGATAATATATAATAAGAAAATGAAATATTAAATAGAGACCCATTAAGAGAGATCAATAATCTGAACATGGAGAGCAATAGCGTAACAGAAGCGAGAGCACTATTCGTCCTCGAAACCTTATACTTCACTGATCTGTGGGGTCCATGTTCACTGGCGCCACAGTTCACCTCTCTAAGTCAAGTCTTCCCATTAATTAACTAATTTTCTAAACCCCACTAACCCGCATTATCCCATTTCCTCTCCTTGGCAGTTGGCACCCAAACTCCCAATTGCATCTTCAGTCTTAAATCTCCATTCTCTTTCGAATTCACAGCCTCTCCTGATCTCCTAGCTTCTGGTTTTCCTTTAGCTTATCATGGAGTTCGTAGCATCAATATTTGAAAATGTGTTCCGCCCTTTGAAGGACTTCTTTGCAAAAACCTACGGCTACGTGGCAGCGTCTCACTACTACATCGATGAACTACAAGACGAGATGAACGAACTGAAGAGTAAGAGGGACGATGTAGGGAGGATGGTAGATGCGGCCGAGCGCCAGGGACTTGAGGCCACTAGCCAGGTAATTCACCTTTTTACTAGCAAGTAAATTATTTTTTAAGCTAGGAATTTGATGTGATTTAACCTAGAATTGTGTTTAGCAATACAAATAAGTCAAGCGGGTCAAAATCAATAATAACATTGGCACTTCTAAGCTTAGGATCGGCATTGGTACCCACATTGATAGCCGAATTATTTGGCATTTTTAATGTAGGTTAAGTGGTGGCTGGAGAGTGTCGATAAGCTGGAGGAGGAAGTGGGGTTGATCAAGTCTGAGTACGAGGCGAGACTTCGGTTACCAGTGGATCAGGCTGCCAGTATTCGCATTACATACCTGCTCAGCAAAAAGGCAGATGAAACCATGGAAGAGGTGCGTAATTTGAAGGAGAGGACTTTTGCTAAAGTTGCTGATGAGCTCGTTCAGGTAATTTGTGGATCACTTTCCTAAATCAGTAAATTGATTGACCATTTTTTAAGAGTCATGTATAGATATTATCATTTTGGAGCTTTTTGGTTAAGATCCTTAATTTGGTATATCTTATCCAATTGTACATTGTATGGATGCCACTACAGATCTAGGTGGATGTGTTATTTTAATGTCAGACCAGTTTGTCGAAATTGTCATTGAATACAACTACTTATAATTGAGCACTTTAGATTATCTAATTAAGCATGGTTCAGATCATCAAATCTAACAAGAATGATCTGCAGGTTAGGATAATCTCACACCATCATTATCCGATACCTAAAGCTAAAATTGAAATCATTAATGCACATTTTCAATTCCTGTTTAGCTACCACTAATTTTTAATAAACTTTTGTTCTTTTAAAACAGGTCCGCTTTGAAGAGATGCCAACAGTCCCTGTGGTTGGAATGGATCCAATACTGGAGCAGCTTAAAACATCCCTAGAGGATAGCGAAATTGGCATTATCGGTATCTTCGGCATGGCTGGTGTTGGTAAGACCGCCTTGCTAAACAAGTTTAATAATGAGTATTTAGTAGGAGCAGAAGGAATCAATGTGGCTATCTATATTGAGGTCACACACGATTACGACCTCAACAAGATTCAAAAGATCATTGGCGACCGGCTGGGTCTTTCGTGGGATAAAAAGGGCCCAAAAGAGCGTGCGGTTGTTTTGTACAAAGTGCTCAGCAAGATGAATTTTGTGATAATTTTGGATGACATTTGGGAGCCAATTAACCTGCGGATGCTCGGCATCCCTGTGCCAAAGCAGCAATCAAAGAGCAAAATCTTCCTATCCACACGAATTGAAGATGTGTGCGATCGAATGGATGTGAGGCGAAAGGTAAAGTTTGATTGTTTGCCCTGGGAACATGCATGGGAGCTGTTTCAGGAGAAGGTTGGTGATGCGCTAGCACATCCTAACCCAGAGATCCATCGTCTGGCAGAGATAGTAGCAATGAAGTGCGACGGCCTCCCTGTTGCACTTATCACAGTTGGGCGCGCTTTGGCAAGCAAGCGCACGACCAAAGAGTGGAAGCATGCCATCACGGTGTTGAAGATTGCACCGTGGCAGCTTCTTGGAATGGAGAATGACTTGCTTGTGCCCCTCAAGCACAGCTATGATAACCTTCCTAATGACAAGTTGAGATTGTGCCTCTTGTATTGCTCCTTATTTCCAGAAGATTTTTCGATTTTTAAGGAGTGGATCATTGGTTATTGTATTGGTGAGGGTTTCATTGATGACCTGTACACCGAGATGGATGAGATATATAACAAGGGGCATGATCTCCTTGGAGATCTTAAGACAGCCTCATTGTTAGAAAGTGAAGATGAGGAGCACATCAAGATGCATCCCATGGTCCGTGCTATGGCCTTGTGGATTGCATCTGATTATGGCACCAAGGAGACAAAGTGGCTGGTACGTGCTGGTATTGGTCTGAAGGAAGCCCTGGGGGCTGAAAAATGGAGTGAGGCCGAGAGGATTTCTTTCATGAGGAATAACATTTTTGAGCTGTATGAGCAGCCCAAATGCCCATCTCTCAAAACTCTTATGCTCCAGAGCAACCCTGCGCTGGAGAAGATATGTGACGGGTTTTTCCAGTACATGCCAACTCTACGTGTGCTGGACCTTTCACATACATCCATTAGTGAGCTCCCATCAGGGTTAAGTGCATTAGGTCAACTTCAATACTTAGATCTGTACAACACCAACATTAAAGTCTTACCAAGTGAGCTTGGAGAATTGGTCAATCTCAGATTCTTATTGCTCTCCCACACGCCACTAGAAACAATCCCAAATGGAGTGTTGTGCCGTCTGACACTGCTTCAGGTCCTTTACATGGATCTCAGTTACGGCGACTGGAAAGTTGGCACTAGTGGAAGTGGGGTAGAATTTCAGGAGCTGGAGAGCTTGCGGCGGCTCAAGGCTTTTGATGCCACAATCAAAACTCTTGCCGCTTTGCAAAGGCTAGCTCAATCACCTCGTCTTGCAGGGTCCACACGTAACCTCCTGATTAAAGCTGCAGCTGGTTTGAAGACTCTCGAGCTCCCATCGAGTGACTTGTGGAAAAACATGACTAAATTGAAGAGAGTTTGGGCATGGGCTTGTGCTGATCTGGAAGAGGTGGTAATTAATGGACCTGCTGTCCAGCATGAAAATGATCCCAATATGTTGAGTAACGTCATTCGTCGTGGGTACAGCACAATTCCTGATGAGGAGCAATTGGTTCTTCCTGACTTGGAGAGCATCATCCTCCAGCAACTTCAGAAGGCAAAGATTATATACAAGGGAGGTTGCTTACAACAGCTCACTTCACTCTTTATCTGGCACTGTCCTGGGCTGGAACATCTGATCACTTGTGCAAATGATGAAGGTGAGCAGCAACTGGTCATTATTGAGGCATTTCCAAAATTAAAGGAGCTGTATCTGCACGGATTGATGCAGTTTAAGAGCTTTAGCACTGAGAGATATCTCCTCTCTTTTCCTTCTTTAGAAAACCTCAAGGTGATTGAATGCCCCCGGCTAAAGAAACTTGAGTTATCGGCTAAAGATTTGATGGAGATTCATGGTGCAAATGAATGGTGGAATGCGCTTGAGTGGGAGGATGATATGGAGGTTAAAGAGAGATTCAGGCCCCTATTCAGGCCTTTGCAGTGATTATAGAGGTGCTTTACTGCCCTTCTTTATTTAGTTGGATATTTATTTTTTGTTCTCTCCTTCTGTTGTTTGAGCTAGTTCATTCCTTTTCTATTGGTCCATTTGAGAGCTTGAGATGATGCTGTTGATGTTTGAATCTGTTATAGTGTTTTGTGAAAATATGGTCAGTTGGTAGTGGTTTCTCAAATACCCAGATTCCAGAGTTTTTATAAGAAACAATGAATAAGAAACTTTGATGTAATTCCTTTTCTGGAAGTTTTGATATAATTCCAGCATCATGTATCATCTGTAGCTTTTTATTAATTTTTTTCTTAAATATTATGATGAATAATGCGAATTTAAATGTAGAACCCACTCAGAGCAAAAGTAAAAGGGTATGGAACACATTTGATCATTATCTTGATTTTATGTATAAATCCAACCGTCAGCTGATATGAAATTATCAGTATAGAATGGAGCATCTGATCCTCTCTCTTATCAACTACAATAATAAGAACTGGGTAGAAAGAAATACTTTACACTGGTCAGTGCTCCATGTTCAAACAAAGTAAACTTATGTGTTTTGTTGCAACAGCCAAGATTGCAATGCTATTTTTTCAGTTGATGGTTGAGGAGTCACGTGTTCTTATGGATGAAATAAAGAAAAAGGGAAAAAAGTTGCCGAGAAATTAATCAAAGTAAAAGAGGGCTCTTTTGTACTGGAATCTTGTAAGATGCACACGATTGCTTTTGAAACTATTTCTTACTGCTTTTTTAAATAATGTGATTCTGGTATCAGCGAGGGTCAAACCTGTAACTTTTCCTGTTATGTTTATCTCTGTCATGTTCTTGCTGGTACAGTAATTTTTCTTCATCTGGACAGTAATTTTTTTTTCAAAACCTTTACCATGCTGGTACAATAATTTCTGTCATGTTGATACAGCTAATGGTGTGTTGCTTTGAACAGAAAACTGGTATTGTACCTGTTTTATCTACTGTGTTGCTTCTAACAGTATCATTAATGACCATGTTGCCAGTACGTGTAAAGTGGTTCTGCCACTTTATTGTAAAGTTCACAAGATAGCACTAACATCAGTTATTTTTGCTAAAGCTTGTTGCTTGCTTGCCAGAGCTTGTGATAGTGTTTAGTATTTAAAAATGTTGGTCCTGATATGTTTTCCCTTTTACTTGTCTTGCCGGTTTGATTAAAGTTCTGATAAATGAAGGCTTTCAAAGAGAAATTTGGGCTCCATATATATTTTCCTTGACTATTTTTCCTTCCCTTGCCCTTGTCTGTGATGGAGTATCAATCAACACCAAACTCTGGTTTGCTATCTGATTGAGTTGATTAAATATCCCCTTTTTAATGATTGGAACATGATCAATAATGACCATTTCTCTTGTGCTCTTCAATAATGGTTGAAATGAATGGAACATGATCATTAATGATTGATTCAATTGTTGATTGTATTGCTGATTGAATTTGAAAATTATTGATGTAATACAATACTAAAGTACCGCACCTGTATTTGTGAACACGTTATTTATTGGTGACCCCATTACATATGACATGAGATTGTAAAGTAATTTTTTTTCCTTTTAAGTTCTTGCAATAATGAAGCTTACAGTTCAATTTAAATTGTGCAAAGGAAATTAAGGAAAGAAGCAAGCAAATGAGGCCCAAAAAAAATTAAACCTTGATTTAAGCTACAAACTCCAACTAAACAAAGGATAACTTACACTATGATTTAACTTTAGAGCTCAATCAAACATAAATAATTTAGGCTGAATTAAGTTGAAATAACTAATTTAGACCTCCCAACCGTTATTCATTTTAACATCTCATATTATTTAGTATTCCTCTTTTTGTTGGGACAACCGTTCTTCATTTTAATATCTCAAAGAAGCCATACAAGTAGGGGTGAAAATAGTATGGATAATATACGATATGTATTCGAAATTAGATGTGGATATCTGATATATGAATATCCGTAAGAATATGGATATGTATTCGAAATAGTATGGATATGGATACTGATATGGTTTTACGTTTCAATTATCCGTAAGAATAATAGATATATATCATATATTTTAATATATATTATGAACAAAATATTGTTATTCACCATTAAAATTAGATAAATATTATAAATTTTGGTATTTTTTAGTATTATTTTAATAAATATCTGGTCCGATCCGTATCCGTATCCGAAAAATAAAAAATAATATAGATATAGTTTTACCACTATCCACTCCATTTTCACCCCTACCTACAAGCCAAATTTCCTTTACCTCAAATTAATACTATTGGCATGAAAATATACTCTTTGAAGCGATTAGCCTAAAGCAGCCTAATTTTCAACAATAAACCATCGCAAGGAAAATCAAGGTTCTAAATAGCGCGCTATAGCGCCGTTATAGCATTTTCGGACCATAAAAGCTATGCCGCTATTGGCGCTATAGCGCGCTATTTCGCACTATAGCGGCGCTATATGGGCATAGCGCCGTTTTTTCAGCCGTTCCGCTATGACGCGATAAACGCTATTTAAACCTTTGATGAAAACAGATAAATATTGGGAAGAACAATGAAAGAGTTTTAAGAAATGCACAAGTCACATTCATGAGAGAGACTATAGTACTTTGCAAAGCACAGATCGATCATAGCATGAATCTATTTCTCTGTTTAAAGTCTAAACAGACGATCCCAAACTGCTCAACATGATCTCCATAAGAAATACTACTTGGAGACTAAATTTTTTATTTTAAATTGTTTTTTATTATTATTTTAAATTGGTTGAAAATTACATTCAAGTTTTGAATGGTTCAAAATCTTTATATCGGATGATTTTCTACCTATCTAGAAAGATAGTAATAAAAATTCTGAAAAATATAAAATTTGATCTCCAAGTATATTTTATACGAAGATCATTTTGAACGGTTCAGATCAAATATTTGTACTTTTTTAAATAAAGATATTGTCATATTGATCCATAGCACGGAACGTTCCCGCACTTGCAAAGCACTCCAACCAAATGGCCTGATTTTTGTAGTGTGGGCTAAAACGGGGCTATTTAGAACCCACAATAGGTTACTGAACCAGGCTAATATTTTTTCTTTGGATAGTATGTTCTGGGCCGATATCCTTTGATCAACTAAACAAAAGTTCATACAATGTGCAAGGCCTGAGAGATAAAGAGAAAAGGTCCAACAGTTGGACATCGTTTTATGAGGTAGCACCGTAAAAGAAATAGCCTCAAATGCAAGATATGAATATTCTTCCAGTCAGGAAGCAAAGGATAACTTTACTCTCAGAAAAGGAAGCAAAAAAAGCAAGCAAAAGTACCCCAAGTCCAGCGCAGCCAAATCATATAAAAAAAAGTGCAAATTCTTTGCTCTGTAAACTAGTCCAAATCAAGGAAAGAACCTTGTTTACCGTGTAACAGCAGTGCTCACATCCTTCTATAAATGTGGTTCAACAAAACCCAAGGTACTCACATCTGACCTTCTCATTTTCATACTCATCAAATAGCATCCCCCAATTCGCACAAACTTCCTATATCATAAAAATGGCGAAGGGTTTGGTTGTTTTCTTGTGCTTTGTTCTATTGGTATCAATGACGGCTGCAACACAGTTCAAAGTTGGTGGTACCGGTCAATGGAACGTTACTGAATCGGGTGCCAAGTCCTATAACCAATGGGCACAGGCAACCCGGTTTAAAGTTGGTGACAGCATAGGTAATTTCCGTTGTAATTTGAAGGGACAGTAATTTCAATGTGATTGATCGATTATTTGCTTTGCAATATTTTGCTTCCATTTTCCTTGGTACTTGTTTCGTTTCTTCTATGAACAACTTGATGCAGCATACGCCAATCACTTAGAAATTGTACCATTAGAAGCCGGAATGGCCATTGATACATTATTGAAGTTTTAATGTTATTTCATCTTATACTATTAAAAGGCTTTATTTTCTTATTAATTTTATTTATCTTCATTTTTTTTTTTTTACAGCTTTCACTTACCCAGCAGAGAATGACTCAGTACTCGTAGTAGATTCAAACTCATACAACAGTTGCGACACATCATCTCCCATCGACCGGTTCAGTGATGGCAACACAGTTTTTACATTAACTAAATCCGGACCCTTTTATTTCATCAGCGGAAACCAGGACAACTGCAAGAAAGGCGAGAAGCTTCACATAGTCGTCTTAGGAAACCGCAACAACAGCACTGGCTCAGCACCATCTCCTTCTCCTCCTGCTGAAGCTCCATCTGCTTCATCACCTCCGCCACCTCCTTCTAGTGACGGGGAGACTACACCTGCCAGTTCCATTCCACCACCTCCGAGTGCGGCATCTCTCCCCGTGATCAGCCTTATGGGAATGCTAGGCTTGGTCTTTGTGCCTTTCTTGAATCTTGTGTGAACTTCATCTATGCTGGATTTAAGTGATTTGTGAGTTATTTTGAGGGGATTGGTTTGCTGAGATGTAACTTTGAATCTTAATTAATATTTATTTTTTAACATATAAGGTGTGAATGTAATGGTTAATTTGATTGTGATTTGTAAAGTGGATTGATTTTTATATTATATCTATTGTTGAATTTGAAACTTTTCATTTCATGAAGAACATAAATTCACTTTAATTTTGTTGGGTTGAAAGGGACAAGTGCAATTTGTGACAAAAACAATGATTGTGTTATAATTTCTGAAATGATGTTGTTTTAATATATTACATTGTTTGAGGATTATATCAATTAGACTAGTTTAGTATGTGAGAACTGCTTATTTAATGTCATTATGTGCCGGTATATGGATGTTATTAATTTGTTGGCTTTTAATATTATGTTGATTGCTACGATCTGTGTAACTTGTATTAGCAGAAATATGATCTGTTAAACTTCTAAGATCTGTTCAATTGCACCTACATGTGAGAACTTCTAAGATTGTTACTCATTTCAAAACGAGTAAACTTCATGGAGACTGACAGAGAATTGGGAGAGAGATCCAGGCAGCGGAGTCAGAGAAATTGGTTTCTCTGGTTTCCCTCTTTGGTTCCTCTGTTTTATTGACAGAGGGAGAGGCGAACTGGAGAGAAACTTAGAGCATTTACATCCCAGCAACTCAAATGAGTTTCTAAATAACTGTTAACCACTTTTTAGAAATTGAGATCTCTAAAGTTTTTAACTCTTAAATTCCTAAAATTAATTTTAGAGTTTCTATTAAGTCATGTCAGCAATAAATTAAAAAAGAGAAATAATTTGAGTCAATTATTTGACCAGCGTGGAGTTTATTATAAACAGTTTCTTAATAAAAAAATTTCCTGCATAGTTTCTAAATAAGAAACTCTCTCACATTCCTGAAACTGAATTATAAACTACCACATCAGATTAGAAACTCTTATAATATCAGAGATGTAGATGCTCTTATATTAAAATTTCTTGGGTTTATTTTTCTTTATAAAAGCAAACTGCACAGATCACCGCGTGAATCTAACGGTATACCATAGCTACATAAATCTGACCGATGAAGTATGATCCAACCATTTAGATCTACCAACAAATATACAGTTATTAATCTGCAGCTGTTGGATCTTAATATAAGGTTTTTCAAAGAGAAAAAGATGAGCATGACCCTCATTTTTCTTCAAAAAAAAAAAAAAAAAAAAAAGAGAAAAAGACCAACACTAGGGTGTTCGACAATACATCTTTTAGCTTTTTAAAGCATATTTAGAATTTTTTTTTATAGTTGCTTAATTTTTTTTCAAACATAAACTTTTTAGTGTACATTAAACTCATCTTATTTAATCTTTTTTCACATGAAATTTTAATCATACCCAAGACACATCTAATTCCGAATGAAGTCTTTTTAATATCTATTAATAAATTAAGACAACCAGATATAAATTTGTTAATTGTGATACAATTTAATCCCATTTGGGATGTTTGGTTGTGGACTAAAGTTAATGAGAATGAAATTTTTTTACTTCATTTCACATATTTTATATCTGATTTGGTAGTTAAATTTATGACTTAAATTAATCTGCCTAGAGGATTAAGATATTAGAAAGTGAACATTTGCCTATAACAGAGAGTTCTACAAATAGAATAAGTGTGGAATAAGTAGTAACTTACTCCGAATTAACTCACATCATAATTCATCTTATTCCTCATCTTTTACTCAAGTATAAAATAAAAAATTTACTTCACCTCTTACTCCACTATACAAGTAATCATATTAATCCAATCAAGTACGAGATTGACTAACCCAAAATATTGTGAATTTTGAAATCAATAAATTAAGTACGAGATTGAATAATCTGACAAAAATATTTTAAATACGGATATTGTAAAAATGATCGAGTAAAATCTAATCCGCCATTGTCCATGATTTTTATTAATATAATGACATTATTACAAAAATAATATGAGACGATGTTATTTTTTTATTTTTAATTGAAGTTTGCTTTAATTTATTGTTAGTTATATATGGTACCTTTCCCTAATAAATTATTTTATAATAAAATCTGTCAAATTCATAAAATTTCACCAATAAATGTACGAATTAAATAATTTCTATTTGATAATTATTTTGTTATTAACTAAAATATATAATCCGACGGGACAATTCAGAAAATGGGCAATCAAGCCGACAGCAAATCGCTGAACAGTGCAAGAGATTTTAGTTAGTTCATATGTCAATAATACGTACTTTTGCCTTCTTTCTTTTTTTTCCGCATATGTAACTTGTAATTTTGTACTATGTTGATATTTGAATACAACAAACATGTGGCCAATTTTCTAAAAGGAAAAAAAATTAGCCTTTGTGCCTGTGCCTGTGGGGATGGCGCTGTTGTTGTATGTAATCTTTTAATTATTTTGTTTGTCTAATTTATAAAAAAAAATATAATAATTGTATTTAATAATTTTATTGTATGAGCGAGTTTGCAGATTCAATAACATTATAATTGCAAGATTAAAGTTTGAAGAACCAATGGAATCAATAAGACTTTACGAAGATCAAGACTATAGATTGTAATATCAAATAGATAAGTAAAGTAAATTGAGATTGTTGATTTCAGGAACTATCCGTTCGGTACAGAAGCAAACCGTTTAGTACGGAATGTATTGAATGGTACCCAATGGATACGGATATGAAGCGTTGCAGTATGGAAGAATTATTCCTTTTGACAAACCCCGTTTGGAACGGAAAGTTCCGTATCAAGTCAGAGACTTTCCAATATATCATATGTCGTTATGAACGTATACCATCCGTATTATACGCTACTTGAGTAACACATAATTGGGGAAAATACACTATCTGTTATGTACGGACCTAAACGTACTGAACGGAAAGCGTAAATTTCAAAAAGGCGAAAAACCCTAACTGCAACACATTTGAACTATCCGTTCGAACAGAAGTTTTACATCTGAACATATCAGTTAAATACCTGAATTTGGAGCTCCCTTTATAAATAAAGTAACTCCAGTCTCAAGCAAGCCGCCCCTAAATTTCAAATAGCACTAGTTTTGTGTTCTTGAGAGCTTCATTTTTTTAGAGAGCTAAAACTTCAAAACTCCAATGATAATTTCAAATCCACTTAACAAATCTTCTCTAGATTTAATTAGAGTGTTAGTTCTTATTCGATAGTGATAAGATTTACGTTAGTGCTCTCTTATCATAGTCGAGTGACTTCTCCACTTGTAAGGCATTAAGGGGCATTAAGAGACTCTCCAGCTCGAGCTTCTAGGCTCAACTTTGTACACGAGTTAGGCTGTGACTTTCCACATTCTTTGGGCTCACGTGTCACGAGTTGTATCCTTTCTTTTTGGGTAATAGGAAAGGAAGGCCGACGAGGTTGCTCTACCCTGGAAACATAGGCATTTTACGCGGAACTCTGTTATCATCCCGCTTGTCAAATTTCTCTAACTCTACTCTATTTACTTTATTTGCACACGCTTGCTTGTTGATTTATTGACTTGTTAATTTAAAGAGTTAAACCGAAAAACGTCTAAGAGTTTTTAAGACTACCTATTCACTCCCTCTAAGTGATGTTAGGGATAACAGGTCGCATGATTTTCTGCCACGACATCAATTAATGTGACCCCTTACGTGGCATACCAATAACCAATGTTGTAAAAAATGGTCGTTTAACTTGACTAATCGGCCGATTAGTCATTGGCAGTGACCAAACTGTTACGAATCGTCTGTTTCCATTTATACTAGTTCAGATTTTTTGGTTTTGCATTATGATAAATATTTGATTTTCTTTTTCTCTTTTCACCTAATTTATGTAATTGGAATTGACCATCGTGAAGATTTGTATAACTTTATAATTAATAAAGAGTGAGGCTATGGTGCTATGCATAGCACGGATGGGGTCCGTGCTACGGCCAAAAATTTGACTTTTAAAATCCTAATGGTCGATCCAACCGTTCAATGTGATAACCATATGAATATGTACTTGCAAACTAAATTTTATATTTTTTCGAATTTTTTTACTATTTTTTTAGATAGGTAGAAAAATCAGTGTTTTCTGAAAATTCTGGACCATCAAAATTCTACCTATCTAAAAAAATAGTAAAAAAATTTGAAAAAATATAAAATTTAGTTTGCAAGTACATATTCATATGGTTATCACATTGCACAGTTGGATCGACCATTAGAATTTTAAAAAGTCAAATTTTTGGCCGTAGCACGGACTCCATCCGTGCTATGCATAGCACCATAGGCTCACTCATTAATAAATCACCACCCAAATCAAATCATCTATCACAATCTAGTTCCGGAACATGTAGGTTATTTTCCTCCTACATGCAGGCGATTCAAACCCTAGGCAGCCGCTTCGTTTCCTCTTCCAACACACTTCAATCCATTTCAATCCATTTCTCTGTCACCTCTTTTAGACTTCTCGTCCGACAAAGCGCCTCCTCTCTCTCGTCTCTACCTTGAGAGGAGAGGAGAATGAGAGAGGGAAGGAACCGGAGCTGATCAGAGCTGAGAGCAATGTATTGTCGGAGTTCAGAGCGTTGAGTCTCTACGACATCTCGATCGGAGCGCGGGTGGGTAGATCCTGTCATCGGAGCACAGCGGCAATCGAAAAAGTGGATCCAGTCGTAGAGAGCGATAGGGAAAGGTAATAGGGTAATTATGAATGTAATAAGTGAGATTAGAGTTATTTATAGTAGTTTGGAGTATTTTGTGAGAATAAAAGAGTGGATTTAGGTTTAGAGTCACTTGACTCGCTGTAAGTTCGTTTTTTTTTATCAATGAATTATATTCAGTTCACGTTAAAATGTGGAAAATTTATAAAATAATGGTCACATATTTGATGAGCAACGCATCAAAAAAAATATTTTTTTTTTAACGTGAACAACCTACAGAAAATATTGCCTATATTTTAGATGTCATATTTTTATTTAAATAGCAGTGGCAAAGCTTGATCCAAATAAATGTGGGGCTGATTATATAACCTTTTTTTTAATTAAATAAACCTTTCTATTTTTATAAAACTTCTATGTATACAAATAGTGTGTCGAGTTTTGGAGAAACTGAAATTATAATTTTAAAACATAATGATATTGAGGAGGGTTCAAATGCACCATAATTTTTGTGCTCCAATATACTCCACATTTTTTATCTCTATTTTCAAAGTCTAAACAGTCGATCCGAACCGTTCAACATGATCTTCATAATAAAATATGTTTGCAGACCAAATTTTATATTTTTTTTAAAAAAATTTATAATTTTTTAGTTAGGTACAATATCACTTTATCGGATGGTCCAGAATCTCCTTAAAAAAGTGATTTTGTATATACCTATCTAAAAAAATAGTAAAAAAATTCTGAAAAATATAAAATTTGGTATCAAGCATATTTAATTATGAAAATCATGTTGAGCGGTTCAGATTGACTGTTCGGACTTTGAAAATGAAGATAAAGGATGTGGAGCATATTGGAGCACAAAAATAATGGTGCATTTGAACCCTCCTCAATGATATTATAATTAGATTATAATAACTAAAAACGCATAACTAGATTTCATATTTTGAGGAGTTTGCATGGAGCCTCCCTCTGCTCCTTTAAAACTCTGTTCGTGTTGAATAGTATTTATTGTCAAAACTATTTGAGTTATATAAAATTTATTTCACACAGAATTTCAATACTTACAATTAAATAAAATTAGATTAGGAGTACATATAAGTTGGAAAATAGGAGCCAAGAGCATTCTTTCTTTCCAAAAACTGGAGAAGATGTCGCTGTTTTTAGGATGCAGTGGTTCAAAGCACCGTAGGCTAAAATTGGACGGGGCCTGTGGGCGTACATGAAATTTTATTTTTTTCAACTGTAGGCGTACATGAAACATATATTTAAGTTCTGAATAATATAGTATATACTTCTAAATTGCTAACAGAAATTTGACATCTGAAAATAGTCTAGATTATTTTCAGATATATGGTGTTGTTTAAAATGATGAACAGAGGGATCAGCTATTAACATGAACCCCCAACTACTACTATTGTTGGGGGCCTGAATTTACCGTGATTCGATTCATGGTATTCAGCTGAAGTTGTAAATGGAAAACCCGAATTTGATCCAATCTAAACTAAATAGTTAGCTCCATTGCAGAACAATTATAGCTTATGCAAAAGATTATAGCTCTTGATCAATTACTTGGTATATGATTAAGTTTTGAAAAAAAAAATATAGCTAATGCAAAAGAATTACAATTGATTCACACCATTCGCATAGGAAACAATCTGAAAATTTATCCCCAAATAATACAAGCTTCTTCAAAGGAACTAGATAAGTGCAAATAAAGTACAGAGCGACATCAGCAATATAGTTTTGACAATATTGACATTAGTTAACCTCTGCTTGAGCTTTGGACCTTTCTCTAAGGACTCTATCAATGGCATCGTCTCCTTCCAATCCCCCAGCAAAATAAACATCCGAGGCGGCATACGGGATGATGCGAAATACTGATACAATGGAGGCATCCTGGCAGATGACCTCCCATCTCGAGTTGGCAAGATGAAAAGCCGCCAACTCATTGCTAAACCTTCCTTTGATGAATAGCATGCCTCTCTTTTGATCAATAGCAAACGGTACCAACACAAACCGCTTGAAACCCTCGCTTGTCCACTCTCCTTCTCGTACCCAGTTTTCGCTCCCTTCTAGCCTCCATATTGTAAGTTTCACATCCATTACAACCAAGTGGTAAATGCCTCCATCATATCCACTGAGAATCCACTTGTTTGCAATGCCTTTTTCTGTCAATTTTGGTAGAGGAATTTTCCAGTAGGCGTCGCTATTGATTTCATAACCCATCAAGAAATCGTCCCCTTGCATCCAGCATACCGACCCCCCTCTAAGCCCAACAGCAACAAACCGGTTTGCGCGCATCATAAGGTCTGACATCATCCCATTTGAGAGTAATTGTTGATGATAATGTCCAATAGCATGTTTCGGATGAGAAAACGTGGAACCGAAGATCATAAATCGTGTTTGTATGCTCTGACTGACGTATGACAGGAATTAGCAAGTTGAAGTCGAGAGACGAAGCAGGGTCAAAAAACAACATCGTGGCACCAGCAAAATGGTATGGTTCTGGAGATGGGATGAGTTTTGGAATCTCAGCCCAAAAGGATGTAATCGGATTGCCAACGAACAAGACTTGATCTCTGCATAAACAAAGTAGCCCATTGCTTGAGGCCAAAACCTTAAATTTCTCCGACAGGAGCCGATCGACAGTGCAGTTATTGTTTGTCTTTTCATGCATGGGTACGATGCCTTGGACCTTATTGACTGAGGAGGGGTCAGAGGTTATGGTGAAAAATACAGTGTATGGGACACGGGAATAGGCATCTTGCGTGAAGAACGGGTCGGCGATAAGCTTCTCCCAAGTACGGCACACAGTCTTGCACCGGATTAGAGCCTTCGTTGGAAGCAAAGCAAAGATCCCCATGATTATTTCTTCCAGCATTGCCACCTTTTCTGAACTCATTATTGTATTGATCAAGGCTGTGGTTTGGAAAGAGGTTCAAGCCGGTTTCTATATATATGAAGATTTAAGGTTAATTGTGGCGTTTAAGATGAATAAGATCTCTCCGTCTATGTTTAAAAGGATCAGCCCTTATTACGATGCCTTAATTAGCATCTATTTTTGCTAGTTTGCTAATTTGGGTTATGCTCAAATAAGTTATTTTTTTTGTTAAGGCCAGGCAAGGCGCCCACTGACATGAAATTATATTATAAGAAAAATATTTACAATTCTGCTCAAATAAGTTACAGTTCAATCCTAAAGTATAGCTTGAATTCATAGTTATTTTTTATTTTGGAGACATTATTGTCCTTTCATTTATTAGATTCCAGTCTCCATAAACATTTTTCAAGTGCGACAAATACCCAATTGTCAAATTTAGATGCGATTATTTTTAGTCAAGCTATTCAAGAAAGAAGTCGCCAGATGACATGCTTTTTAGTACACGGAGAATTTACCAAAATAACCTTCTTTTTAAAAACTAATATTATAATTAAATACACGGAGAGTATAATATATAAGCGGATCGAATATAATATAGTATAAGGCCCAGATTGTAACAAATTGTACATAAAATGGGATTATATCTAGCAATTGGGCCCGAATTGAACAATATGGCCCATATATTTGGGCTACAAGATAGGCTGTTTAAAACATTGTGAAGTATCTGAATAATGATTGTTGCCTTGAGGTTGAGGAGGAGTTCATTTAAATAGCTTTTTTTCATGACTTCCCCTATGGTAGGTGTTTGATGATTTGCTTTATGGATTGCCTAATTGTGCCATTTATATACCGAAAGTCTTGGTTTGTTTTTGCATATGAGGTGCTTGATGATTTGCTCCTGACAATCTTAAAGTAATGACGTATACAGCTTTGAATTTGCTCAATTACAGTCGCACGGAATTAAATCTCAAAAAATAGTTTTGCATGATCCAATTTTATAGTATATTGTTCTGAACAACTTTTCTCCCGTACAATGGATTGCCTGTATAGGGAAAAATTTAGGCCTCATATCAGACCCAATTATCTGATTTTCCTGCAGTACAATCAAAGTATCAAACCATACCCAATACCTATCACAACCAATAATCTTATAACCCTGCTACTCTGATCTTCAGGTCTCTTATCTTTCAGACCATCACATCACATGTTGTATGAAATTGGTAAATGCATCAATCCTTAATTAATCAGGATCAGAAATCATCTTCATCACTCTCACACGTATCAAACATCTCTATATCTGAATATGATGGTTGCAGTGCCGGAGGACTTAATTCCCCAGAGCTTCCCAACGAATCAGCTTTTGGGATTGCAACAAATTCAAGAGCAGACACCACATCACTGATTACAGGCCGACTCGTGGCTTCCTCCGAAAGGCACAATGCTGCGATGGCTAATGCTTGGTATAGACTTTTCATTGGAAAATCTCCCCTCAGTAATGGATCTACCATTTTGATGAAATTTTTCTTGTCCTTGAACAATGGGGTTGCCTACCAAATTACAGAAAACTTGAGTCAAAACTAATCTACTGAGGATATCCCATTCCAAGGAAGTTTCTAAGAAAATTTAGGACATCAGGTATGTAGCTGAAATAATTTAAAAAATGTCCAAGTACTTAATGTGTAGTTTGTACTTTGTACTGCTACTTAGAAGATGATAACAAAAAAATAAAGGGTGGAACTTACCCACTGAACAAGGATTTGCTCCCGGTTAGGCCTTGTCGTGTCAACCGCTTTTCTTCCAGTGATAAGCTCCAACATGATCACCCCAAAACTATATACATCTGACATCTTTGATAATTTTCCTGTCAATGCATACTCTGGAGCACAATACCCATATGTGCCCATGACCCTAGTTGTAACATGGGTTTTCTCACCAGTAGGCCCGAGCTTTGCTAGCCCAAAATCAGATAGCTTTGGATGAAATCCATCACCAAGAAGTATATTAGATGCCTTTAAATCTCGGAATATCACAGGTGGATTTGCCATGTCATGGAGATGTTCAAGTCCTTTGGCTGCTCCAGCAGCAATTTTCATCCTGGTCTCCCAATCCAAAGGCTTGTGACTTCTAGAAAAATCTACATTAAACAAAACAGCATTAGATATTTGCTTGAAAAATTATTGATAAATGGTTAAAAGTTAACAGAAATAGCCTGGTTTGGAGGAATAATGTACCTATAAGGTGATCTTGTAATGAACCATGTGGCATGTATTCGTAGATTAAGATTCTTTGGCCATTGTCAATGCAGTATCCAAGCAAGTTGACAAGGTTGGGGTGATGCAACAGACTGAGCATCAGTACTTCCACGAGGAATTCTCTATTGCCTTGGCATCCATGCCGGTCGAGCACCTTCACAGCAATAGCCTGAGTAAAAAAGAATGTTATTAAATATACACAAATTTTAGGTATTGTTATTGTTTAACATTCTGTATGTACATTTGACTGTACATGTCAAGTTTACTATCAACATATATGGTGCTAAATGTAACAGTGATATGTGACATGAATAAGAAACTGTATTTGAATTAAAGAGTAATCAGTACTTCATTAGTTTCTTGTATGCGCCCCTTGAACACTCTACCAAAGCCTCCTTCACCGAGTAGGTTGCGTGCATTAAAATTCTCTGTGGCCACCTTGAGTTGGTTGAATGTGAAATCCCGTGATGGGATATTCTCATTGCCAATTCTTAAAATTTCTTGTGCAGCATAGTGGTGCATCTGAGGATCTGTGCATTTTCACAAAGTATATGAAGCATCACCCATAGAACTTAGTACTTCATTGTACCTTCTTTGAAACACTAACGTCTTTAAGTAATATTGTTCTTCTACCCAATTTCCAGAATATAAAAGTTTTACTTTGCATGCCAATTTTTTTTTTTTTTGGGCGAACCTCCAAGTAATGATAGCGAAAGATAAAAATTGCATCTGTTAAGCCATGATGCATAATTGTTGTTTTTATGAGAAAGAGTGATGCCACGTTACGTTTTTACTTCTACTGGTCTTAATTATAATGAGAAGTGTGTCAATGTTTCATGTCAAAAAGGCTTCATCACAAAAATATGAAACAAGCTAAACCATAGTAAACTTGAAAAGGGAAGTAATTGCATTTCTATTTGAAATCCAAAAGAAAAAAAAAATCAAATTACCAGAATTGACGGAGAGAGCATTAACAAGACTAGCAAGTTTATTTGGTTCTTGTTTCTCCTTCTTCCTTCTCCACAGTAATTTTCTCTTCTTCTTCTTTTTCTTGTCCTTTGGTTGCTTTGGTGGATGTTCCTCTTTAATTTTTAGAAAGGGAGAACAGATTTTTTTTACTTTCCACATAATATTTGTTTCTGATTTCTCAATTATAAAAAACTTTATGTTGAATAAATAGATGTAACATAAACGAAGTCATGCTTTCTATAACATATAAATGCTTCCTTTTCTTTGTTTTCTTCTTCTCTGTCTGTGGCTGCAGCTGGTTTGGCGGGGGTAGTTTTTGTTCCTCTTCGACATTTTATAACAACACAAAGTTCATTAATAGAATATTATGGCTTTATACTTGATTCAACAAAGTAACTTATACGCACTAGTTGCACATTATAGAGTACCTAATTAATTAACAAGACAATTTTTTTTGTTAAACCATAATAATAAGAGAAAACTTTTTCAAATATTTTGTTCAACATAACTTGTTAACATCATAAAGAATTTTGCCATAATTTCTAAAAAGAAGGCTACTGGAATGAAGATGATGAATTGTAACATAATTTCACCATTTCTTAAGGCATTTGAATTGTCAAAATTGTCCAATTTTTCCTTATTTTTCTTCCCTTTTCCTCACCTCCACAATTTATTTTTTTCTTATTTTTTTTTTTGGACTATGTTCTATTCTTCTTCATCATGATTTGGCAGATCCCAAGTTTGTGTACTGCAAAACTTCACAATGTTATATGTATTGGCAATCTCGAAACTAAGAAGTACTTAGAAATTAATTTATTAATGCTCACAAAAATAATGAAAGCATTTCTTATGGAACTATATCAATTTGATTTACTCATGTCGCAAGATTTGCAAAATAAATGATATTGATAGGCAAAGTATAGCAGTCATGATCAACTTTTTATTAAAATTTCTCAAAAGAAAAACCTTTTATAAAAATTAAATACATACCATATTGGATAGTTGTATTATTGACGTTTGTTCGATGCTTCTTTCCCTTTTCCTTCCTTTTTTTCCTCCAAATTATCCCTTTCTTCTTCGTTTCCTCCTCTGGTATCTCCGATTGTTGCTGAGGATGGAAATGCGGTGGTGGTGGTGGTAGTGCATTTTGGTGTTTCTTCTTGGAGGATTTAGCATAGCAAAAACAGGTTAGCAAATTTTTTCCATTGAATTTTGTGCAATTCAATATCCCCATAAGCTTCCCCTTGTACGGATCTACCAGAGAGTAGACAACTCTCTGGCCGATTCACAAATCAGAAAAGTTTTTGAATTTGCAAGAAGAATTTTTTATGTTTTTTTTTTTCTTAATTGTGGTATTTTCTACTTTTAGCTTTCTCAACAGTTAGGATTGATAATGGGCAACCAACAAGTGCAAACTTACAAGGTTTTTTTTGTTTTATATATTTTGTCAAATTCATGAAGGGTGAGAATCCTTTGAGAGCTGATTACTAAAAATAGGTGAGCCAGCGCATATTTGAGAGCTTACTAGCTTCCTCTTCTGTTATTTACTTGAACCAATAGCAATTAAAAACGAAAAAAAGCTGGAGATTTCAGACCTTTGTGTACCGATGTTATTAGTCTTTATCCAATAGGGGTTTTGTGTACTTGCTAGTCTCCAAATTCAACGCTCTTAATAATTAATTAGAGTCTGAGGCCATGCATTGTCTTTTTATAATTTTCTGTAGCTGCTTTTTTATATGATAATATTTTAGTTAAGATAAATTCAATAATAATTAAACTAGCAAAAGAGTAGACATGATGGAATTTGAAACTTTTGATGAGAAGATATCATATTAATTTTGAAGCTACGATGGATAAAGTATAACTTACAGATGTTTTGGTAGTCATATAGACTAATCTATATATATCAATTTTCTTTATATATTAGACATTCAGATTTCAATTTTCTTGTCAGCTGGTGTGTTATGTGCAAGAATAATTCTGAGACAACAAAACACTTGTTCAATGATTGTTGCACTCCGATAGCATTATATAGATGAGTGGCCATGCCTTTAGATGTCAGATTACCCGGAATCTCAAATGTTATCAACATTGATGCCATCTCAGCACTAACTGACAAAGGGTAAACAAAGAAAGAAAGATTGATCCTGCTGATCTCTCAATTTTTTTTATGGAGAGAGAGGTGTTGCCGAATTTTTAGAAATTCTGAGAAGGATATTGTGGATCTAGTAGCCCAGGTACAGACACAGTGGATATACAGTATGATGGCTGAGCGGGCGTAGCAGTGATGATTAAGACAGTTTCAATTCCAACAAGCAAGGTCGACACGGGATACCGCAACATAGATAATATTCCT
Organism: Carex parvula; assembly: GCA_025461045.1. Lineage (NCBI taxonomy): Eukaryota > Viridiplantae > Streptophyta > Magnoliopsida > Poales > Cyperaceae > Carex > Carex parvula. The sequence continues at coordinate 645,438 of JAJGRW010001345.1, forward strand.
GACTTGCATAGTCAAGAGTTGCTTCTAGAATTCTTGCAGATTATGCTCTAGAATTTTTGGAGGCAAGGACAGGCATCTAGAGGAGCAACGGGAAGATACTGGATGGCAGATCAATCTCCATGTGAAACAGACTACAATGGGAACACGAGGAAATAACAGTGAAGAGGTCAAATCTTGGGGAGAAAGTGTAGCCAGAAAGTTCGAAGAATGGAGCAAAAAGTGCAGGAATTGGTTGATGAGATTGTTTAGTTCATACCGAACTGGTACGGACTGATTATAGTACAAATTGCTGGCTGGTGTGAAGAACTGTGGGACTGGTACAGAACAGAATTGATATGCTGACAAGGAAGACATGCTCATACCGGACTGGTACGGTCTGATTCTGGCATGCACTGCACCTCAATTAGATCTCTACCGAATTCACCTTTTAATTTGTTTGTTTGGGGCTTTTACAGATTTTAATGTAATTTTTGCAGTTATCTTTCTTATTTTTTATTTTGTTTTCAGTTCAACTATTTTGAACGAATTGTGTTTTTTGTAAGCAGTAGGTATAAACTCTATAGCTACAATTGTTAATTAAATGTGGACAACACCCATAATTTTTTCTCAAATTTTTTTTTTTAAATAGAATTGCAAAAGAGATGTGGTATTTTGTGGCAGCGTAACCCTCCACAAATTAGAAACAATTAAAACAGCTTCGCAAATTGGAATTGGCTGTTCAAGGAGTGCCACCTTGTCGACATTTTTATTAATATCCAAAGTTTAATAGAAATTAATTAATATACTCATATCTCTATATCTGCTGGGAAGTTATAAAAATATCCGTACCGGTCAATTTCTGACCGGTACTCAACTTAATTCAATACCGGCAGGAAAATGGTTGGTACCCAAATTTTTTTCTTTTTAATACAGTATCGGGCATTTTCTGGCCGGTACTTTTTTTTTTTTTTATAGGATGGGCATAGCATAGTTGGCTAGAAGAAAAAGTCGTAGAAAACTCAGATTGAAGTTTGCACTCGGTTTGGCTAAGATCAAACAAATGCATTTGGTTGGATGCGTGTGTTACATCGGTTGCATGTAGCGGTGCATCTTCGATTTTTTTGCAATGAAATATCGATGTTCTATTATCGGTGCGTTGTTGATGTTTTATTAGACTTAGCATTGACAATTAAGCAGGGTAGTGCTAAAAAAATATCGGTGCGTCGCTGATGTTTTTGCAATGAAACATCGATGCACTTCTGCCATCGTTAGGCCGTGCATAAAGTATTGGTACTCAATTTTAGAACGTTGGTTATTGTCAAATATAATTCACTAGCCGCATACTAACACTAAATTTTAGTGTCATACGACACTATCAAAAAAATATCGGTATTTCAATCCGAGTTTTCTACGACTTTTTCTTCTAGCCAACTATGCTATGCCCATCCTAAAAAAAAAAAAAAAAATTTAAGTACCGGCTAGAAATGGCCGGTACTGTATAAAAAAAAATTAGGTATCGGCCATGTTCTGACCGGTATTGAATTAAATTGGATACCAGCTATAAAATAGCCGGTACAAAAAAAAAGAATATTTTTATAACTTTTCAGCAGATCTGGATATATTAATTAAATTCTATTAAACTTTGGATATTAATAAAAATGTCGGGCCACCTTGTTGTTCAAAATCAGTTCTTTATTTCGTTTATCTAGATCATATCTGATTAATTGAAGTTCTCAAAATATTCATGTAATGTAAATTTTGATGGGTCAAACAAATACTCCTTTTAGGATAGAATTTGTTAAATATTTTGAAATGTCAAAATGAATGATGCCATTTAGGATTGATTAACCAAAAAGAAACAAGGAATTGACACAAGATTTATTGGACATATAAATTTATCTGATTTGAAACATATATATTGACTATTTAACATTTTCTTGCTTGAAAACATATATGACATAAAATTAAAAAAATCCTTTTATTGATCAATCATGTTGTAAAAAAAATGGATTTACTTCGAAGTGACTTTCATTTATCTCTTTTTTTTTTTGTAGAAAGTTGACAGTGACTTTCATTTATCAATATATGTTTCTCATATAATAGTGATATAAAAAAATAAGAACGATTCCGAATTTTTTTTTTAATTTACCATCTTCAAAAAAAAACTAATTAACTTTTTTTTATGAAAAATCATTTCTTACCATAATCGCAATTTCAAACTGCGGATCTAGGGTATGTTTGGTTACAAAACAAGAATAACTAAAATAGCCAAATCAAAAATAGTTATTATTTATCTTATTATAATAGTTAAATCTCAAAAACTCTTAAGAATAGTCTATTCTAATAAAACAAAAGGTTTGAATTCTCAATTTTAACTATTCTAATTCAACTAAACACCGAATAAACTATTCCAAATAGCCTAACTCCAAAAATAACCTAATCTCAATCCAACTAAACATACCTATTGAAATAGCCTACAATTTGAAACTGGGTACAAACTTAGTAACTTACTATTTTGTTTAAATACAACCCTTCTCTGAAAAATTTGGAAGAGCCTTCTCTGTTTTTTTGTTAGTGGGGCCCACCCTTGA
>JAJGRW010001345.1:654537-810236 GCA_025461045.1 Carex parvula
CGGATAGGGATATCCAGGCGGATATCCGCTCCGAATCCGCATATAATCCGTATCCGGATATTGCGGATACGGATAATTATCAATTACCCACAGAAGATCGAAACGGATACGGATAGTAATACCTAACCGGAGCGGATATCCGGATCATCCGAGACCCAATAATTTTTTTCGAACCCGCTAATTAAAAGAAATTATTTTGCCTTCAAGGGGATTTGAACCCATGTCATGTGAAGTAAGAGTCTAAGCAACTAAGCTATAAACCACTACACTACAATATCTTTTGTTACTACTTTATTTTGCTTATATATTATATCAATGAAATGAATATCTTATATCTCTCATCTTTCCAACATTAATATCTCCATCAACTTACAATTATTCATTAATTTTCATATTTAAATTTTATTAATTATTAATTATATCTTAAAGTTCATATAACTCAATATCCGACAATTATTCGTTCTATATTCGTATTCGAATCCGTATCCGTAAATTATCCACTTCGTATCTGTATCCGTTTAAGGCGGATATGGTTTTAAATTTTGATATCCGTTTACTATCCAGATCCGTATCCGTATCTGTATCTGCTCATTGAAAGGCGGATACGGATTTGGTATTAGCATTATCCGCTCCGAATCCGCTCCGTTTACACCCCTACCATTTACAATGGGTATAATGGTCAACTTAAATTTTAAAATAATTAAATAAAAAGAAAAATAAATAAAAGGAGATAGAAGAAAGGATGTTAAATTTGTATGGGAATATTGGATATTATGGTATTTTGATGGGATATTGGCTATTTCAAAAGTTTGTATGGGTACACTAGAAATTTTCTCTAATTCTAAATACTTCCATGTCATATAAAAATTGTGGCTCTTAACTTAAATTGTCACATTTCTTTAAAAAAAGGTACAACTTAAATGTAGCATTAATGTAATGAAATTGTCCAGCTATAATTCTTAGTTTCATGGCATGTAGCAAATCAAAGGATTAGCTATTCTTTGTTTCATGGCATGTAGGAAATATTTGTTATTCGTGAGATTGTATGTATTGAAGGAATGATCAGAAAATTAAAGGAAAAATTGAAGGAGGACAAAAAAAAAAATATCAATAGCTTTCTCATTGCAGCACCACTAATTTAAGTCTATTTAATTTTAGTCTAACCATATAGTGTGCACATGTGGGGCGAGTACGTTTCTAACTAAATTTAGACTTCTATACGTAAAAAAAATATAAAAAATGTATTGAATCTAAGAAAAGCAGATTATTTGATTAGAAAGATGATATTCAATTTAAAATTTAATCTTTTAATCAAAAGAGTTGACTGGATCAAGACATTTATTTTGTGTCCCTTAATATGAGAATGGAGATATTTTCTTTCAGTGTTTTGCTCGAATGTTTTTATTATGTGTCGCTTTCCTGTGTCTTATAAGAATGGAGATATTTTCTTTCAGTGTTTTGCTCGAATATTTTTATTATGTGTCGCTTTTCTGTGTCTTATAAGAATGGAGATATTTTCTTTCAGTGTTTTGCTCGAATGTTTTTATTATGTCTTTCCGTGCTGTAATCTTCGTTGCTATAAGTAACATTAAACTGCTGTGCTGTGTTTTGAGGCAGAAGCAAAAGGCGCAGGAAATCCACACCAAAAGTAAATCGATTATTCATCGTAAAAACATCAAAATAAAAATTGCGGTGAGCGTGGATCGAACACGCGACCTTCAGATCTTCAGTCTGACGCTCTCCCAACTGAGCTATCCCCGCATTTCTGCTTTATCAATCCTAAGTTTTATTTAAAAACGCTATAACATAAAATTGCACGCAGACGTTTCTTTTCATAAAGGAAATTAAACTTATATTATTATTTTAGAATGTTTAAACAGTTGGTCCGTATAATTTTTTTTAGGAATCAAATTTATATATATATTTTTATGATTTTTTAGATAGAAAAAACATAACTTTGTAAGAATTTCGGACCAATCACATTAAGCCGATCAAATCATCGTTTAAATTCAAAACTTAATTTTAGAGCAATTGTACCGAACCATGATATTTAAAAGTACATAGTTCTTTCCGTTAATTTTAAATTGAGTTAAATTTAGTATAATAATGTTCATATTGTTGTAGTGCGCAGAATAGTCAAATTATGACTCGACTCTACGGAAGATGATTTTTTTTCATAGTTTTCAATGTACCTTATAGATCTTATAAATAATTTATTTCTTGATAAAATCTGAGAAGCATTTGTGTTTTTCCTAATTAGAAATATTTTTTCAAAAATAATTTTTTGTTTACGCATATAAGCATAGAACAAAATTGGAATGTTGTAGTTGTTGAACAAAATTAATGTTATTACCTGCTATGATTAAATACTGATTAAAACATCGCTAAATCAAACATTTTAAATTGAATTATGAGCCAGTGATAAACCTTGCATGCTAGCCAAATTTCTTTTATATGCGATAAACTTCACAACCAATTAAGTGGAACAAATATTTCGGATTCATATCAAACAAACATGCTGAATTAATGTTTCGCTTTGATACTATTACTCTAATTGTGAAAGCTGATGAGATCAAATATTTATTAAGCATGCTTTGTGTCATCGTCGATAATATATAATAAGAAAATGAAATATAAAATAGAGCCGACCCATTAAGAGATATCAATAATCTGAACTGGAGAGCAATAGCGTAACAGAAGCGAGAGCACTATTCGTCCTCGAAACCTTATACTTCACTGCTCTGTGGGGTCCATGTTCACTGGCGCCACAGTTCACCTCTCAAACTCTAAGTCAAGTCTTCCCATTAATTAACTAAATTTCTAAACCCCACTAATGACTAACCCGCATTATCCATTTCCTCTCCTTGGCAGTTGGCACCCAAACTCCCAATTGCATCTTCAGTCTTAAATCTCCATTCTCTTTCGAATTCACAGCCTCTCCTGATCTCCTAGCTTCTGGTTTTCCTTTAGCTCATCATGGAGTTCGTAGCATCAATATTTGAAAATGTGTTCCGCCCTTTGAAGGACTTCTTTGCAAAAACCTACGGCTACGTGGCAGCGTCTCACTACTACATCGATGAACTACAAGACGAGATGAACGAACTGAAGAGTAAGAGGGACGATGTAGGGAGGATGGTAGATGCGGCCGAGCGCCAGGGACTTGAGGCCACTAGCCAGGTAATTCCCCTTTTAACTAGCAAGTAAATTATTTTTTATGCTAGGAATTTGATGTGATTTAACCTAGAATTGTGTTTAGCGATACAAATAAGTCAAGCGGTTCAAAATCAATAATAACATTGGCACTTCTAAGCTTAGGATCGGCATTGGTACCCACATTGACAGCCGAATTATTTGGCATTTTTAATGTAGGTTAAGTGGTGGCTGGAGAGTGTCGATAAGCTGGAGGAGGAAGTGGGGTTGATCAAGTCTGAGTACGAGGCGAGACTTCGGTTACCAGTGGATCAGGCTGCTAGTATTCGCATTACATACCTGCTCAGCAAAAAGGCAGATGAGACCATGGAAGAGGTGCGTAATTTGAAGGAGAGGACTTTTGCTAAAGTTGCTGATGAGCTCGTTCAGGTAATTTGTGGATCACTTTCCTAAATCAGTAAATTGATTGACCATTTTTTAAGAGTCATGTATAGATAATATCATTTGGGGCTTTTTGGTTAAGATCCTTAATTTGGTATATCTTATCCAATTGTACATTGTATGGATGCCACTACAGATCTAGGTGGATGTGTTATTTTAATGTCAGACCAGTTTGTCGAAATTGTCATTGAATACAACTACTTATAATTGAGCACTTTAGATTATCTAATTAAGCATGGTTCAGGTCATCAAATCTAACAAGAATGATCTGCAGGTTAGGATAATCTCACACCATCATTATCCGATACCTAAAGCTAAAATTGAAATCATTAATGCACATTTTCAATTCCTTTTTAGCTACCATTAATTTTTAATAAACTTTTGTTCCTTTAAAACAGGTCCGCTTTGAAGAGATGCCAACAGTGCCTGTGGTTGGAATGGATCCAATACTGGAGCAGCTTAAAACATCCCTAGAGGATAGCGAAATTGGCATTATCGGTATCTTCGGCATGGCTGGTGTTGGTAAGACCGCCTTGCTAAACAAGTTTAATAATGAGTATTTAGTAGGAGCAGAAGGAATCAATGTGGCTATCTATATTGAGGTCACACATGACTACGACCTCAACAAGATTCAAAAGATCATTGGCGACCGGCTGGGTCTTTCGTGGGATAAAAAGGGCCCAAAAGAGCGTGCGGTTGTTTTGTACAAAGTGCTCAGCAAGATGAATTTTGTGATAATTTTGGATGACATTTGGGAGCCAATTAACCTGCGGATGCTCGGCATCCCTGTGCCAAAGCAGCAATCAAAGAGCAAAATCTTCCTATCCACACGAATTGAAGACGTGTGCGATCGAATGGATGTGAGGCGAAAGGTAAAGTTTGATTGTTTGCCCTGGGAACATGCATGGGAGCTGTTTCAGGAGAAGGTTGGTGATGCGCTAGCACATCCTAACCCAGAGATCCATCGTCTGGCAGAGACAGTAGCAATGAAGTGCGACGGCCTCCCTGTTGCACTTATCACAGTTGGGCGCGCTTTGGCAAGCAAGCGCACGACCAAAGAGTGGAAGCATGCCATCACGGTGTTGAAGATTGCACCGTGGCAGCTTCTTGGAATGGAGAATGACTTGCTTGTGCCCCTCAAGCACAGCTATGATAACCTTCCTAATGACAAGTTGAGATTGTGCCTCTTGTATTGCTCCTTATTTCCAGAAGATTTTTCGATTTTTAAGGAGTGGATCATTGGTTATTGTATTGGTGAGGGTTTCATTGATGACCTGTACACCGAGATGGATGAGATATATAACAAGGGGCATGATCTCCTTGGAGATCTTAAGACAGCCTCATTGTTAGAAAGTGAAGATGAGGAGCACATCAAGATGCATCCCATGGTCCGTGCTATGGCCTTGTGGATTGCATCTGATTATGGCACCAAGGAGACAAAGTGGCTGGTACGTGCTGGTATTGGTCTGAAGGAAGCCCTGGGGGCTGAAAAATGGAGTGAGGCCGAGAGGATTTCTTTCATGAGGAATAACATTTTTGAGCTGTATGAGCAGCCCAAATGCCCATCTCTCAAAACTCTTATGCTCCAGAGCAACCCTGCGCTGGAGAAGATATGTGACGGGTTTTTCCAGTACATGCCAACTCTACGTGTGCTGGACCTTTCACATACATCCATTAGTGAGCTCCCGTCAGGGTTAAGTGCATTAGGTCAACTTCAATACTTAGATCTGTACAACACCAACATTAAAGTCTTACCAAGTGAGCTTGGAGAATTGGTCAATCTCAGATTCTTATTGCTCTCCAACATGCCACTAGAAACAATCCCAAATGGAGTGTTGTGCCGTCTGACACTGCTTCAGGTCCTTTACATGGATCTCAGTTACGGCGACTGGAAAGTTGGCACTAGTGGAAGTGGGGTAGAATTTCAGGAGCTGGAGAGCTTGCGGCGGCTCAAGGCTTTTGATGCCACAATCAAAACTCTTGCCGCTTTGCAAAGGCTAGCTCAATCACCTCGTCTTGCAGGGTCCACACGTAACCTCCTGATTAAAGCTGCAGCTGGTTTGAAGACTCTCGAGCTCCCATCGAGTGACTTGTGGAAAAACATGACTAAATTGAAGAGAGCTTGGGCATGGGCTTGTGCTGATCTGGAAGAGGTGGTAATTAATGGACCTGCTGTCCAGCATGAAAATGATCCCAATATGTTGAGTAACGTCATTCGTCGTGGGTACAGCACAATTCCTGATGAGGAGCAATTGGTTCTTCCTGACTTGGAGAGCATCATCCTCCAGCAACTTCAGAAGGCAAAGATTATATACAAGGGAGGTTGCTTACAACAGCTCACTTCACTCTTTATCTGGCACTGTCCTGGGCTGGAACATCTGATCACTTGTGCAAATGATGAAGGTGAGCAGCAACTGGTCATTATTGAGGCATTTCCAAAATTAAAGGAGCTGTATCTGCACGGATTGATGCAGTTTAAGAGCTTTAGCACTGAGAGATATCTCCTCTCTTTTCCTTCTTTAGAAAACCTCAAGGTGATTGAATGCCCCCGGCTAAAGAAACTTGAGTTATCGGCTAAAGATTTGATGGAGATTCATGGTGCAAATGAATGGTGGAATGCGCTTGAGTGGGAGGATGATATGGAGGTTAAAGAGAGATTCAGGCCCCTATTCAGGCCTTTGCAGTGATTATAGAGGTGCTTTACTGCCCTTCTTTATTTAGTTGGATATTTATTTTTTGTTCTCTCCTTCTGTTGTTTGAGCTAGTTCATTCCTTTTCTATTGGTCCATTTGAGAGCTTGAGATGATGCTGTTGATGTTTGAATCTGTTATAGTGTTTTGTGAAAATATGGTCAGTTGGTAGTGGTTTCTCAAATACCCAGATTCCAGAGTTTTTATAAGAAACAATGAATAAGAAACTTTGATGTAATTCATTTTCTGGAAGTTTTGATATAATTCCAGCATCATGTATCATCTGTAGCTTTTTATTAATTTTTTTCTTAAATATTATGATGAATAATTGCGAATTTAAATGTAGAACCCACTCAGAGAAAAAGTAAAAGGGTATGGAACACATTTGATCATTATCTTGATTTAATGTATAAATCCAACCGTCAGCTGATATGAAATTATCAGTATAGAATGGAGCATCTGATCCTCTCTCTTATCAACTACAATAACAAAAACTGGGTTGAAAGAAATACTTTACACTGGTCAGTGCTCCATGTTCAAACAAAGTAAACTTATGTGTTTTGTTGCCACAGCCAAGATTGCAATGCTGTTTTTTCAGTTGATGGTTGAGGAGTCATGTGTTCTTATGGATGAAATAAAGAACAAGGGAAAAAAGTTGCCGAGAAATTAATCAAAGTAAAAGAGGGCTCTTTTGTACTGGAATCTTGTAAGATGCACACGATTGCTTTTGAAACTATTTCTTACTGCTTTTTTAAATAATGTGATTCTGGTATCAGCGAGGGTCAAACCTGTAACTTTTCCTGTTATGTTTATCTCTGTCATGTTTCTTGCTGGTACAGTAATTTTTTTTCAAAACCTTTACCATGCTGGTACAGTAATTTCTGTCATGTTGATACAGCTAATGGTGTGTTGCTTTGAACAGAAAACTGGTATTGTACCTGTTTTATCTACTGTGTGCTTCTAACAGTATCATTAATGACCATGTTGCCGGTACGTGTAAAGTGGTTCTGCTACTTTATTGTAAAGTTCACAAGATAGCACTAACATCAGTTATTTTTGCTAAAGCTTGTTGCTTGCTTGCCAGAGCTTGTGATAGTGTTTAGTATTTAAAAATGTTGGTCCTGATTTGTTTTCCCTTTTACTTGTCTTGCCGGTTTGATTAAAGTTCTGATAAATGAAGGCTTTCAAAGAGAAATTTGGGCTCCATATATATTTTCCTTGACTATTTTTCCTTCCCTTACCCTTGTCTGTGATGGAGTATCAATCAATACCAAACTCTGGTTTGCTATCTGATTGAGTTGATTAAATATCCCCTTTTTAATGATTGGAACATGATCAATAATGACCATTTCTCTTGTGCTCTTCAATAATGGTTGAAATGAATGGAACATGATCAATAATGATTGATTCAATTGTTGATTGTATTGCTGATTGAATTTGAAAATTCTTGATGTAATACAATACTAAAAGTACCGCACCTGTATTTGCAAGGAACAAGTTATTTATTGGTGACCCCATTACATATGACATGAGATTGTAAAGTAATTTTTCCTTTAAGTTCTTGCAATAATGAAGCTTACAGTTGAATTTAAATTGTGCAAAGGAAATTAAGGAAAGAAGCAAGCAAATGAGGCCCAAAAAAAATTAAACCTTGATTTAAGCTGTAACTAAACAAAGAGGTTACAGGTTTGTACTGGAATCTTGTAAGTTGCACACGATTGCTTTTGAAACTATTTCTTACTGCTTTTTTAAATAATGTGATTCTGGTATCAGCGAGGGTCAAACCTGTAACTAAACAAAGAATAACTTACACTATGATTTAACTTTAGAGCTCAATCAAACATGAATAATTTAGGATGAATTAAGTTGAAATAACTAATTTAGACCTCCCAACCGTTCTTCATTTTAACATCTCATATTATTTAGTATTCCTCTTTTTGTTGGGACAACCATTCTTCATTTTAATATCTCAAAGAAGCCCTACAAGTAAGGGTGAAAATAATATGGATAATATCCGATCCGTATTTGAAAATTAGATGTGGATATCCGATATCCGAATATCCGTGTGGATATGGATACTGATATGGTTTTACGTTTCAATTATCCGTAAGATTAGTAGATATATATCATATATTTTAATATATATTATGAAAAAAAATATTATTATTCACCATTAAAATTAGATAAATATTATAAACTTCGATATTTTTTAATACTATTTTAATAAATAGCTGCCGATCCATATCCGTATCTGTATCCGGCTGATATCCGATCCGTATCCGTATCTGAAAAATAAAAAAGATATAGATATGATTTTACCACTATCCGCTTCGTTTTCACCCCTACCTACAAGCCAAATTAATTTCCTTTACCTCAAATTAATACTATTGGCATGAAAATATACTCTTTGAAGCGATTAGCCTAAAGCAGCCTAAATTTTCAACAATAAACGGTCGCAATGAAAACAGATAAATATTGGGAAGAACAATGAAAGAGTTTTAAGAAATGCACAAGTGACATTCATGAGAGAGACTATAGTACTTTGCAAAGCACGGATCGATCATAGCATGGATCTATTTCTCTATTTTTAAAGTCTAAACAGTTAATCTGATCTGCTTAACATTATCTCCATAAGAAATAGTACTTGGAGACTAAATTTTTTATTTTTAAATTGTTTTTTATTGTTATTTTAAATTGGTTGAAAATTATTGCTTTTGAATGGTTCAAAATCTTTAGATCGGATGATTTTCTACCTATCTAAAAAGATAGTAATAAAAATTCTGAAAAATATAAAATTTGATCATCTAAGTATATTTTATATGGAGATCATTTTGAACGGTTCGGATCAAATATTTGTACTTTGTCATGTTGATCCATAGCACGGAACGTTCCCTCACTTGCAAAGCACTCCAACCAAATGGCCTGATTTTTGTAGTGTGGGCTAAAACGGGGCTATTTAGAACCCACAATAGGTTACTGAACCCGGCTAAAATATTTACTTTGGATAGTATGTTCTGGGCCGATATCCTTTGATCAACTAAACAAAAGTTCATACAATGTGCAAGGCCTGAGGGATAAAGAGAAAAGGTCCAACAGTTGGACATCGTTTTACGAGGTAGCACCGTAAAAGAAATAGCCTCAAATGCAAGATATGAATATTCTTCCAGTCAGGAAGCAAAGCATAACTTTACTCCTAGAAAAGGAAGCAAAAAAAGCAAGCAAAAGTACCCCAAGTCCAGCGCAGCCAAATCATATAAGAAAAAGTGCAAATTCTTTGCTCTGTTAACTAGTCCAAATCAAGGAAAGAACCTTGTTTACCGTGTAACAGCAGTGCTCACATCCTTCTATAAATGTGGTTCAACAAAACCCAAGGTACTCACATCTGACCTTCTCATTTCATACTCATCAAATAGCATCCCCCAATTCGCACAAACTTCCTATATCATAAAAATGGCGAAGGGTTTGGTTGTTTTCTTGTGCTTTGTTCTATTGGTATCAATGACGGCTGCAACACAGTTCAAAGTTGGTGGTACCGGTCAATGGAACGTTACTGAATCGGGTGCCAAGTCCTATAACCAATGGGCACAGGCAACCCGGTTTAAAGTTGGTGACAGCATAGGTAATTTCCGTTGTAATTTGAAGGGACAGTAATTTCAATGTGATTGATCGATTATTTGCTTTGCAATATTTTGCTTCCATTTTCCTTGGTACTTGTTTCGTTTCTTCTATGAACAACTTGATGCAGCATACGCCAATCACTTAGAAATTGTACCATTAGAAGCTGGAATGGCCATTGATACATTATTGAAGTTTTAATGTTATTTCATCTTATACTATTAAAAGGCTTTATTTTCTTATTAATTTTATTTATCTTCATTTTTTTTTTTTTACAGCTTTCACTTACCCAGCAGAGAATGACTCAGTACTCGTAGTAGATTCAAACTCATACAACAGTTGCGACACATCATCTCCCATCGACCGGTTCAGTGATGGCAACACAGTTTTTACATTAACTAAATCCGGACCCTTTTATTTCATCAGCGGAAACCAGGACAACTGCAAGAAAGGCGAGAAGCTTCACATAGTCGTCTTAGGAAACCGCAACAACAGCACTGGCTCAGCACCATCTCCTTCTCCTCCTGCTGAAGTTCCATCTGCTTCATCACCTCCGCCACCTCCTTCTAGTGACGGGGAGATTACACCTGCCAGTTCCACTCCACCACCTCCGAGTGCGGCATCTCTCCCCGTGGTCAGCCTTATGGGAATGCTAGGCTTGGTCTTTGTGCCTTTCTTGAATCTTGTGTGAACTTCATCTATGCTGGATTTAAGAGATTTATGAGTTATTTTGAGGGGATTGGTTTGCTGAGATGTAACTTTGAATCTTAATTAATATTTATTTTTTAACATATAAGGTGTGAATGTAATGGTTAATTTGATTGTGATTTGTAAAGTGGATTGATTTTTATATTATATCTATTGTTGAATTTGAAACTTTTCATTTCATGAAGAACATAAATTCACCTTAATTTTGTTGGGTTGAAAGGGACAAGTGCAATTTGTGACAAAAACAATGATTGTGTTATAATTTCTGATATGATGTTGTTTTAATATATTACATTGCTTGAGGATTATATCAATTAGACTAGTTTAGTATGTGAGAACTGCTTATTTAATGTCATTATGTGCTGGTATATGGATGTTATTAATTTGTTGGCTTTTAATATTATGTTGATTGCTACAATCTGTGTAACTTGTATTAGCAGAAATATGATATGTTAAACTTCTAATTGAATTGCACCTACATGTGAGAACTTCTAAGATTGTTACTCATTTCAAAACGAGTAAACTTGATGGAGACTCTGACAGAGAATTGGGAGAGAGATCCAGGCAGCGAAGTCAGAGAAATTGGTTTCTCTGGTTTCCTTCTTTGGTTCCTCTGTCATATTGACAGAGGAACTGAGGGAGAGGCGAACTGGAGAGAAACTTATATTAAAATTTCTTGGGTTTATTTTTCTTTATAAAAGCAAACTGCACAGATCACCGCGTGAATCTAACGGTATACCATAGCTACATAAATCTGACTGATAAAGTATGATCCAACCATTTGGATCTACCAACAAATATACAGTTATTAATCTGCAGCTGTTGGATCTTAATATAAGGTTTTTCAAAGAGAAAAAGATGGGCATGATCCTCATTTCTCTTCAAAAAAAAAAAAGAGAAAAAGACCAACACTAGGGTGTTCGACAATACATCTCTTTTAGCTTTTTAAAGCATATTTTAGTTTTTTTTATAGTTGCTTAATTTTTTTCAAACATAAACTTTTTAGTGTACATTAAACTCATCTTCTTTAATCTTTTTCACATGAAATTTTAATCATGCCCAAGACACATCTAATTCGAATGAAGTCTTTTTAATATCTATTAAAAAATTAAGACAACCAGATATAAATTTGTTAAGTGTGATACAATTTAATCCTACTTGGGATGTTTGGTTGTGGACTAAAGTTAATGAGACGAAATTACTTCATTTCACATATTTTATATCTTATTTGGTAGTTAAATTTATGACTTAAATTAATCTGCCTAGAGGATTAAGATATTGGAAAGTGAACATTTGCCTATGATAGAGAGTTATACAGACAAAATAAGTGTGAAATAAGTAGTAACTTACTCCGAATTAACTCACATCATACTTCATCTTATTTCTCATCTTTTACTCAAGTATAAAACAAAAAATTTACTTCACCTCTTACTCCAGTATGCAAGTAATCGTATTAATGCAATCAAGTACGAGATTGACTAACCCAAAATATTGTGAATTTTGAAATCAATAAATTAAGTACGAGATTGAATAATCTGACAAAAATATTTTAAATAGGGATGTTGTAAAAATGATCGAGTAAAATCTAATCCGGGCATTTGTCCATGATTTTATTAATATAATGACATTATTACAAAATAATATGAGACGATGTTATTTTTTATTTTTAATTGAAGTTTGCTTTAATTTATTGTTAGTTATATATGGTACCTTTCCCTAATAAATTATTTTATAATAAAATCTGTCAAATTCATAAAATTTCACCAATAAATGTACGAATTAAATAATTTCTATTTGATAATTATTTGTTATTAACTAAAATATATAATCCGACGGGACAATTCAGAAAATGGGCAATCAAGCCGACAGCAAATCGCTGAACAGTGCAAGAGATTTTAGTTAGTTCATATGTCAATAATACGTACTTTTGCCTTCTTCTTTTTTTTTCCGCATATGTAACTTGTATTTTTGTACTATGTTGATATTTGAATACAAAAAACATGTGGCCAATTTTCTGAAAGGAAAAGAAAATTAGCCTATGTGCCTATGCCTGTGGGCCGGGGATGGCGCTGTTGTTCTATGCAATCTTCTATTTATTTTGTTTGACTAATTTACAAGAAATACAATGATTGTATTTAATGATTTCATTGTATGAATCAATTTGCAGGTTCAAGAACATTATAATTACAAGATTAAAGTTTGAAGAACCAATAAAATCAACAAGACTTTACGAAGACGAAGACTACAAATTGTAATATCAAATAGATAAATAAAGTAAATTTGAGATTGTTAATTTCAGGAACTATCCGTTCGGTACGGAAACAAACCGTTCAATATGGAATGTATTAAATGGTACCGAATGGATACGGATATGAAGCATTGCAGTACGGAAGAATTATTCCGTTTGACAAACCGTTCTGAACGGGAAAGTTCCGTGTCAAGTTAGAGACTTTCCAATATATCATATGTCGTTATGAACGTATACCATCCGTATTATACGCTACTTGAGTAACACATAATTGGGGAAAATACACTATCTGTTATGTACGGACCTAAACGTACTGAACGGAAAGCGTAAATTTCAAAAAGGCGAAAAATCCTAACTGCAACACATTTGAACTATCCGTTCGAACATAAGTTTTACATCTGAACATATCAGTTAAATACCTGAATTTGGAGCTCCCTTTATAAATAAAGTAACTCCAGTCTCAAGCAAGCCGCCCCTAAATTTCAAATAGCACTAGTTTTGTGTTCTTGAGAGCTTCATTTTTTTAGAGAGCTAAAACTTCAAAACTCCAATGATAATTTCAAATCCACTTAACAAATCTTCTCTAGATTTAATTAGAGTGTTAGTTCTTATTCGATAGTGATAAGATTTACGTTAGTGCTCTCTTATCATAGTCGAGTGACTTCTCCACTTGTAAGGCATTAAGGGGCATTAAGAGACTCTCCAGCTCGAGCTTCTAGGCTCAACTTTGTACACGAGTTAGGCTGTGACTTTCCACATTCTTTGGGCTCACGTGTCACGAGTTGTATCCTTTCTTTTTGGGTAATAGGAAAGGAAGGCCGACGAGGTTGCTCTACCCTGGAAACATAGGCATTTTACGCGGAACTCTGTTATCATCCCGCGTGTCAAATTTCTCTAACTCTACTCTATTTACTTTATTTGCACACGCTTGCTTGTTGATTTATTGACTTGTTAATTTAAAGAGTTAAACCGAAAAACGTCTAAGAGTTTTTAAGACTACCTATTCACTCACTCTAAGTGATGTTAGGGACAACAGGTCGCATGATTTTCTGCCACGACATCAATTAATGTGACCCCTTACGTGGCATACCAATAACCAATGTTGTAAAAAACGGTCATTTAACTTGACTAATCGGTCGATTAGTCATTGGCAGTGACCAAACTGTTACGAATCGTCTGTTTCCGTTTATACTAGTTCAGATTTTTTTGTTTTGCATTATGATAAATATTTGATTTTCTTTTTCTCTTTTCACCTAATTTATGTAATTGGAATTGACCATCGTGAAGATTTGTATAACTTTATAATTAATAAAGAGTGAGGCTATGGTGCTATGCATAGCACGGATGGGGTCCGTGCTACGGCCAAAAATTTGACTTTTTAAAATTCTAATGGTCGATCCAACCGTTCAATGTGATAACCATATGAATATGTACTTGCAAACTAAATTTTATATTTTTTCAAATTTTTTTACTATTTTTTTAGATAGGTAGAATTTTGATGGTCCAGAATTTTCAGAAAACACTGATTTTTCTACCTATCTAAAAAAATAGTAAAAAAATTCGAAAAAATATAAAATTTAGTTTGCAAGTACATATTCATATAATTATCACATTGCACGGTTGGATCGACCATTAGAATTTTAAAAAGTCAAATTTTTTGCCGTAGCACGGACTCCATCCGTGCTATGCATAGCACCATAGGCTCACTCATTAATAAATCACCACCCAAATCAAATCATCTATCACAATCTAGTTCCGGAACATGTAGGTTATTTTCCTCCTACATGCAGGCGATTCAAACCCTAGGCAGCTACTTCGTTTCCTCTTCCAACACACTTCAATCCATTTCAATCCATTTCTCTGTCACCTCTTTTAGACTTCTCGTCCGACAAAGCGCCTCCTCTCTCTCGTCTCTACCTTGAGAGGAGAGGAGAATGAGAGAGGGAAGGAACCGGAGCTGATCAGAGCTGGGAGCAATGTATTGTCGGAGTTCAGAGCGTTGAGTCTCTACGACATCTCGATCGGAGCGCGGGTGGGTAGATCCTGTCATCGGAGCACAGCGGCAATCGAAAAAGTGGATCCAGTCGTAGAGAGCGATAGGGAAAGGTAATAGGGTAATTATGAATGTAATAAGTGAGATTAGAGTTATTTATAGTAGTTTGAAGTATTTTGTGAGAATAAAATAATGGATTTAGATTTAGAGTCACTTGACTCACTGTAAGTTCGTTTTTTTTTATCAATGAAATTATTAGTTGGCATTTAAAGCCACTAACTTTAAAAAAAACACGTAGGTTCTTCCACTGACATCCGAACTCTTGAATTATATTCAGTTCACGTTAAAATGTGGAAAATTTATAAAATAATGGTCACATATTTGATGAGCAACGCATCAAAAAAAATATTTTTTTTTTAACGTGAACAACGTACCTACAGAAAATATTGCCTATATTTTAGATGTCATATTTTTATTTAAATAGCAGTGGCAAAGCTTGATCCAAATAAATGTGGGGCTGATTATATAACCTTTTTTTTAATTAAATAAACCTTTCTATTTTTATAAAACTTCTATACATACAAATAGTGTGTCGAGTTTTGGAGAAACTGAAATTATAATTTTAAAACATAATGATATTGAGGAGGGTTCAAATGCATCATAATTTTTGTGCTCCAATATGCTTCACATCCTTTATCTCTATTTTCAAAGTCTGAACAGTCGATCCGAACCGTTCAACATGATCTTCATAATAAAGTATGTTTGGAGACCAAATTTTATATTTTTTAAAACTTTTTACAATTTTTTAGTTAGGTACAATATCACTTTATCGGATGGTCCAGAATCTCCTTAAAAAAGTGATTTTGTACCTATCTAAAAAAATAGTAAAAAAATTCTAAAAAATATAAAATTTGGTATTCAAGCATATTTTATTATGAAAATCATGTTGAGCGGTTCAGATTGACTGTTTGGACTTTGAAAATGAAGATAAAGGATGTGGAGCATATTGGAGCACAAAAATAATGGTGCATTTGAACCCTCCTCAATGATACTATAATTAGATTATAATAACTAAAAACGCATAACTAGATTTCATATTTTGAGGAGTTTGCATGGAGCCTCCCTCTGCTCCTTTAAAACTCTGTTCGTGTTGAATAGTATTTATTGTCAAAACTATTTGAGTTATATAAAATTTATTTCACACAGAATTTCAATACTTACAATTAAATAAAATTAGTTTAGGAGTATATATAAGTTGGAAAATAGGAGCCAAGAGCATTCTTTCTTTCCAAAAACTGGAGAAGATGTCGCTGTTTTTAGGATGCAGTGGTTCAAAGCACCGTAGGCTAAAATTGGACGGGGCCTGTGGGCGTACATGAAATTTTATTTTTTTCAACTGTAGGCGTACATGAAACATATATTTAAATTCTGAATAATATAGTATATACTTCTAAATTGCTAACAGAAATTTGACATCTGAAAATAGTCTAGATTATTTTCAGATATATGGTGTTGTTTAAAATGATGAACAGAGGGATCAGCTATTAACATGAACCCCCAACTACTACTATTGTTGGGGGCCTGAATTTACCGTGATTCGATTCATGGTATTCAGCTGAAGTTGTAAATGGAAAACCCGAATTTGATCCAATCTAAACTAAATAGTTAGCTCCATTGCAGAACAATTATAGCTTATGCAAAAGATTATAGCTCTTGATCAATTACTTGGTATATGATTAAGTTTTGAAAAAAAAAATATAGCTAATGCAAAAGAATTACAATTGATTCACACCATTCGCATAGGAAACAATCTGAAAATTTATCCCCAAATAATACAAGCTTCTTCAAAGGAACTAGATAAGTGCAAATAAAGTACAGAGCGACATCAGCAATATAGTTTTGACAATATTGACATTAGTTAACCTCTGCTTGAGCTTTGGACCTTTCTCTAAGGACTCTATCAATGGCATCGTCTCCTTCCAATCCCCCAGCAAAATAAACATCCGAGGCGGCATACGGGATGATGCGAAATACTGATACAATGGAGGCATCCTGGCAGATGACCTCCCATCTCGAGTTGGCAAGATGAAAAGCCGCCAACTCATTGCTAAACCTTCCTTTGATGAATAGCATGCCTCTCTTTTGATCAATAGCAAACGGTACCAACACAAACCGCTTGAAACCCTCGCTTGTCCACTCTCCTTCTCGTACCCAGTTTTCGCTCCCTTCTAGCCTCCATATTGTAAGTTTCACATCCATTACAACCAAGTGGTAAATGCCTCCATCATATCCACTGAGAATCCACTTGTTTGCAATGCCTTTTTCTGTCAATTTTGGTAGAGGAATTTTCCAGTAGGCGTCGCTATTGATTTCATAACCCATCAAGAAATCGTCCCCTTGCATCCAGCATACCGACCCCCCTCTAAGCCCAACAGCAACAAACCGGTTTAGGCGCGCAGTCATAAGGTCTGACATCATCCCATTTGAGAGTAATTGTTGATGATAATGTCCAATAGCATGTTTCGGATGAGAAAACGTGGAACCGAAGATCATAATCGTGTTTGTATGCTCTGACTGACGTATGACAGGAATTAGCAAGTTGAAGTCGAGAGACGAAGCAGGGTCAAAAAACAACATCGTGGCACCAGCAAAATGGTATGGTTCTGGAGATGGGATGAGTTTTGGAATCTCAGCCCAAAAGGATGTAATCGGATTGCCAACGAACAAGACTTGATCTCTGCATAAACAAAGTAGCCCATTGCTTGAGGCCAAAACCTTAAATTTCTCCGACAGGAGCCGATCGACAGTGCAGTTGTTTGTCTTTTCATGCATGGGTACGATGCCTTGGACCTTATTGACTGAGGAGGGGTCAGAGGTTATGGTGAAAAATACGGTGTATGGGACACGGGAATAGGCATCTTGCGTGAAGAACGGGTCGGCGATAAGCTTCTCCCAAGTACGGCACACAGTCTTGCACCGGATTAGGGCCTTCGTTGGAAGCAAAGCAAAGATCCCCATGATTATTTCTTCCAGCATTGCCACCTTTTCGGAACTCATTATTGTATTGATCAAGGCTGTGGTTTGGAAAGAGGTTCAAGCTGGTTTATATATATATGAAGATTTAAGGTTAATTGTGGCTGTTTAAGATGAATAAGATCTCTCCGTCTATGTTTAAAAGGATCAGCCCTTATTACGATGCCTTAATTAGCATCTATTTTTGCTAGTTAGCTAATTTGGGTTATGCTCAAATAAGTTTTTTTTTTTTGTTAAGGCCAGGCAAGGCGCCCACTGACATGAAATTATATTATAAGAAAAATATTTACAATTCTGCTCAAATAAGTTGGATCCATATCCTCGACGGTACCGTAAAAGATTCCCTTTTACAATTAGCTATTTACGGTTTGAGATTAACTCTCAGCCGGTCTGGGATTCGGGCTGACTGAGGGGGCAGTATTATTGGGCTTTGAGATTCGTGCCAAGTTAAAAAGAACGGTCCAGATCAAGTAATTGTAAAAGATTCCCTATTACGGTACCGGGGAGGATGTGAATTCAAATAAGTTACGGTTCAATCCTAAAGTATAGCTTGACTTCATAGTTATTTTTTATTTTGGAGACATTATTTTTGTCCTTTCATTTATTAGATTCCAGTCTCCATAAACATTTTTCAAGTGCGACAAATACTCAATTGTCAAATTTAGATGCGATTATTTTTAGTCAAGCTATTCAAGAAGAAGTCACCAGATGACATGCTTTTTAGTACACGGAGAATTTACAAAATAACCTTCTTTTCAAAAACTAATATTATAATTAAATACACGGAGAGTATAATATATAAGCGGATAGAATATAATATAATATAAGGCCCAGATTGTAACAAATTGTACATAAAATGGGATATATCTAGCAGTTGGGCCCGAATTGAACAATATGGCCCATATATTTGGGCTACAAGATAGGCTGTTTAAAACATTGTGAAGTATCTGAATAATGATTGTTGCCCTGAGGTTGAGGAGTTCATTTAAATAGAGTTTTTTTCATGACTTCCCCTATGGTAGGTGTTTGATGATTTGCTTTATGGATTGCCAAAATTGTGCCATTTATATACCGAAAGTCTTGGTTTGTTTTTGCATATGAGGTGCTTGATGATTTGCTCCTGACAATCTTAAAGTAATGACGTATACAGCTTTGAATTTGCTCAATTACAGTCGCACGGAATTAAATCTCAAAAAATAGTTTTGCATGATCCAATTTTATAGTATATTGTTCTGAACAACTTTTCTCCCGTACAATGGATTGCCTGTATAGGGAAAAATTTAGGCCTCATATCAGACCCAATTATCTGATTTTCCTGCAGTACAATCAAAGTATCAAACCATACCCAATACCTATCACAACCAATAATCTTATAACCCTGCTACTCTGATCTTCAGGTCTCTTATCTTTCAGACCATCACATCACATGTTGTATGAAATTGGTAAATGCATCAATCCTTAATTAATCAGGATCAGAAATCATCTTCATCACTCTCACACGTATCAAACATCTCTATATCTGAATATGATGGTTGCAGTGCCGGAGGACTTAATTCCCCAGAGCTTCCCAACGAATCAGCTTTTGGGATTGCAACAAATTCAAGAGCAGACACCACATCACTGATTACAGGCCGACTCGTGGCTTCCTCCGAAAGGCACAATGCTGCGATGGCTAATGCTTGGTATAGACTTTTCATTGGAAAATCTCCCCTCAGTAATGGATCTACCATTTTGATGAAATTTTTCTTGTCCTTGAACAATGGGGTTGCCTACCAAATTACAGAAAACTTGAGTCAAAACTAATCTACTGAGGATATCCCATTCCAAGGAAGTTTCTAAGAAAATTTAGGACATCAGGTATGTAGCTGAAATAATTTAAAAAATGTCCAAGTACTTAATGTGTAGTTTGTACTTTGTACTGCTACTTAGAAGATGATAACAAAAAAATAAAGGGTGGAACTTACCCACTGAACAAGGATTTGCTCCCGGTTAGGCCTTGTCGTGTCAACCGCTTTTCTTCCAGTGATAAGCTCCAACATGATCACCCCAAAACTATATACATCTGACATCTTTGATAATTTTCCTGTCAATGCATACTCTGGAGCACAATACCCATATGTGCCCATGACCCTAGTTGTAACATGGGTTTTCTCACCAGTAGGCCCGAGCTTTGCTAGCCCAAAATCAGATAGCTTTGGATGAAATCCATCACCAAGAAGTATATTAGATGCCTTTAAATCTCGGAATATCACAGGTGGATTTGCCATGTCGTGGAGATGTTCAAGTCCTTTGGCTGCTCCAGCAGCAATTTTCATCCTGGTCTCCCAATCCAAAGGCTTGTGACTTCTAGAAAAATCTACATTAAACAAAACAGCATTAGATATTTGCTTGAATAATTATTGATAAATGGTTAAAAGTTAACAGAAATAGCCTGGTTTGGAGGAATAATGTACCTATAAGGTGATCTTGTAATGAACCATGTGGCATGTATTCGTAGATTAAGATTCTTTGGCCATTGTCAATGCAGTATCCAAGCAAGTTGACAAGGTTGGGGTGATGCAACAGACTGAGCATCAGTACTTCCACGAGGAATTCTCTATTGCCTTGGCATCCATGCCGGTCGAGCACCTTCACAGCAATAGCCTGAGTAAAAAAGAATGTTATTAAATATACACAAATTTTAGGTATTGTTATTGTTTAACATTCTGTATGTACATTTGACTGTACATGTCAAGTTTACTATCAACATATATGGTGCTAAATGTAACAGTGATATGTGACATGAATAAGAAACTGTATTTGAATTAAAGAGTAATCAGTACTTCATTAGTTTCTTGTATGCGCCCCTTGAACACTCTACCAAAGCCTCCTTCACCGAGTAGGTTGCGTGCATTAAAATTCTCTGTGGCCACCTTGAGTTGGTTGAATGTGAAATCCCGTGATGGGATATTCTCATTGCCAATTCTTAAAATTTCTTGTGCAGCATAGTGGTGCATCTGAGGATCTGTGCATTTTCACAAAGTATATGAAGCATCACCCATAGAACTTAGTACTTCATTGTACCTTCTTTGAAACACTAACGTCTTTAAGTAATATTGTTCTTCTACCCAATTTCCAGAATATAAAAGTTTTACTTTGCATGCCAATTTTTTTTTTTTTGGGCGAACCTCCAAGTAATGATAGCGAAAGATAAAAATTGCATCTGTTAAGCCATGATGCATAATTGTTGTTTTTATGAGAAAGAGTGATGCCACGTTACGTTTTTACTTCTACTGGTCTTAATTATAATGAGAAGTGTGTCAATGTTTCATGTCAAAAAGGCTTCATCACAAAAATATGAAACAAGCTAAACCATAGTAAACTTGAAAAGGGAAGTAATTGCATTTCTATTTGAAATCCAAAAGAAAAAAAAAATCAAATTACCAGAATTGACGGAGAGAGCATTAACAAGACTAGCAAGTTTATTTGGTTCTTGTTTCTCCTTCTTCCTTCTCCACAGTAATTTTCTCTTCTTCTTCTTTTTCTTGTCCTTTGGTTGCTTTGGTGGATGTTCCTCTTTAATTTTAAGAAAGGGAGAACAGATTTTTTTTACTTTCCACATAATATTTGTTTCTGATTTCTCAATTATAAAAAACTTTATGTTGAATAAATAGATGTAACATAAACAAAGTCATGCTTTCTATACCATATAAATGCTTCCTTTTCTTTGTTTTCTTCTTCTCTGTCTGTGGCTGCAGCTGATTTGGTGGGGGTAGTTTTTGTTCCTCTTCGACATTTTATAACAACACAAAGTTCATTAATAGAATATTATGGCTTTATACTTGATTCAACAAAGTAACTTATACGCACTAGTTGCACATTATAGAGTACCTAATTAATTAACAAGACAATTTTTTTTGTTAAACCATAATAATAAGAGAAAACCTTTTCAAATATTTTGTTCAACATAACTTGTTAACATCATAAAGAATTTTACCATAATTTCTAATTAGAAGGCTACTGGAATGAAGATGATGAATTGTTAACATTCATGATCAACTTTTTATTAAAATTTCTCAAAAAAAAAACCTTTTATTAAAATTAAATACATACCATATTGGATAGTTGTATTATTGACGTTTGTTCGATGCTTCTTTCCCTTTTCCTTCCTTTTTTTCCTCCAAATTATCCCTTTCTTCTTCGTTTCCTCCTCTGGCATCTGCGATTGTTGCTGAGGATGGAAATGTGGTGGTGGTGGTGGTGGTGGTGGTGGTGGTAGTGCATTTTGTTGTTTCTTCTTGGAGGATTTAGCATAGCAAAAACAGGTTAGCAAATTTTTTCCATTGAATTTTGTGCAATTCAATATCCCCATAAGCTTCCCCTTGTACGGATCTACCAGAGAGTAGACAACTCTCTGGCCGATTCACAAATCAGAAAAGTTTTTGAATTTGCAAGAAGAATTTTTTTCTTAAATGTGGTATTTTCTACTTTTAGCTTTCTCAACAGTTAGGATTGATAATGGGCAACCAACAAGTGCAAACTTACAAGGTTTTTTTTGTTTTATATATTTTGTCAAATTCATGAAGGGTGAGAATCCTTTGAGAGCTGATTACTAAATATAGGAGAGCCAACGCATATTTGAGAGCTTACTAGCTTCCTCTTCTGTTATTTACTTGAACCAATAGCAATTAAAAACGAAAAAAAGCTGGAGATTTCAGACCTTTGTGTACCGATGTTATTAGTCTTTATCCAATAGGGGTTTTGTGTACTTGCTAGTCTCCAAATTCAACGCTCTTAATAATTAATTAGAGTCTGAGGCCATGCATTGTCTTTTTATAATTTTCTGTAGCTGCTTTTATATATGACAATATTTTAGTTAGGATAAATTCAATAATAATTAAACTAGCAAAAGAGTAGACATGATAGAATTTGAAACTTTTGATGAGAAGATATCATATAAATTTTGTAGCTACGATGGATAAAGTATAACTTACAGATGTTTTGGTAGTCATATAGACTAATCTATATATATATATATCAATTTTCTTTATATATTAGACATTCAGATTTCAATTTTCTTGTCAGCTGGTGTGTTATGTGCAAGAATAATTCTGAGACAACAAAGCACTTGTTCAATGATTGTTGCACTGCGATAGCATTATATAGATGAGTGGCCATGCCTTTAGATGTCAGATTACCCGGAATCTCAAATGTTATCAATATTGATGCCATCTCAGCACTAACTAACAAAGGGTAAACAAAGAAAGAAAGATTGATCCTGCTGATCTCTCAATTTTTTTTATGGAGAAAGAGGTGTTGCCGAATTTTAGAAATTCTGAGAAGGATATTGTGGATCTGGTAGCCCAGGTACAGACACAGTGGATATACAGTATGATGGCTGAGCGGGCGTAGCAGTGATGATTAAGACAGTTTCAATTCCAACAAGCAAGGTCGACACGGGATACCGCAACATAGATAATATTCCTGACTTGCATAGTCAAGAGTTGCTTCTAGAATTCTTGCAGATTATGCTCTAGAATTTTTGGAGGAAAGGACAGGCATCTAGAGGAGCAACGGGAAGATACTGGATGGCAGATCAATCTCCATGTGAAACAGACTACAATGGGAACACGAGGAAATAACAGTGAAGAGGTCAAATCTTGGGGAGAAAGTGTAGCCAGAAAGTTCGAAGAATCGAGCAAAAAGTGCAGGATTTGGTTGATGAGATTGTTTAGTTCATACCGGACTGGTACGGACTGATTATAGTACAAAATTGCTGGCAGATGTGAAGAACTGTGGGACTGGTACAGAACAGAATTGATATGCTGACAAGGAAGACATGCTCATACCGGACTGGTACGGTCTGATTCTGGCATGCATGCACCTCAATTAGATCTCTACCGAATTCACCTTTTAATTTGTTTGTTTGGGGCTTTTACAGATTTGAATGTAATTTTTGCAGTTATCTTTCTTATTTTTTATTTTGTTTTCAGTTCAACTATTTTGAACGAATTGTGTTTTTTGTAAGCAGTAGGTACAAACTCTATAACTACAATTGTTAATTAAATGTGGGCAAGACCCATATTTTTTCTCAAAAAAAAAAAAATTTAAATAGAATTGCAAAAGAGGTGGTATTTTGTGGCAGCGTAACCCTCCACAAATTAGAAACAATTAAAACAGCTTCGCAAATTTTTGGAATGACAATGGTTAAAATAATTGGAATTGGCTGTTCAAGGAGTGCCACCTTGTTGTTCAAAATCAGTTCTTTATTTCGTTTATCTAGATCATATCTGATTAATTGAAGTTCTCAAAATATTCATGTAATGCAAATTTTGATGGGTCAAACAAATACTCCTTTTAGGATAGAATTTGTTAAATATTTTGAAATGTCAAAATGAATGATGCCATTTACGATTGATTAACCAAAAAGAAACAAGGAATTGACACAAGATTTATTGGACATATAAATTTATCTGATTTGAAACATATATATTGACTATTTAACATTTTCTTGCTTGAAAACATATATGACATAAAATTAAAAGAAATCCTTTTATTGATCAATCATGTTGTAAAAAAATGGATTTACTTCGAAGTGACTTTCATTTATCTCTTTTTTTTTTTGGAGAAAGTTGACAGTGACTTTCATTTATCAATATATGTCTTCTCATATAATAGTGATCTAAAAAAGTAAGAACGATTCCGAATTCTTTTTTTTATTTAACATCTTAAAAAAAAAAAATTAACTTTTTTTTATGAAAAAATCATTTCTTACCATAATCACAGTTTCAAAATGCAGATCTAGGGTATATTTGGTTGCAAAACAAGAATAACTAGAATAGCCAAATTAAGAATAACTATTGTTTGTCTTATTATAATAGTTAAATCTCAAAAACTCTTAAGAATAATCTTTTCTAATAAGACAAAAAGTTTGAATTCTCTATTTTAGCTATTTTAATTCAATTAAACACCGAATAAACTATTCCGGATAGCCTAACACCAAAATAACCTAATCTGAACCCAACTAAACGTACCCCTGTTGAGTTAAGCCTACAATTTGAAGCTGGGGTACAAACTTAGTAACTTACTATTTTGTTTAAACACAACTAGGGGTGTAAATGGAGCGGATTCGGAGCGGATAATGCTAATACCAAATCCGTATCCGCCTTTCAATGAACGGATACGGATACAGATAGTAAACGGATATCAAAATTTAAAACCATATCCGCCTTAAACAGATACGGATACAGAGCGGATAATATACGGATACAGATTCGAATACGAATATAGAACGGATAATTGTCGGATATTGAGTTATATGAACTTTAAGATATAATTAATAATTAATAAAATTTAAATATAAAAATAAATGATAATTGTAAGTTGATGGAGATATTAATGTTAGAAAGATGAGAGAATATAAGATATTTATTTTATTAATAGTGTGGTGTAGTGGTTTGTACATTGGTTGCTTAGACTTTTACTTCACATGACATGGGTTCAAATTCCCTTGAAGGCAAAATAATTTAAAACCTCACATGATACGGATACGGATACGGATACGGATAGTAAACGGATATCAAAATTTAAAACCATATCCGTATCCGTAACCGCATCTTCTACGGGTAATTAATAATTATCCGTATTCGTATCCGCGATATCCGTATCCGTTTAAATCCGAATACGGATTATATGCGGATTTGGAGCGGATATCGGCCGGATATCCGTGTCCGTTTACACCCCTAAGTTACACAACCCTTCTCTGAAAAATTTGGAAGAGCCTTCTCTGTTTTTTTGTTAGTGGGGCCCACCCTTGAAATGGAGAATTTTCTCCCTACGTGTTAAACGATTCATTCATTTACCGAAATTTTTATTGTTGCCACTATCAAAAAATCAAATTAAATGAATATCACCGCTGGAGGCTATTTTTCAATCCTGCCATCATTGCTAACCGAGTTCGCGCACTAAAATAGCGGGTGTGCGGACTGGGTTGGCGCACCCGCCTTTTTACGGATACACTGGAAAAGTCATGAGTTTGAATAGTTTATTTTAAAACAAACAAGCCACGTGGTCCCCAAGGAATGCCACGTAAGGTTATTGCCTCGATTCATGTGTCACCACTTCTGTAAACTTTAATGTAGCAAATTATAAGGGACACTTTAATGTAGCAAACTTTAATGTAGCAAATCACTACACGAAGCTGCCTACCTTTCTTAGATCTTCTGTGCCACCACCACATAATATAAAAAATCAGCCAAAATCTGAGAAATTTTGAAACAGAGATTGCGGGCCTGGGTGCGCCAACCTAGTCCGTGCACCACCTGGTGCGCTAACTCAGTCCACGCACCTGCTATTTAATTGCGCAAACTGGATTAGCGAGAGTGGTAGAATTGACAATAAGCTCCCAGCGGTGGTATTCATTTAATTTAATTTTTGGAAGGTGACAACAATAAAAATTTCGGCATTTAATTGGTTGAACATAGGACCCATCTTTGAAACAATTGATTTAATTGCTTGAACATGGGACCCATGCTTGAAACAATTCATTTAATTGGTTAAACATGAGGCCCACCATGAAACAATTTGGAGTTTGTAAGTTTAAATTTCAGAACAAAACAAAGTTAGTATATCTGGAGATGTCATTTGAAAATTGAAACTGCGGTGCCTGTTTATTGGTATTGCAGTTTCAAACTGCAGTCCTCGAAAAAATGAAATTTTTCAGAAAAAAACGTTAATTGATTTTTTTAAGATGGTAAATAAAAAATATTCAGAAACGATTAACTTTAATTCTTTTTGGTGAGTTTAACTTTAAAATTTATAAGAACAATTTTAAATAATAAATTTAAATTGTTGAAATGGATCTACTTATGAGTGGTGAGTTTATATGTCATGTTTATATATTTTCAATTTAATATAAAGTTAAGCTTTAAGAAAAAAGATTTATAAGTTAATTTTAATTTGTTCTTTATTCATTATTTTTTTACCGCTTGATTTTATATTAAATTAATTCAAAATTTTATAAATTTTATATATAAATATATTACTCATGACGTACCGCGATTTTATATTAAAGTAGTTTCTGAAATTTATAAATTTGACATATAAATATATTACTCGTGACGTAGACCAATTTTAATAGTTTAAATTTATTTTTTTGAAATCAATTAGATAAATTTTAGAGTTAAATTAAGTGGGGATTCTAACATTTTTATGTTAATCTTCTTTGTCAGCAAGTGGGTCAACGTAATGTCGGAATTTGAATTTATATTTTTATGATAATCTTTCTTGTCATCAAGTGGGTCAATGGTCACTAATTCAAATTTTGACATTTCACAAATAAAAAATTTCCATTTCGACAATTTGAAAATTCAAAGATTAATATTATTTCTCAAGTGAGGCGCATAGCGCGTATTGATCCGTATACGGATCAATATTTTTGTTTTCAAAATTCTAATTATCGAGAATGTAAAATTAATTTTAGATGTTCAAAATTTTTAAATTAAGTGTTTTCTATCTATCTAAAAAATAGTAAAAAGTTTTAAAATTATAAAATTTAATTTATAAGTACATATTTTATGAAGACTATGTCGAATCATGTTGAATGATTCGGGTCAATATGCACTGTGCATACTACCACAGTCTCACTCTTGTTTCTCATATTTTTCTTTTTTCAGAACTAAAATACAAAGAAATATTTTTTTTAAATACAAAGAAGTAATTTTAATTATTTTAACCGAACAAGCATTATTAATTTGATTTTTATAAGCAAAGATAGTCAATTTCATCTTTCTTAGAAGTAAATTTAATTTCTTCTTCCACCATCCTAAGCTGTATTTTTATAAAAATCAAATTAATAGTACTTAGTTCGTTAAAATAATCAAAATTGATTTTGTTTAAAAAAAAAATTCCAAAGAAGCCCATTCCCTTTTGTGATTTCGTCTTCTCGGGTCATCTCTTCTCGCTTCATTTCTGTTCTTCTAAAATGGCGTTCTTCAAAACCCTCAAAACCCTGATCAGAAACTCTAACAGTAAATCTTACCTTTCGCTCTTTCACGCCTCAAGCCCCACTGTACCGTTCTCTCCATTACCTTCTCTATCACCTTGCCTTTCGTCACCCCCTAATCCCTTCTCCTTTGTTACTCTGCGGACCAGGGTAGGGCCTCTCTTTCTCTCTTCTCCTCCATGGAACCTCTCTCAGCGTTCAAACCCTCTGTACTTTGGGGGGAGGTTGGTCAAGTTCCCCAGAGATTTGCAAGAGGTGAGATGCTTGCCTTTTGCGTTCGATTTTTCATCAGCGGCGAAGAATGGGAGAAATGCTCAGCATTTAATCTCAGAGAAGACGAAACCTATATTAGATATTGGCTCAGCTGGGATCAATGAAAAGTTTCTAAATTTACCGAATTTGGTGTCAATTAGTCGGATGGTCTCAGGACCTGTAATTGGCTGGTAAGATTAATTCAGTATAATTAATTGTTTCAATATGCTCAAATAATTAATTTTAATTTATTTAAATATTTACTGTGCTACATCATTTATATTCGTTTGGGACTGATACTGACTGTATGAATGTGTACCCACTGATGCAGGTGATACTCTATGATAACCATTCATGATCTGTTTACTTTTTATAAAGATAACACTGTAATTTCCATTATTATGTTGTCATTTTTGAAACAGGATGATTATGAATGAATGGTATGTGCCAGCATTTGGTGTGTTGATCGTCTCTGGCGCCACTGATTGGGTACTCCTATTTTGATAGTATCAGAAATTCTCAACTATGTTTGTGTTATTTCTTAGTGGTTCATTATCAGTTTTGTTACTGTAGTTAGATGGTTTTCTTGCAAGGAAGATGGGCATAAACTCTGTTTATGGATCCTACCTTGACCCACTTGCTGACAAGGTAGCTTGTTCATTAGCCTAACATCATCAATATTTTGGTATTATAGTTTTAGTAAATGAATTGCTATTTGGAACATCAATTTGAGATACATTTGATCAGGTTTTGATCGGATGCATTGCCTTATCTATGGTGAAAATGGACCTCCTTCATCGTAAGTGACTTAAGAAGAATTTGACTTGCTTGCTGCACTATCACAGTCTATAGCACCAACAATGAAAGTATGCTGATTGAATGATACCACTGTGTAGTCCACATGTTTTACTTATTAGGATCATTTTTGGAAATGTTATGTTTGGAATTACATAGGGACAGTTATGACCTTGCATTATCATTTATTGAACTAATCTTGCATGATAATTTTTTTGTATCTAATTTTGTTTGTTTGTTTGTTTGTTATCTACAAATAAATAAAGCTGGACTTGTGGGCTTGGTAATATTCAGGGATATTGGTCTTGTCGGTGGTGCTGTATACAAACGTGTTTTAATGATGAATTGGAAGGCAAGTTGTTTGTCATGCTACAGTTTATTAAATAAATTTGAAGCAAATATGTTGCTAACAGTCTTATTTTATAAAAACTTTTTAGTGGGATAGTTGGTCTGAGTTCTTCAATCTAGATGGACAGTATCGTGAAAAAGTCGAGCCTCTTTTTATCAGCAAGGTTTAATATTCTTTTTTACACCTTATGCATTAAATTTTTGTTTAATTTTAGTTTGTGTTATTATATATGGAGAATTTTTATAATATTTTTCTTTCATTTGTTTAGGTCAATACAGTGCTCCAATTGTTATTAGTTGGGGCTGCTCTCCTTCAACCTGATTTTGGGACTGAAGAGACGCAACAATACCTGACCTACTTGAGGTTTTCTTTTTTATCTCCTTAAATTTACTTAACCATAAAGTTTCCAGTATCTGGTCTAAAAGTAGGATGTTAATGAAACTTAATGAAACTCTTAAGTTGGATCTGATAGAATCCTTAATTACATTTATCACAGGCAATAACTGATCAAGTTGTATGATTCTGTTTGCCTGCAGTTGGTTAGTAGCTTCAACAACAGTTGCATCGACACTTGGGTATGGAATCCAGTATTTTAGAAATAAACCCATTATAAGATGATGGTTGATCAAGTTAGATGAGATCTTACTGATGTTACTGCTCTTTTAGCCACCAGTGATACAAACGTTGCAAACCAACTTCCGTAGATTGTAGTTCAAACTGGTTAAACTTTAGTAGGAGATCACATGCTAAAATTAAACTTCACAATGGTGATTCCCTTCAAGAAGCTAATGAACACTTTTGTAGATTCTTTTCTTATTCTTCTTTTTTTATTGTTCGTTGAAGGTGTTGTTATGTGTATTGGACTGTGCATAGAGCTGTGTTATTCATTTGCTTACATGTCTTTTATTTTGGTCTTCAATTACAACTAAAAGGTTCAGTCTCATTTTTAGAAGACTTCAGGGCAGGCACATTGTAAGTCATATCTTAGTAAATTTTAAGAAAAAAATTAATATTTAAATTTCTGACGGAGGGTTTGGTTGGAGATGCCTTTGGATCGTCACAAGGAATAGTATTATTCAGGTTTTCAGAATAGTATAATTATTGTTTGGATTTTATTTTTTGGAATATTGCTAATTTGATGTGTTATTCTTATAAATATTAGTTAGTAAAATAATTCTAATTCAATGCAATTTTGAAAAGTGAGAATTGTGTTTAAATCGTATACAAATGTATATAGTAATATTATTTCGTGCTATTGCTATTTTTTTGCCTTTGAAAAGTTGTGTAGTTCTAATAAATGCTGACTGCACCTTTATATACATGGGGCAGAAAGAAATGTTGATAGATGCTCAGCTAAAGGGCTCTATATTTATGTTTTATTTTTTATTTATAACTTTTTTTTGTATTTAACAAAGGCACGTTGACGTTGTGGGTTGAGCCGTTGAGGCGTGCTCTTGTTCCAGGGGTGAATGGTGTGGTTCTCAACCATTTTTTTTTTGTTTGGTGATTATCTGATGCAGGGTTATTTTGGGTATAATTTTGTGGCTCGCTTGGAGGTGTCTTGGACATTTTTGTTGGTCAGCTTTTACCATTTCCATAATTTTTAGAAGGATGGAAAATATTTAATGTGGGTATTTTCGTCATTGTAAGGTGTCTGTCTTTCCGTACCGGTAACACTGGGATAGACTGATACCAGCAACGTTAGATAGATTGCTGTTGGCTGGTAACTTAATGCAAACTATGTCCTATAATAAGGAAATTGCTAATATGCTATGCATAGCATAGAGGGCATCCGTGCTACGGCTCAATGTTTGAGTTTTCAAAATCCTCACAGTCGATACGAACCGTTCAACATGATCTCCATATGAATATGTACTTGCAAACCAAATTTTACATTTTTTAAAATTTTTTTATTATTTTTTTAGATAGGTAGAAAATAACTTGATCTAAAATTTCTGTACCATTCATATCAAGTGTTTTTCTACCTATCTCAAAAAAATAGTAATAAAATTCTAAAAAATATAAAATTTGGTTTGCAAGTACATATTCATATGAATATTATGTTGAACGGTTCGGATCGACCGTTAGTATTTTGAAAATTCAAATATTGAGTTGTAGCACGGAGGCCCTCTATGCTATGCATAGCACCGTAGCCAACTCCCTATAATAATATTCTATCTCTTAGCTTAAGTTGGTGTTCGCTATATATTTCGAAACATTTAAATCCCGATCCATTCAATTGTTTATCAACAATTATAAATATACTAGAAAAAAATAGAAACTCAATCATACAAATCCGGAATAACTGAATAATTCAACAAGAAAGCAAATTTGGTACAACAAATGAAATGTAAAGCAAAAGATTATTTTTCAGAAATTTTGAATCCAACATAGGCCTGCAGTTTAAAATTGCGGTACTAACTTTTTTTTTTTTAATCACAACCATTGGTCTGAATAGTTGTTTGACCTTTTTAGTAGTGGGGCTCACCCTGAATAAGTAGCATTTTTGTCGCGTGTTAAAAATTTTAGTAGCGGGGCCCACCCTTGAAATGTAGTAGTGTCAAATTCATTTAATTTTGAACATGGAGTCTACCTTTGAAACAATTTGGAATTGACAAGTAAAAGTAGGTACAAATTTCAGAACAAAAATAAAAAGTTGGTACCGCAGTTTCAAAATGTGGTACTTATTTGGTGTTTCAAAATGTGGTACTTATTTGGTGTCCATCGTTTGAAACTGCAGTTCCTTTCTTCAGATATGGTAGTTTCAAACTGTGATCATAATAAAAATGAAATTTTTCAGAAAAAAAGATTGTTTGATTTTAATTTTAATTTTTGAAGATAGTAAATTAAAAAAATTCGGAGGAAATCGTACTGAAACGAAAATTACTTCCTCCAAGACAGCACTCGAGGTTCCATGAATAGATCCATATATATTTAATTCTTCCAATGGGACCCAGGCACTTGCAATGTGATGCATGCTATACATATTACATTATTACACCGATTGCAATCCATAATCAATGCTCCAAAATAATGTGATGCACGCTGTACTTTTGTGGCTCTCAACCATTTTTATTTTTTTTATTTTGGTGATTATAAGCAGGGGTATATTGGGTATCATTTTGTGACTCGCCTTGGAGATGTCTTGGACATTTTTGTTGGTCACCTTTTACAATTCCCATAATTTGTATACGGATGGAAATTTTTTAATTGTGGGTATTTTAATCATTGTAAGGTGGTTTTCTTACCGTACCGGCATTGTAGGGTGGTTGTCTTACAGTACCGGTTACACTGGGTGTACTGATACCAGCAACGTTAGATATAGCTGCTTGCTGTTGGCTGGTAACTAATGCTAATTATATATGTCCTATAATGTTATCAATTTATCATCTCTTAGCTAAAGTTGTGGTGTTTGCTGTAAATTTCGAAACATTAAAATACCGATCTATTCAATTGTTTATCGACAATTTAAATATACTAGAAAACATACATATTGAATGGAAGATAAATGCAATTTTCACCTCATATTTCATAAAACCAGACACTCAATGATACAAATCCAGAATAACTGAATGACTCAACAAGAAAGCAAATTTGGTACAACAAATTGAAATTTGAAACCCTAACAATCGATGTGAAGGCTCACTTATTCATAACCTCGGTAGACTTAACGACTAATACATATGCACCTCGATCACCAAACTAACTCGAAGTGCTCCATGCGTGGACAGACGCACATGCTCAGCTAGTCAGGTCCATCTTTATGCCGGAGATGGTCACCTTACCCTTGCCATGCCTTGGCACAAGTGTCAGCTCAATTGTCTCATTACCATTGATTGCAAGATCATCTATCACCTCAGTGAGACCAAACTGGATGCTAGTTTCAATGCCCATGCCCATCTTATCGTGCTTGTGCTTGTGTGGTACATGAGTGAAGCTACCAATGAATTGACGACCTGCTGGGGCAACAGTCTCGTGATTGTTAACATTGACAAACACGTCGAACTTGGCACGAATATCCCTGTCATATTTTATACCGCTGATCTTTAGTACTTCTTCCGTCAACTTCTTTTCCAGATCGCTCCTGTTTGTCTTTGGGCGCCTCACGGTTGCACGTACTGGTGCGTCTAGGACCAAGGGGAATTGTGCTTCCTTCAGGATAGGCCTGGATTCTAGGGACCTTGGCGTAACAGTGACTTGGGGCTTCTTGTCCAACCACTCGATCGGGACGTCTTGATACTTGTACCTCATCAGTCTTTCTGAATCAAGGCAATCAGCTACCTGTCATGATGATATATATATATATAATTGAAAGTGTCAGTTAAGAATGTTTACAACTAGTAAATTTGGCAAATATGTAACATGTATAATATAAATAAATAATATAGCAATGAGAACAGATTAGTTACGAATTTAAAAAATATTATAGTCTGTTTTTTGTTGTTAATTTATACCGTAATTTGCACGAGCTCGGCATTCTCATCATAGAGGTGGAAGGACGCGTTTAGCCAATCAGGGTCACAGATGTCAATATTTCTCCTTCCAAGAGTCTTCCAGATGTTCCACATGCGGTCTATATTCGAATGGTGCGCATAAAAGAGTGGGTCCCTTCCGGCAGAGTACAAGTTCCCCATGTCCTCACGGTTGGGCTGGATCGGATCACCAACCCAGTCATGAACTGTGTTGTGCGGTGTGCTCTCAATGGAGCCTCCACCCGGGTTTGGTGTGTCACCGGCCTTGTATGCCTTCCCGAAGAACATCTCGGGTGTAGAGCTATTAGTTCTCATCTGAAACAGAGTGTAGGAAAGTTCGTTAGCAAATGTACATAATATCTGAAGTACCCTATTTGGGATAACATACTTAATTACATTTAAATAGCGATTTAAAATTGAAAAGAAATTTTTCATCATACCTGCCGATACATGATTGCGAGATTATGCTCCACCATTTGTGATTCGGAGAAATTGTCATGACTACTGTTGTGCTCTTTACCATCCCTAAAATCCAGATCGACCATCTTAGGTGGCATGTGATCTGGGTTCCTGAACACGTTATACATCGGCAACCTTTCATTTGTGTACATGGTCGGCATCTTCATCCCAGCAGCTGAGTCCCAATTCCAGTACGGCATCGCAAAAGTGGGATCATTAATCAAGCTCCCCAAAATCTTCTCAAAATAGTACAGATAGCAACGGTGAAACGGGAAGAAGAGCCAGGATTCATGCACCTGGAGCTCTACATTAGGCAACCCGGCTTGGTCGTATGCACCATCACAGTAAGCACAGTGTATCCTGGCCTGTTGCCTAAAGCTGCGGGGGTCGTCACCCGGCAATTCCTTCATGAGTCTGAGGGCTTCACTGTACTTGTCAATGTATGCTTTGTCGACCAAATGTGCAGCCGGGCGCACTCTGAGCGGTGTGTCGAGTCCTGGCGGGGTGAATATCTTAGGCGCCTTAGCAGACAAGGGAGGACAACATGTCGTGGGAACCGCACCTTCCGGCAGTTTAGCTGGGCCACAGTTTCCAATTAGTGGGGTGGCTACAGGATCTGCTTTAGCGACATTTGTGCTTACTGCCGCAGCGGCACCGTATAGTCCACCCAGGCTGATCAGCACATCACGACGGTTCAGTGCCGAGTCAGAATCATTCTGGTTGTTCGGACTTTTAGCGCTGCATGAGATGGCCGGATTGCGTTTATGGGTACGGGTTGAGAGAGGGGCTCGGGCTTGTGCTGGGAGGAAGGGGCACGAAGGGGAAGCCCAAGATGTTCGTTTGGCGGGGCAAGGTGGTTTAGTGATTAACTGAGAGAGAGAGGCCATGACAGTGTTTGAGTGTGGGATGGATTCCTTTGGGTGATCATAGGTTCATTTATAGAGTTTCGGATGATCTCTAAGCTACGTGCATGGCCGACTCGCACGAGTTTCACGAGGGTTCACGGATGTTTGAATTATATATGTCGGTAGCTTTAATTTTTTCAGATTTGTAAGTGTTTACAGTTCGGAACTGTAAAAGGCTAAAAGCTAAAATATAGAGCTGATATATTTCAACTGTTATAATTATATATATATATATAGAGAGAGAGAGAGAGAGAGATGAGTTATGGTGAGACCGTTCAACATTTTTTGAAAATGTTGAAATGTGCATGACCGTTCAACTGTTTTACTCCACGTCATATTTTTATTTTGAAAATTGCAAACAACCGATCCGAACCGTTCAACATGTTCTCTATACTGAAATGTGCTTGGAAACCAAATTTTACATTTTTTGAAATTTTTTTACTATTTATTAAGCCACTTTGAAAATTGTTGATCCACTGTGAACAGTAAAATTTTCTGGACCACCAAATCAACAATTTTCAAAGTGGCTTAATAAATAGTAAAAAAATTCCAAAAAATATAAAATTTGGTCTCCAAGCACATTTCAATATAGGGAACATGTTCAATGACAAAAAAAAAATATAGGGAACATGTTGAACGGTTCGGATTGGTTGTTTGAATTTTCAAAATGGAAATA
This sequence comes from Carex parvula, assembly GCA_025461045.1. NCBI lineage: Eukaryota > Viridiplantae > Streptophyta > Magnoliopsida > Poales > Cyperaceae > Carex > Carex parvula. The sequence continues at coordinate 690,306 of JAJGRW010001345.1, forward strand.
TAGTGCCATGGAGTACAAAATTGTTTTACTCCACGTCTCACCATAGCTCAATTATATATATATATATGAGGAGGGTTCAAATACACCATAATTTTTGTGCCCCAATATGCTCAACATCTTTTATCTCTGTTTTCAAAGTCCGAACAGTCGATCCGAACCGTTCAACATGATCTTCATAATAAAAGGAGACCAAATTTTATATTTTTTAGAATTTTTTTACTATTTTTTTAGATAGGTACAATATCACTTATCGGATGGTATCTAAAAAATATAAATTTGGTCTCCAAACATATTTTATTATGAAGATCATGTTGAACGGTTCGGATCGACTGTTCGGACTTTGAAAATAGAGATAAAAGATGTGGTGGATATTAGAGCACAAAAATTATGGTGCATTTGAACCCTCCTCTGTATATATATATATATACAGAGAGAGAATGGCTAACATACAAACATTTGTTCCTGGACTTAGGAACAAACGGTTCGGTTCTCCAATTTTCAAAGTCCAAACAGTCGATCCAAACCGTTAGATATTCAACCTATATTAAAATGTGCTTGGAGACCAAATTTTACATTTTTTTAGAATTTTTTTACTATTTATTAAGCTGTTTTGAAAACCGTTGATTTTATTAAACATGAACTATTGAAAAACAACGGTTTTCAAACCAGCTTAATAAATAATAAAAAAATTCTAAAAAATGTAAAATTTGGTCTCCAAGCACATTTTAATATAGATTGAATATCTAACGGTTTGAATCGACTGTTTGGACTTTAAAAATCGGAGAACAGAGCCGTTTGTTCCTGAGTCCAGGAACAACGTTTGTATATTAGCCATTCTCTCTATATATATATACATAACCATTAAAAAACAGTGGTTTTCTACCTATCTAAAAATAGTAAAATATTTCCAAAAAATGTAAAATTTGGTTTCCAAGCACATTTCAATATGAATATCTTGTTGAGCTGTTCGTATCGACTGTTTGGTCTTTGAAAACGGAGATATGAGCGTGAAGTAAAACAAGATCTTTACTTCGCAACTCACCATAACCCATCTATATATACATATATATGCCACGAGTAAAAAAGATAATTACTTTCTTATTTTCATTAATTTTGCCTATTGTCAATGTTTGAATTTCTTCATTCGGTATTAATTTTACCAAAGAAAATATATATACGAGTTTGTACCATGTTAGTTGCTTTAATTTTTAATCTAATTAAATTTCAGCTGTTTATAACTATCAAGTCATTGAGGAAATTGGATGGAATTCTCACAAAAAAATAATCAAGTTGTTCAGCGGAGGAGCCAGACTTTCGAACAATGTGGGTCAAACAAAATTATATAAAAAAATTCGAACTATGAGGCTCAATTATATACAAATTTTATGCAGAGAATAGAAATTAATTTTACCGTACCATGACATTTTACACTAAATTATATAAAAAATTAAACATAAATACAAAAATACAAAAATTAAATAGGGGTGAATTGACACTCATTGGATTTCTTAGATCCGCCTCTGAATTAGCAGCTGTTTAAAGCTGCATAAGAAGTAAATTGATTAACTGATGATCTTGAGTGGTAAAGTTACGGCCATAATAATCATATTTTAGGTCGCAGCAGAACATTCAAAATATATGAAATTTCTGTATGTTTAGTTTGTTTGCCCTACTTTGAGTAGCTATATATCTTTTAATCATCTTTTTGAAATATAATAAATCTTAATTTTGTGCATTGATACTTTATAGACTGTATATATAGGTTTCAATGTTCTTTAAATTAAATACTTTGATATTTAATTTTACATAAAAAATTTAAGGAAGGTACTTGTGATATTTCTGTATAAGGGCTCATTTGGCAATCATTGGAATAACAAACAAAAAAAAATAGCGCGTTATTCAACTGAAAATGTTTGTCAAATGGAAATTAGATGGTTCAGAATAACGCTAGAATTAATAAGCTAATTATCCGTTATTTAAACTAATGGGTCAAATAGCATACTATATATTGCAGTGTGCACTAAATGATTATTATTATGATTGTCATTATGATGATGATTATTATTATTATTACTACAACAATTATTACTATATTAGTATTATAATCATCATCACAATCTCATCATTATGAGGAGCTTTGTCTCTAATGGAACCATCACGTTTGAACAGGAGCGAATCCGGACTTTAGCGTGGATTTTGAAATTCAGTGAAAAAATACGGATCCGGTACCACTTTGCACCCTAGGAAATTGTTTCGTCCCCTTTGAAACTGGAAAGCATGTCAAGCCAATTCAATGGCACTCTTAATGAAAAACTTTATTATTTTTATAGAAATTTTATAGAATTTTGACTACTTTCCTGCTGTTATCGGGTTCAAACAGGAACCTCCCAACACTGACCCTGAAACCCAAACCAAACACTACTTACTAGAGGGAGAGCCGGAGGAGGAGCCTGAAGAAGTTCCCCTAACTGATCCGCATGATCAGCATCACCGAGGTACGGAAGCGCAGGACCATGAGCTGGCTCACGACCCCAGTAATGAACCACACCTCACAACACAAGAGCAGCATCATCAACCGAAACGAGCCGCAACAATGCTGTTACCGGAAGATCAATTGATCGCAGCCATCAACGAGCTTGATGAGCCTCTGGACATAACCGAGTACTTACAAAATGACAACACTTCCCATGCCAACCAGGGTACGGATTTTTCCAGCAATTTGGGTCTGACCGAATCGGATTTCGCAGTTGACACCTACAAGGGTCGTATACCCTCCCGATCTGATTCGGATCGCGATTTACTGGACGAGGAATTAAGAGCAATCCGACAGGAATTTGATGAACAAGAAAGAAGGCGTGATGAGCAAGAAGCATACTTAAGTGCCCTGGCGGACCCGAACCAGGCACATCTTTTCGCAGACAGCGAATCGTCAGCACCTGTTGAGCCGACTGTCTCTGTACCGCAGCAACCGATACCACAGTTACTGACACCATCCCCCGCAACTGCCTTGAGGAGAAGCGTTCGGATCTCCAAGAAGGGAGAACCCAAACACTATGGCAACAGGAAAACAAGAACTTCTAAACCGGGTAAGAACAAAGGAGGGTCAAGCGTACTGGACCCGACCCGTCAAGCGCGAATATTGGAAGAACTGCGCAAGGACAACTTAGTCTCCCATCCACTGGAACAAAGACAAGTCGAAGAAGTGGACTCACTATGTGGCATCATCACCAGTACTACTGCGGCCGTCACCAATACTACTGCGGCCGTCACCAGTACCACTGCCGCCGTCACCAGCCAACACATGCAGGGCAACACGGCACCACTTGGGGAACCACCACACGAAGGGCAGGGTGAATCGGTGCTGGCAGCATTCGAGTCCGACAGTGGAGATGAGCTCTCTGATTAAAGGAGCAATAGGAGAGGACTTTTTAGTACCTTCTGTTTGGGTAGTATTACCTTGCGACTTGTTGTTTTTATCTAGGTACCAGAACAACATCCAAGTGCCTTTTGTGTAAACTCCCTTAATGAATTATCAAAATCAGTTTAAATTTCCCTTAAGTGTCTTTAATTACAATGTGAGAGGGTTAGGAGATCCTAATAAGTGCTCAATAATTAAGGATTTAATTATTGATAACAAGAGTGATATTATGTGCCTCCAAGAAACTAAATGGAGTGAGTGTGATTACTTTAAAGCGAGGCAAGTGTGCCCATCAAATTTTAAAAACTTTGAGGTGCTCGATGCGGAAGGCTCGAGAGGGGGTATATTGCTCGCGTGGAGCAATTCTCTTTCCCTCCAAAATGCCTTCATTTTTTCACATACAGTTACTGTAATTTTAAAGAGGGGTGTTTTATGTTTTATGTGTACGGGAGTCTATGGCCCACACAATGACAATGCCAAGATTAATTTTTTACAGGAACTAAGAATGATCCGGGCCTTAAACGACCTACCCTGGATCCTCTGCGGAAATTTTAACTTGTACCGATCAGTAGAGGACACTACAGCTCGAGTCACAAATCTCGGACTAATCTTAGCCTTCAACAGCTTTATTGATGACTCGGGTATCATTGAGGTTCCACTACAGGGCCGAATCTTTACCTGGTCCAACAAGAGACCAAGTCCTACATTCTCAAAACTGGACAGAATTTTTCTCTCATTCCACTGGAACAACATCGGTGCTTCCTACAACCTAACAGATCTTCCAGCCACAGTTTCGGACCATGCCCCTCTATACTTAAGATTACACCCACACTCAAATCCTCCGAGGCGATAATTTAAATTCAAAAGTTTCTGGTTGCAATATGAAGATATCAATGAGGTGGTGGCTAATGCATAGAACAACACCATTCATGAGGACCCTATCAGAAGAATCCAAAGGAGGATAACTTCGGTCTAGAGGGCACTCACTCTCTGGGCTCAAGAAAAATTTGGGAAAAGAGATACGTTCTTGAGACGTTCAAAGTGGGTCCTTCAACAACTGGATGGGGTAGAAGAGATAAGAGACCTCAATTCCATTGAATTCAGACTTCGGATCCGCCTACGAGAACACATTTACCAACTGGTCGTGGATAGGGAGAAGAAATGGAAACAAAGGTCGGGGATCACTTGGCTAAAGCTGGGGGATAAGAACATGAAATACTTTCATGCTATCTCGAACAGCAGGAAAAACATCAATCATATTAATTATATTAGGTCGGATAGTGGCAATGAGGTATCACAACAGCACATACCGGATTTCCTTCGACAACATTACAAAAACCTGCTAGGAAGAAGCCATTCGAGAAGAAAGCCGTTCAACCTGACAGGGAAACTTGGCAGTCAACCGGGAACCTTGCAAGACCTAGATGACCTGATTTCTGAAATAGAGGTTTCGCAGGCTCTCAGGGAACTACCGAAGGGTAAATCCAGTGGCCCGGATGGTCTTCCGACGGAATTCTACCAGGCGTTCTGGCCAACGGTTAAAACCGACCTCCTACAACTAGTGGCAACTTGTATGACTGGGAGGGTGTCACTCCAGCGGTTAAACAAGGCAGCAATTACTCTCATTCCGAAGAAGATGGATCCACAGGAAGTCTCCGATTATCGACCTATCAGTGTTATTAACACAAACATTAAACTATGTACAAAAATCTTAGCCAACAGACTCCAGAAACACCTCCCCGGCCTAATTGCAACAGATCAATCTGCTTTTATTAAAGGCAGGTCGCTAATGGACTCATTCCTGGCAACGAGAGAACTTCTGGCATTTTGCACAAAGAAGAAACTTCCGGCGGTTATGTACAAAGTTGATTTTGCCAAAGCTTTTGACTCGGTCGATTGGTGCTTCCTAATCAACCTTTTGATTGAGAGAGGCTTTCCCCCGACTTGGACGGCGCGGTCATCAACCTACTGAAATCTTCCTCATCACAAATCCGAGTTAATGGCACTTTGACAAGGTCATTCCTACACCAACGGGGACTGAGGCAGGGGGATCCCATGTCCCCATTATTGTTCATCTTAGTTGCGGATGCTCTAAACACCTTCATCAACAATAGCAGACCACTCATGCCTCAGCATACATTCATGCCTCCGGTGGCTATCTAGTTTGCAGACGATACGCTGCTCGTATCCGAAGCCCACCCAACAACCTTAAAGATCCTCAAGAGAGTGATAAAAAACTTCTCCAATATGAGTGGCCTCAAACTGAATGCAGGGAAGAGTACTTTCATTCCAATCTCAATCCCCTTGCAGTTGCAGGAGACAGTAGGAAACATTTTACAAGCTCCGGTATCACAACTCCCCATCAAATACCTCGGATTACCTCTAACGGTCAGAAAACCAACAAAAATTTTATTCGAGCCAATGCTCGAAGCAGTGCAAAACAAAATAGAAGGTTGGACCTCAAATTTTCTGTCTCTCGGAGGTAGGATCACTCTAGTTATGGCAGTTCTCTCGGTCATGCCTTTACACTACATGCAAGCGTTAAAAATACCGACTGGGGTCGTTAAACATCTGGACAGGATGCGACAAAACTTCTTGTGGAAAGGAAACACTACATGCAGAGGAATTAACTGTTTGGTCAACTGGGACAGAGTATGCACGTCCAGGAGAAACGGAGGATTAGGCATTATCAATTTACGGGTGCAGAATGATGCACTGTTAACCAAATGGATTTGGAAGATTGAAAAATCACCGCCAGGCTTCTGGGCTGGGGTAATGGCAACCCTTTACGGGATAACAAGTGTTGAGCATCTGGGAAATAACACTGATGCCTCCTTCTTCATCAAAGATTTGGCAAAACTGAGTTTCTTCTACAATTCCTCTGTGCGAAGAATATGAGAGCTAGAATGGCGCTGGAGTGCATCCCGCACCTTCACCTGCTCCTCAGCTTACAAGATGATGAATGACCGAGGTATCATATCACCAATTGGCAACAAACTATGGAAATCAAAAATCCCAATGAAGGTGAGGGTATTCATATGGCTTTTATTCGACAACAAATTCTAACTCAGGATGTTCTCATTTCAATAGGATGCACAGTCATGATAGGTTGTCATATGTGCCATTCGGCTCTGATGGAAACAAGGGATCACTTGATTTGGGAATGTGGGCTAGCCAGGGCTTTTTGGACAGGCCTCTGTAGGCAACTTAATATTTCAATAAGAGGAGGTGAGGACATGGCAGCGGCTTGGATTGAGGGACAGAGCCATCTCTTACCGCGCCAGCGCAAACAGTGGATTACGGCCTGGGCATCAGGAGTTTGGACTATTTGGAAAGAGAGGAATCGACGGTACTTCTCAGGCGAGCGAAAATCAACACAACGATTGATTATGGAGGCGGCAATGGAAGTAGAACTGTGGTTGAGACATATTTAGCGGCAAGGAGTTCAAGGATTGCTTGCATCCCTTCTTTCTTCTTTTTGTTTTATTAAGTTTTTGCTGAGCTTTAACCTCTGTATATATTACCTCTTGAGGATATTTAGGTTCGTGTAATTAACTCTTTTTTAATGAAAATTATTGTCAGCGGTTCCTTTACCGCAGACCATAAAAAAAAAAAGAAATTTTATAGAATTTTACGGGTTCGGACCAACTTTGTTGTTTTTTTAATATGTAAAATAATATTATTTTGTTATTTTTTATTATGCACATGAACATTATTTTTATTGTTTCTTATTATGTTGATTGTTTATTATCTAGTAACCGATAGTAATGAGTTTGAACCCAATAAGCTATGTGAACCCGATTCATGCCCCTCCCTCGCAGAAATCATGCGTCCGCCCCAAGGGGTGTTCATCGGTTCTGTTAAGTTGAAACCAAACCAAACTAGGCAAACAAAAGTTATAATTCGGTTTCTAAAATAGAACCGAACCGAACCAAAATTAACATCAACTTAGCGCGAATGTAGCCCATTTTTAATAACATACCTATGAGCTTTTTTTTTATTTGTACATATAGGTTTTTTTTTATGTTGTTTAACGGAAAAACAAGAGAAGAAAAAAAGATCATCAAACTAAGGATCTATGATAAAGAATAGAATCATGTTTACTTAAATGAGATCATTAAATGACAAATAACATTCTTTAATTATATAAAAAATTAAAAGAAATAAAGACATGACAAATCAATTATCAATCAATCCAAATATTCCTTAAATGACAATAAAAATAAATTAGGACCAATAAAAAATTGAGTATTTGACAATCAAATCTGGGGTTTAGGAAAGTTTTCGAAAAAAAAATGACAAAAGTGGAGGAAGCATAGATTTGTGAGATAGAGGGCGCTAGAGGGGCATCATTGAGTACGTGTGGTGAGTATGTGTCTAAATAAATTTAGATTTGTATACGTAAAAAAAATCAAAATGATGCATAGAATACTAAAAAAGGTAGATTGTTTGATCGGAGGGCTAATATTCAATTCGAAATTTCATTTTTTTAATCACAGATGCTGACGTATCAGAACATCTACATACTTAATAAAACAGAAGAGCTTATTATTTTTATTAGTTATTATTATTATACAATTCATCATTCCACTATTTTTACTATATTTTTCTGAAACAACATTTTCACTCTTTCGAATAATGCAGAATAACTTTATTCTAACTATTCACCAATATTCTACTTCTACTATTAGCACTATTCTTACATTATTCCTTGATACGTCCAACGACCCTACGAGTTTTACTACGGTGTTTCCTTTTATAAATTTTTTATTATGGTGTCTCCACCATCATAGATATTGATTTTTTTTTCCTTTGTATTAAAATCTGATTCATTGATTTCATATAGAACAAATTGTCAAAATATTATAGCATTTAGAATGCTATTAACGTTAAATATTTATCCATTGTTTAGTATGATGATCACAAATTAATTAAGGTGGTCATCTCCAATACATCATACAAATCTCCCTTCATGGAAGAGATATATTAGATTAATTACAAATGTACACGAGTAACCTTAATGGAATTAGGTTAGAGAACGAAACAGAAGTTGAGAATAAAAAAGATAAACAGTTGAAATCACTATTTTTTCACGACAGAATTCTAGGTTTCATTAATATATCCATATTTAATTCTGCCAACGGAGTCCAAAGGCACTCGCAATGTGATTCACACTACACATTCGATTATTCCACCGACTGCAATCCATATTTAATGCTCCACATCGATCTGATGCACGTACGCTGTACAATCAAAGCGTCTGGTCCCGTTCTGATTTGCTCAGATGGCATCACTGGGTTAATCAGACGGCTGAGAAGCCTGACGATGTGCTCTACATGTGCAACATGCGAGGATATCGTCTTTTCTCTGTTTTTTTTTTTTTTTGGAAAAAACTGTAGATTAACTTAATGCAAATATTGGGTGAACTAAATGGTTAAGGGGTGAAAACGGAGCGAATACGGAGCTGACAGTGGTAAACCTATATTTATATTTCTTTTAAATTTTTTGAATACAAATTTTAATCGAATATCAATCGGATACAAATACCGATCAGATACGGATAATTGAAATAAAAAATCATAACAGTATCTATATCCACGTTGATATTATCTATACCGTTTTCAAACCTAATTGATTGGAGCTTCAATTATATCAAGAATTAGGTGCTGCATGAATCACGAGGTTCAACAGCTATGTGCCTATGTCTGTGCCCCATGTGCTCGGCTGAGAAAGGAGGAAATTTTTTATTTATAGAAATTATTAAATACAGATATACAGAAATAGAAAGAGTGTCTTGTTTTTAATAAATATAGTAAGATCTGACTCAATGAGTCAGATTTAAATTTATGGATCGGTCTCAATGGTCCAGATCCATTAATATATATATAAAGGTTGGCTAATATCAAAACGTTTGTTCCTAGGCCGCGGAACAAACGTTTCGGTTTTTACATTTTCAAAATCCAAATAGTCGATCCAAACCGTTCAACATTCAATCTGTATTAAAATGTGTTTGGAGACCAAATTTTACTATTTATTAAGTTAATTTTAAAATCGCTGATTCCAATGATTCGGAAATTTTTCACTGTTTATTAAAATCAGTAATTTTAAAAAGGACTTAATAAATAGTAAAAAAATTCAAAAAAATGTAAAATTTTGTCTCCAAGTACATTATAATATAGAGATCACATCTAACGGTTTGGATCAACCGTTTGCACTTTAAAAATCAGAAACTAATTGGTTGCACCATCGCTCAAGAACAAACGTTTTGATATTAACTAACCTCTATATATATATATATATATATATATATATATATATATATATATATTGATGGATCTGGACCATTGAGACCGATCCATGAATTTGGATCTGACTCAATACATCTATATTTAATAATTTATATATTTGTTAGAAACGATACACTCTTTCTATTTTCATACATATGTATTTAATAATTTCTATAGATAAAAAATTTCCGAGAAAGGATCTCTCTCGCTATAATCGAGGCATTCAAAGTAAGTGATCTTTTCCTCAAAAAGGCTTGGGCTTTTATGGAAAACGAGCGTCGACGTTGAACTTCGTTTTTATGGAGATCAGCTTAATACGGAAATCCATTTTTACAGCGCGATTTTTAGTGCGTACAGCGAATCCAATTTTTACGGACCAAAATGCCTCTGCTCAGCTTGATCTCCTGTCATGTTCCCCCTGCACGGTATATCCCCGCCTTTACTGTAGGAGCATTTTGGTCCGTAAAAAATGAGTTCGCTGTACGCACTAAAAATAGCACTGTAAAAATGGATACCCCTTAATACATGCCAATTCATTTTGATGCTCAAAATCAGCCAATTTGTTTTCAGATAAACATTAAGTTTGATATCATCAGATTTAAAAAGCGAAAGGCACCTGGCCCTATAACTTCCTCCTAAAAAATGGTTTTGAGGCAATACTAGTGGGTGAACCAAACGAATCAATAGCTTGTTTGATTTAATGATCAAAACTAATTACTAAACCTTTTTTTTCTTATAACATATAGTAGACATGAGCATTGCTAATGTAGACATCAAGAATTAATCAAGAATAAAGATAAAGGGAGGGATCAATTGACAACTTTGACAATTAGAAAAAATAATGTTTAAATTTTAAATCCATCACTATATTCATAATATGAGTATGGCTAAATTGCTGCCGGCAGCATTCTGGCCAGGTGCTGCCGGGGGCAATTGGGTCATTTTCAGTGTTCAAACAACAAATTTTTTTATACAGATATGTTCTAAATATTAAAATCTACTTGGAGACCAAATTTTACATTTTTTGGAATTTTTTAGCTATTTATTAGGCCACTTTGAAATTGGCTGATCCGGGTGAACAGTGCACCAAAATTCTGGACCATGTGATCTGGAATTTTCAAAGTGGCTTAATAAATAGTAAAAAAATTCCAAAAAATGTAAAATTTGGTCTCCAAGTAGATTTTAATATTTAGAACACGTTGAACGGTTCTGATTTGTTGTTTGAACACCGGAAATGACCGAAATGCCCCCGGCAGCACCTCGCCGAAGTGCTGCCGGCAGCAACTCGCCGAAGTGCTGCCAGCAGCAACTTAGCCATACTCTTCATAATATATCTATATATTGAGGAGGGATCCACTTACAACAAATTTGAGTTACAACATTCATTTTTTTCATTTTCAAAGTCCAAATCGTCGATCCAAACCGTTCAACCTGATTATCTAAATAAAATGTACTTGCAGATCAAATTTTATATTTTTTTTGAATTTTTTTACTATTTATTAAGATGGGTACAAAATTCAATGGTCTAAGTATGGCTATTTTTTTGTAAAATACTTAATAAATAGTAAAAAAATTCAAAAAAATGTAAAATTTGATCTGCAAGCACATTTTATTGTGGAGATCATGTTGAACGGTTTGGATCGACGATTTGGACTTTGAAAATGAAAAAAATGAATGTTGTAACTTTGTTGTAACTCAAATTTGTTGTAAGTTGATCCCTCCTATATATTATACATAGCATGCCTATGAAAGATAATAAGTGTTGAAGAATAATCTAAGAATTTAAATTTATCATAGATTAGGAGTATATATGCAAAAGTGTAAATAGGGACAGCTGTACCAAACGGTAACTAGGATAGGTACCAACGGTAAAATTCTAACCGTTGGAGCAAAATGTAATATAAAGAGAAACATCTCTACTGTAAAACATAGAAGTTAAGAAATAAGAAAAATCGATTCTCTTCAGTTTTTGGCATCTCTCAAAAATAACAATAAGATTGCTGAATGCATGTGTTACTGTTCATCTAGTTTTTTTAACTTTTCAATGATCTGAATGAAATAAACCGCTCTTGATGCATTACAAAAAAAAAAAAGTTTCAAATTGCATGGAATATAATGGCAAGCCATTTATATATCTAACAACACGCTTAAAAAATTATATTTAAATTTTTAGTATTATTTAAATTAATTTAAGAATATTTTCAAGATTATCAAAATAAATTAGTATCATATGATGAGGTTTGTCATATTTTAAATAATTATATTTTGAAAACTGTATTTGTAGTCCACAGAAATATTAAATAATAGCATGAAATATGATTGTTAATAAAAGTATTATATCATACGAAAGAATAAAACAAATTTATGCACTTAAGCATGCTAGTACATAAGATATTGAATACTGAAAATTAAAATTCCTTTTCCAATCCCGTAGATCTACCACATATTTCTATATTCTGCTTTATTTTCATTCTTACGAGAAAAAAGATTAAAGTAATTAACAGATCCAAAAAAGAAAGAAAATATAAGAACCAAATGATTGCATTAGGTCTTTTAAGAAGTAAAGTTTATTACAGACGAGTCATTAGATGTTATTAGACATAATAGATTCTTACTCTTCTTTACTCTTAGTGGATTGTATTAGTCTTAACGGGTCTGACTTGTGTCAGTTCACTCTCTGTTTGTATTGAGGCCGAATGCCTATATATAGGCTACTGGATGTAATTAAGAGAATTAATAAAACATAATTACAAAGTTACAATTCAATACAGAGTCCGGCTACTATAACACTAGTGTCATTTCAAAATAAATAACACCACATCTTAAACCATTGGATTTGCTTTAATATTCGTGCAAGACACTAGTGCACGAATATAAATATCTTGTGCACGAATATTAAAGCAGATCCAATAATTTAAGATGTGGTGTTATTTATTTTGAAATGACACTAGTGTTATAGTAGCCGGACTCTTCAATACAGTGCGATTCTAGTTTCTATAGATGTTTATTAAAAGTTAATTATTTAATTCGGTTTCGACTACTTTAATTATCTGAACCAAATTATTTTCCTCTAAAATATAGTCGATCAGAATCTGGGCCGGAATTATATTTTTGGATGGTTCAGAATTTTCAGATCAAGTGATTTTCTACCTATCTAAAAAAAATAGTAAAAAAATTCGAAAAATGTAAATTTGGTTTGCAAGTACATATTCATTTTATAATCATGTTGAACGGTTCGGATCGACCGTTAGAATTTTAAAAACTCAAATATTGAGTCGTTGCACGGACCAAACCGTGCTATGCATAGTACCGTAGCATCACTCTTTATACAATATCTAACATTGATGTCACTAGAAAGAAGGGTAATTTTTTCTTTTACTTTTAATCAAAGTTTAATCAAGATTTTTTATAATTTAACTAGAGATAATTTAGAATGAGTGAGGCTATGGTGCTATGCATAGCACGGATGGGGTCCGTGCTACGGCTCAAAATTTGACTTTTCAAAATTCTAACGGTTGATCCAACCGTTCAATGTGATAACCATATGAATATGTACTTGCAAACTAAATTTTATATTTTTTCGAATTTTTTTACTATTTTTTTAGATAGGTAGAATTTTGATGGTCCAGAATTTTCAGAAAACACTGATTTTTCTACCTATCTAAAAAAATAGTAAAAAAATTTGAAAAAATATAAAATTTAGTTTACAAGTACATATTCATATGGTTATCACATTGAACGGTTGGATCGACCGTTAGGATTTTAAAAAGTCAAATTTTAAGCCGTAGCACGGACCCCATCCGTGCTATGCATAGCACCATAGGCTCACTCATTTAGAATTGATTAACTGATAGGTAAATAAAAAACGGTTGCAAGAGTTAAGGGACAAATAAGATAAATTAAAAACTTGAGAGGTAAATAAGAAATTAGAGATGTCTTGAAGGGTACGTAGGAAATTAATCCTTCTTAAAATTGTTCAAATAATTCTTAAAATTACCCTTTTAGAAATCTTAGATTTTTTTTAAAGAGTAAACTACAGATATTGAGTTTTTGAAAAAAAAAAATATTTTGTATTTAGAAATTGATCTTGCATTGTAGTTAATTCTTTATTTATTGCTTTTTATTTTCTTGGAGGATCCAACTCATTTAATTTTTTTTTTTCTATTTCATATTAGCATAGCATTGCTAAAAAGTAAAAATATGTTTCTGTGCAACTTTATAGTGGTAGTATTTCTATTACCTAAGAGTAACTTAATTCTGAAATCTATTTAATTTATTAGATCTATTGAACATGTGCACATTACAAAAAAACAAAAAAACTAAACCCATCACAATATTAATGAAGTATTGTGGTTTTTCTGGTTTTTAGCATGAAATAGGAATGTAATTTAAAACAGTACCTCATATTTTTTAAATTTTCATTTTAAGTTTTTAAATAAACTAAATTGGAAGTTGGGAAACCGACACAAAAATAATAAAAATACAAACATAGAGAGAAAGTCCGGCTAATGTCATAACGTTATAATTTTAACCTAAGTTATAACAAGTCGGTTTTTGCGATTTCAAAGTTTAAATAGTCAATCCGAACCGCTCAACATGATATCCATATTAAAATGGGCTTGGAGGCCTAATTTTATATTTTTTTGGATTTTTTTTTTACTATTTTGTAGATAGGTACAAAATCACTGTTTTCAGATATTTCTGGACCATAAAATAGTGATTTTGTACATATCTAAAAAATAGTAAAACAATTCCATAAAATATAAATTTGGTCTCCAAGCCCATTTTAATATGGAGATCATGTTGAGCGGTTCAGATATGCAAAAACTGACTCGTTATAACTTAGGTTGAAATTATAACATTATGATATTAGCTGGACTATATATATAAAGAGGTTGGCTAATATCAAAACGTTTGTTCCTAGGTCGTGGAACAAACACTTCCGTTTTTATATTTTTAAAGCTCAAACAATCGATCCAAACCGTTCAATATTCAATCTATATTAAAATGTACTTGGAGACCAAATTTTACATTTTTTTGAATTTTTTTACTATTTATTAAGTTAATTTTAAAATCATTGTTTTCGATAATCCAGAAATTTTTCACTGTTAACTAAAATCAACAATTTTAAAACTGACTTCATAAATAATAAAAAGATTCCAAAAAATATAAAATTTGGTCTCCAAGCATGTTTTAATATAGAGATCATATCTAACGGTTTGGATCGACCGCTTGGACTTTGAAAATCAGAAAACCAATTGGTTGCACCACGGCTCCAGAACAAATGTTTTGATATTAGCCAGCCTCTCTCTCTTTCTCTCTCTATATATATAGATATATATATATATATATATATAGAGAGAGAGAGAGAGAGTGGCTAATATACAAACGTTTGTTCCTGGACTCAGGAACAAACAGTTCAATTTTCCGATTTTCAAAATCCAAACAGTCGATCCAAACCGTTAGATATTCAATCTATATTAAAATGTGCTTGGAGACCAAATTTTAGATTTTTTTTTACTATTTATTAAGCTGGTTTGAAAACCGTTGTTTTTCAATGGTGCATAAGTTTAATAAAATCAACGGTTTTCAATCCAGCTTAATAAATAGTAAATAAATTCTAAAAAATATAAAATTTGGTCTCCAAGCACATTTTAATATAGATGGGATATCTAACGGTTTGGATCGACTGTTTGGACTTTGAAAATCGGAGAACTGAACCGTTTGTTCATGAGTCCAGGAACAAACGTTTGTATATTAGCCATTCTCTCTCTCTCTCTCTCTATATATATATATATATATCGAAGTAAGAGTCTTGTTTTAATTCACGTCTATATTTTCTATATTAAAACTTCAAAGAGACAATCCGAACCGCTGTTGATCTTCATATTGAAAATGTGGTAGGAGACCTAATTTTATATTTTTTTGAAAATTGTTTACTAATATTTTAGAATATTTCAAAATCACTGTTTTTTATGGTTCAAAAACCAATTAAAAACAGTGGTTTTCTACTTATTTAAAAAAATAGTAAAAAATTTTCAAAAAATATAAATTTTGATTTCAAATCATATTTCAATACGGATATCATCTTAAGCGGTTCAAATTTAACTGTTTGATTTTTAAAAATAAAAATACGAGCACGAATTAAATGTGAAATTTTAACAGAGACAACCCATTTCCTACTTATCTTGTTTCGCAACCATGGCCCATCTATATATAAAAAGCATCCAGTCATTATCGAGCTGTCGAGCAGCTTTAGTTTCCCCCAGCCTTATCCTGTTTCTAATCAGTCATCATTTCTCAGCTGCTCCACTTTTTCACCTGCTCCACTATAGATATGACCAATAACAAGCTTTTTATTATATTTAAGTCGGGAAATAATATCGGAAGTCGAGCAATTAATCCGATGCTCATCGGATCTATTTTTAGGTTCAACGTCACGTTGACCGTCCGATCTAGTATAAGATTTGTGCGCACGAAAATGAAAACATACACTCACAGAGTTTAAAGCATTTCGCACGAATCTAAAAGCAAATCGATGGTGATTAAATCCATCGAACCGATGTAGGTCCGATGCCAACCTACTCTCAAGTCTTAATTTATATACCACATCTTTAGCCACGTTGTACCTTATTTGGTCGGTGCTGGTTAATTGGTCCAGCCATGTCCCCCTGCCCCTATTCACCATGCCTCTTTAGTATCATGTCCAGTTGACGTTGCGATGGAAAGGGTTTTATCCAGAGTTAGTTTCCCTGCGGTACCGCAGGTTAAAATTTATTTCGGATTTCTATTTTAGAATATAGGTATCGGCTTGAATATTCGTACCAGATTAAATGGACGATTCAGATTACATTCTACCCCGTATTGCACTGGATATGAATACCTTTATCTAGGCTCATCTGATCTGACAGATCCAGACTAGTTCGATTATCAATAGGCGCGGTTAATAATATAGGAGAGTTAAAATGTCGGTCTCATTGTTTCTCGTATTATTTATTTTTATTTTTTAATAGAGAAAGCTAAAACTTAAAATACAAATATGGGTGGAAATTGATCTAAGTTCTCTACAACTACAAAATAATATCTTATCACTACTATAAGTAAACATTCTATATTTTATTTTTTTATGTAAGAAGAGTTTGTATAATATAAAAAGTTCTAACAAAAATTAAATTAAATTTCAATATACATAAGTAAAGTTTTTTAAAATCACGTCGGTGACTTAGCACCTCTATGAATGAATGTAGTAGACATTTTATTTTTTATTTTTTAGTTAGACAACATATGTATATCAGATATATATATATATATATATATATATATATATATGAGAAAGTTTCCAATGCCTCATGCATTTTATACCTCATCATACCTCATATTTTATATCTTCATTTTTAAAGTCTAAATTATCGATCCGAACCGTTCAACATGATATCCATACTAAAATATGGTTGGAGATGAAATTTTATAATTTTTGAAATTTTTTACTATTTTTTAAGATGGATAGAAAATCACTTTTTTTTTAACGGCCCAAAAACATTGATTTTGTACTCATCTTAAAAAATAGTAAAAAAATTTCAAAAAATATAAAATTTCATCCCCAGACATATTTTAGTATAGATATCATGTTGAACGGTTCGGATCGATAATTTAGACTTTGAAAATGAAGATATAAAATATGAGGTAGATGAGGTATGAAAGATATTAGGCATTGGAACCCGCCTCTATATATATAGAGAGAGAGAGGAGTTGGTTACTCTACTTACATAAGCATATGAGGGCATATGCTTATAAGTCATTTTTGCATTTTTAATATTCAAATGGTCGATCTAAAGCGCTCAACATGTTCTCCATATTAATAAGTGTTTGGAAACGAAATTTTACATTTTTTTGGAACTTTTTTACTATTTTTCAAAACAATGGTTTAATATGATAAAAAAAAAAAATCTGAAAAATGCTATTTTGAAAAATTCTAAACAAATAGTAATAAAATTTCAAAAAATGTAAAATTTCGTTTCCAAACACATATTAATATGGAGAACATGTTAAACGCTTCAGATCGACCATTTAGACATTGAAAACGCAAAAATGTCTTATAAGCATATGCTCTCATATGCTTATGTAAGTAGAGTAGCCACTCACTATATATATATATATAGAGAGAGAGAGAGAGAGAGTGGCTAAGGTCAAAGTGGTATGACCAAGGCCTTGGTGCTACCAATTAGTTTTTGCAATTTTAAAGTTCAAATAGTCGATTCAAACCATTAGATGTTCAATCTATATTAAAATCTGCTTGGAGACCAAATTTTACATTTTTTGGAATTTTTTTTACTATTTTTTAAGCCACTTTGAAAATGGCAGATTCGGGTGAACAGTAAAAACAGTGCAACCAAATTCTGGACCATGTGATCAGCAATTTTCAAAGTGGCTTAAAAAATAGTAAAAAAATTCCAAAAAATGTAAAATTTGGTCTCCAAGCAGATTTTAATATATAGATCACATCTAACTGTTTAGATCGACCGTTTGGACTTTGAAAATCCAAAAAAGACTTGGTAGCACCAAAGGCCTTGGTCATACCACTTTGATCTTAGTCACTCTCTCTATATATATATATAATATTTCAATTAGCCGACAATTTTTTTGATCAAGTTTTTCGAAGTAAAGAAATATACTCTTATAAGAGTATTGCCCAATTCCATCGTTTAATCAATAAAAAACATGGCCTTTTCAATATTGCCAACTTACCAATTTACATTACAATAAAATGAATCACCACTATAACTCAGGTGAACATATACGAATCAATGCCCAAGTTTATTTTTCACAAGAAAAATTATCATGAATGAATTGAGTGCATAATGGTTAACTCGATACTTAAAGGATCATTACCTAAATGACGACTGTGAATAAACAATGGAATAGCATAATACTCTAATAAGAGTATATTAATAAAATAATTTGTTGTCTAATTGAAAAACATATATCAGATATATATGTTGTGTATAGGGGTGTTCATTGGATCCGGTTTAGTCGGTTTTGAACAGAACCGAATTAGTTTGGACCAAACGGTTTGGTTTTTTCGGTTTAATGGTTCGGTTCGGTTTGTTTTTTAAAACCGAATTATAATTTCGGTTCTGTTCGGTTCGGTTCGGTTCGGTTTGAAAATTTTGAAAACCGAAATAACCGAACTGACCGAAATTTTATATATTATGAATTTGGTCCGGACCGTCCCGGTTTTTTTTTAATATCCCGGTTCATTTCTTAATATCCCGATTTATTTCTTAATATCTCGGTTTATTTCTTAATATACTTCGGTTTATTATAAATCAATTGCTTTAAATAAAAAAATTAATATATTTCGGTTTGAACCGAACAAACCGAAATAAAACTTTGGTTCTGTTTGGTTCGGTTGCAATACTAAATCGGTTCGGTTCGATTTCACTTTTAAAACCGAATTATAAGTTTGGTTTGCCTAGTTCGGTTCAGTTTCAACCGAACCGAACTGATGAACACCCCTAGTTGTCTAACTGAAAATTTTGTTGCCTGTCTGCAAAAATAATTATTGCGTAATTACATATTATTTAAAATATTTTATGTATTCATTAAAATCTAATAAGAGAGAATGAGGTTTCAAATTTATAAGAGTAAATAGGAGGTAGGGGAACGGAGGGAGACAAAGGGAAATGAGAGCTCTACGAGGATATTTTATTAATAATTTTAGAATAAGAATATTTTGGTTGAAAATTTTAAAAATTACAAATAATTTGTAAAATTTCTCTTTTTCAAAGGTATACATGAAATTCCCCCAAAATGAAGTGTTATTTTCGAAAATTAGCAGCATGTTACGCTATCCAATTACAGTCCCTTTAATATATATCCTCATTGAGCTTGGCTAGAAATATAATAGAGCACTTCTATCACAGATACATTGTTGGTCAAAGGAAAAGGATTTGAGAATTTCTTTTGTTTATTTTCATACAGCACACGACTGTGTGGTTGTGATTAGGCAGCTTTAAAAAATGGAATCAAATCCTCTGCCCACATGAGAGCAGGAAAATCCTGCCCACCATTAAATTTAGCCAATTTTTAATTGATACATGTTATTTTCTTTCATTTTATTAATGAAGATTTTATATGTAACTAATTTATTGTGAATCTTTTTTTTCCTCTTTCATCTCTTCACCTTTCATTCAAGAACTAAAAAAATTACTTTCTGACACTGGAGTAGAATAACTTGAACTGTAAGATTTTAAGTGTAAATAGATTTTCAGAAATGAACAAAAATAATTTTTGTAACAAAATAACCAGAATGTTACTTATTGATACTTCATCTAAAACAAATTAAGTTATTAAAATTTAATTATTCGTTCAATTATTAATGTGTGAAGTATATCTAATTATTTAATGGTATAACTTGGTTATTTTAATTTTAATTTAAAATTATTTATTACCAAATTCAATACATAAAATTGATTATTTATTGTCTGAACATCTATTAAAAAATTTATGTATTTTTTATGTTATATTTTATTTATTAGTATTTGTATCAATTTAAAAATTAAAGCCTTTATTGAATGAGTATTTTTATTTTAGAACGAAGCTCGAAATATGGTTCTAATTTCTACAAATGCTAATTGTCAGTACCTAAAATTAACAAAGTAAAATAAGCATATTAAA
This sequence comes from Carex parvula, assembly GCA_025461045.1. Taxonomy (NCBI): domain Eukaryota; kingdom Viridiplantae; phylum Streptophyta; class Magnoliopsida; order Poales; family Cyperaceae; genus Carex; species Carex parvula. Next base: position 710,688 of record JAJGRW010001345.1, read on the forward strand.
CGCTATAACTACAATGAGCTTTTTGTAAACTGTAATATGTAAATATGATGAAGTTGATGTTTATGTTATAGTATTATTTTAAACTGGAGAAAAACTCCACACCGTTGAGACATACAAGGGAACAATATACAAGGGAACAGTTCAGAAAGTTGTTTTTTTATTAGTTGTGAAATGGAACGTGAAGAGAGATGAAAGAAGAAAGGAAAGATCCACAATAAATTAATTACATATAAAGATCTTCATTAATGAGATTAAAGGAGATGCCATGTGTCAATTTGAAATTGGTTAAATTTGATAGTGGGCAGGATTTTCCTGCTCTCATGTGGGCAGAGGATTCGGTTCCTTAAAAAAGGAATAGCTTATTTCTTCTCCCAATAAATTATTGCTGTTACAATTTTATATATACAGATGTGCTTTACACGTGATCATCACTGTGCATGTTTCATGAAGATAATTAGACGACAAGACGAAGCTTACTGTTCCCGTTCCTATTTTTTAGTGGGGCTCCATTGCATGGATAGGGTATATTCGTTTTCATTTGAACAGAAAAAAATATATATAAAAATCATACGGGGCAGTGCTCTTTTTTTTGGGAAAAAAAAGTTATTTTCTTATTAATTTTGTTAAAGAAATATTATGAGAAACAATTTCTAGTGGGAGAGAAATATGTTCCTTTAGTTTCTAGAGTTCTATTTTGCGGAAATGAAAATATCGGAAGACAATTAATTTCAGTTAATTATTAACTATTTTGTCTTATTCATGGTAATTTAGATAAACAATTAAGGTATCTGATTGCGTTCCGCGTGAAGAATCCAGGTTGATTTAAACAATTAATGTAAATATATTGTTTTTTTAACATTGTGATGGGCATTTTTTTTTTCTTTTGATTGGCTCATACAAATCAGCAAAGCAGGTAGAACGTGTAATCGTTTGTGCCCAGTTAAAACGGCCAACCATCTCATTGTAAGGTATTGCACTGGATCTGAATTTGTTTCTACAACTGTGTATTTTGTTTGCAATCGTGTATTTCGTTAGAACAACTTAATTTGTGGTCTTTAGTGTTGTCCTCTTTCTGTTCGTTGGATTAAAATCTTGTATGTAATTGTATGCAATCTTGCACCGGCATGAATCTTAAGATATCTAAAATGGAGATCTCCAGAATTAGTTGGGTTGTAAGATGAGAAACTTCTTTTTAGAAGGGTGGATATCTATTCTAGGGGTGTTCAAACGGTTCGGTTTGTTCAATTTTCGATCGAACCGAAAATTTTCGGTTTAAATGGTTCGGTTTTTCAGTTTAACTGAATCGGTTCGGTTGAAATTTTGAATTATTTCGGTTAAAATGGATCGGTTCGGTTTACAGTTTTCAAAACCGACTAAACCGAACCGACCGAATTATATTGGTTCAAGTATGATTTATATTTTTTTTGGTTCAATCAATGCTTCATTTCTTTCATTTTAGTTTAAATATTATAACATTTACATATTTTGTATGGAATTGAACAACTTATGTATGAACATGTGTAATTTTCGTTAATAATGGCACCAATAGGTTTACTTCGGTTTGAACCGAACAAACCGAAATTTACTTCGGTTTGTTCGGTTCGGTTCTTAATCGGTTTATAAGTTTAATCGGTTCGGTTCGGTTCTATTTTTGAAAACCGAAAAAAAGTTTGGTTTGGTTATTTTAGTTCGGTTTCAACCGAACCGACCGTTCGAACACCCGTAATCTAGTCTTTCAAATTTTAATGTTCATAAAAAAAATTTCGTTCAGATTTCAAACTCGTGTCTTTTGTGCTGAAAACGTTGTCTTTTATCATTAGAACAAAGGTTGCTTAATATGGAATCTCTTATTCTTCTTTTGTTTGTGAATGTCAATCTTTTGTGCTGGTTGTATACAAGTTTGAATTTTCTGTTGCCAAGACACATTTATTGACAAAAATCAAAGCATTGTGGACTGACTTAATTCTTGAATTTTGCCACCGCTTTGTCAAATGCAATCTTAGTTACTTTATCTAAACCATCCATATTAATCTTATTGTTAGAAAGGATCATAATTTCCGTTTATTACTTTAAACTATATGATTATATATTGTCTATTTGGTAAATAAATACTTTTAAGGCCGGAAAAAAAATTACAAGCAACTTCCTACTTCATAATTTCTTAGAATTCCTGATAGGGCATGAAGCCCTTTAACTTATCATTTCTAGGTCATGAAAGACTCAGGATTCGGACCTTCTTAAGAGGCCAACCTGGAGTCATACGAAAAGCCCAAGCTCTACTTAAACAGGGCCTAATAAACGGCCTCAAATGACATAGCACGAAAATAGGCTTAAGCCACCAACGTGCGGGATAATAGCCGATACGGTTGGAATAACTGCTCACGTCCCTCATAACCGTCCGGGATGGCGGTTATGAGCAGACTATATAAGGCAGAAAATCTCATTAGACTGATCGAATTTTTGCTAAGAGAGATATCATACAGGTTAGAGTCCGAATATCTTCAAACCACACCGTGTTCTCAACTCAACTCATGTTTCGGCCTATCATTCCTTGGCAGGACGAACTCAGCCCAATTCATTTCCCATACGGCCTATCTCTCTGAAATAGACGTATCAATTCCAATAACATAAAAATTAGATTTTTCACGAAAAGATAACAATCAGGAAACAATCCAAAATATGAGTGTACAAATACTGAAAATTTTACAATATGTTTGCCATTCAATTTAGTTATTTTCTATATTAACGAGAATAATTCGAATTGGATGTCCATGAACCTGAATTAGATTATCAAATTCAAATACTGGAAAAATTGGAAGTTATGTGATGGGTGAAACCCTTCTACATATGATAGTATTAAAATTTAAAAAATAATTACATTATACATATACTCACTATTCTAAGCGCTTAGACCTTCTCTCTATCTAAGAAATACAAGAAAAAAATAAACGCACATACCAAGAATTGAGATTACAACATTAAACACGTTAGGCAGAAACGCTATTGTCAAATTCGACTAAAAAAGAGGTATAATATTTCTATTTCATGAAAAAACATGGCTTACCATCAATAAAACTCAAAATCATGGTATATATATATTATTGAATATGCAAGTCTTGGAGACACTTAGCTAGCAGATCCAATACAACTTTTACCAAATACACCCCTCTTCCCTATTTTCCGATAATTGCTAAAAAATGAGAAAAAAAAAATAGATTGTCAGATATGTAGAAAATCTCCAACGGCTCTTTACTTTACTAAATTTCTCTAATGGCTCTTTACTTTACTAAATCTCCATCAATGAAATTATTTCTCTTTTAATTCAATCTCAAGTTCAACACCTCTCTATTAATCCATCCACACACTGTGATTCTTCTCTATTAGAAAAAAAATATGCATGCCATCATCCAGTGAAGATTGGTGATATAGTTAAGTAATCAGAATGTCACAAAAATCAATTACTGTAAGGAAGTATGAGGAAATCTAAATTATTACTTACTGTTAAGCAAGATGTCAATTTTCAGTTTCTTAGCAGTACCAATTGTAAAAGCAGGCAGAACAGAACAGTACCAAAAAGAAATTAAATGGTACAGTAATATCGACAGTCTGATGACTCAGATCTCCTTGAATGCCAATATCACTGGGCTCCCCTCAATGCTAGGAAAACTATTTGGAGTACAGAAATTTAATACCCAACAAAAGAAATGGAAGTTATTAAAAGTTCCTCATACGAAGCTTCAATTATTCAATGATAAAATACAAACACCATGCAAATGAGAGATAAAGAAAATATCTAGGACCAGAACAGTAACTGCGCAAGCGTGCTTGCTTTATTTGGTTCAAGGAAATCCTAGAAAAGATTGTGCACCAGTACAACTCGATCAATCAACCAAATGAATCTTTACCCCACCAATCTTCACCATCCCCTCCCCTGTCTTGGGAACAAGAGTCACTACTATGCTGTCGTCGTTTTCAGCACCGATATCATCCAAAAGCTCGGTAAGACCGAGTTGGAGCTTGGTTTTAATTGCCTTCTCCTTCTTGCTGTGCTTGTGCTTGTGTGGCACATTCAAGAAACTACCAGCCAGTTCCCTGCCGCCGGCCCCCACCTTGGTGTGTTCATCGGCATTAACATAAACATCAAACTTAGCCCCAACATCTCGGTCGACCTCAATCCCGTCAACGATCAAGATCTCTTCTTTCTCATGTTTGTCCTTCTTGCTCCGTGACACCTTTGGCCTCTTAACGGTCACAGACACTGGTTTATCAAGCGTCAAGGGAAATTTGGTCGCAACTGCTGTTCCGGCTGCTTTGGCCTCCTTGGCAAAGACATCTCTCACCCTTTGGGTAACCATAGGCTTTGACTGGGCCCACGGGATACTCACATCTTGGTACTGGTACCTCAGCTTAGTTGTGTCAAGGACGTCCCTCACTTTAATCCTGACAACCTTGGCATTCTCGTCGTAGAAGAGAAACGATGCGTCAAGCCAGTCAGGGTCCGTTATGTCGGTGCGTTTACCACCAAGGGTTTTCCAAACGGACCACATGCGATCAATGTTGGTATGGTGCGCATAGAAAAGCGGGTCCCGGCCTGCTGAGTAGAAGTTACCCATGTCCTCACCGGATGGCTGAGTGGGGTCGCCTGACCAGACATGAACTGAGCCATGAGGTATGTTCTCCAACTGACCGCCACCGGGGTTCGGGTCGTCCCCAGCTCGGAACGGGCTGCCAAAGAAGAGTGAGGCTGTTGGGCTGTTGGAGACCATCTAAAATCACAGTGTAAATGTCAGATTACTTTTTCTACCAAGAGAATGACTGAATGAGAGTCAAAAAAATTCAAATCACCAAGTGTAATTTGAACTAATTTTGAACTTGTGTCTTTTACATGAAAGATAAAATTTACTATCATATATTCTTGAGTCTAGACCATGTTCTCATTACTTTCAGATTAGTTGACATAGTTGTTCATTTTTTTGTTAGTAATCTTTAAAATAATGCAGAGATATGGCGCATAATTCTCTGGTTTGGCTCAGAGTAGTAATATGACAGTACTGGTCAAAACAGACCAAGGCATTCCATATCAATGATTGACTAAATGTTTACATTAACTGGATAAATGGAACCATAATCTAATACAGGTGCTGAATGGTATACCTCCAACTTGCGAGATACAAATTTGAAATATTATGAAAGGTTTGAAGACTTTTGACCCTCATCTCATACAAATAGGTCATGGTCGAAAGCCTTAACTAGAAATGTCATAAATTAAGGCTTCCACCAGTGATGATGTATATTATTATGTACATTTTTTCTTATCCATCAACGAAGATAAGTTTTTGTTATCAGTGAGCCCTTTTCTTTTTATGTGAATTGTTGCTGACTTATTTTTTTTTTTTAAGGTTTGCGGTGAAGTGCCGCAAAGGATTGTATTAAGTAGAAAAATATTTACAACCTAGGAGTACCTGGTTTAGCCTCATGTACCTGGTTTGCGGTGAATTGTTGCTGACTTGCTGTTATATACAAATATACAGTATCATAGCTTTGGAAGAGAAGGTGATAAACCATAATGTTTGGAATAAATGATACCATGTTAGTTCTATACGTTATGGTATTTGCATTTCTAATTATAAAGTAAAGCTTAGAGTATTGTAACTTTTAAGTTAGCTCAGATACCACTTCTCGGTAAAAAGAAACTACGATTCAAATTTAACTTCATCGCTGAATCAGTAAGCGTTTTCCTTATTCTCTTTTGTTGCTAACTGAATCAGTAAAGGGAAAAGGTTTTCATATGTACCTGCCGGTACATGATCTTGAGGTTGTGATCAATCATCAGTTTATCCGTCATAACATGCTCTCTCCCACTGAAGTCCAAATCAATCATCTTCCCTGACACGTGTCCCGCATTCCTCTTCGGGTTATAGAGTGGCGAGCTCTTATTGGTATAGAGAGCTGGCATCTTCATTCCATCCGGTGCATCCCAGTTCCAAAATGGAATAGCAAAAGTCGGATCATTGATCAGACTGCCGAGAATCCTCTCGAAAAAGTATAGGTAGCACCGGTGAAATGGGAAAAAGAGCCATGAGTTGTGCACTTGCAATTCCATGTCAGGAAATCCGACTTGGTCGTAACCTCCATCACAGTATGCACAGTGGATGTTGGCTTGTTGTGTGAAGCTTCTCGGGTCTGAGTCAGGTAAAGCCTTCATCTTTTGGATTGCATCATTGAATTTGGCAATGTAATCTGGAGTGACTGCATGTGCAGCCGGTCGGACTCTAAGTGGTGTCGACACGTTAGGTGGTTTGAAGTCAATCGGGTCAATACCCGAGCCCGGTGGGCAACAGTTTGTTTTAACAGCACCAGTTGGCAGGTCAGCTGGACCACAAGTGGTGATGTTTGGTGTAGCAATAGGTTTTGCATTTGCATTTTGAGTTGGCGTCAGGGCTGATGTGGCAGTGTATAGGCCACCTAGACCGAGGAGCACGTTACGACGGTCAACTTTTGGTGTGTCTGACTCACCAGCACTGCAGGAGATACGACATGTGCGGCTGGATTTGTAATGCGAGAGGGAAACCTTTGATGGTTTCGTGTCGAAGGGGCATGGAGAGGAGGTATCAAGAAAGGAGGCAGTGCTGGGAGATGGTTTACAAATTAACCTAGAAAGAGTAGCCATAGTTGAGCTTGTTTTAGTTAGTGCAGTTGATGCCGAGGAGTTCTTATAATATAAGGTTACCAAGGTGGCAGCTATCAAGTAGTTGAGATATTAAATTAACTAGTCTGGGTAATTACACAGTCTACAGAACTTTGAAAAAAATGTTTCACAGTTTGTGTACGAGCCAACGGGAAATGCGGCTTTGCACACTACTCGTGGACGACTGCAAGGATTGGAATGAAGACTTTTGTGGCTAGAATTCATATCACCGACGGTATCGTAATAGAGAATCTTTTACAATTACTTGATCTGGACCGTTCTTTTTAACTTGGCACGACTCTCAAAGCCCAATAATACTGCCCCCTCAGTCAGCCCGAATCCCAAACCGGCTGAGAGTTAATCTCAAACCGTAAATAGCTAATTGTAAAAGGGAATCTTTTACGGTACCGTCGAGGATATGGATTCTTTGTGGCTAGGGGTTAGAAAATCATCAATAAGGTTTTGAACATATCAGCTTTAATTGGCACAAGTTGTTTCTGGAATTTACATACGGAAGTTAATTCAAATTTTTCAAAGGCACTAGCAAGAAAATTTATTTTATTTCATAGCAAATCTAACGAGTTCATTTAAAGGCTACTCTTTTTGCGGGTTAACGTTCGTGGAATGAGGAAAACATGTTCATTAATTACTGCTTAAAGTCAATCCGAATTTGTTGTAATAAATAGTTAATAGACTCCAATGACTTGAGAAGGATTTTAGTTTCATGTACGTACTCCAATCTGTAAAGAATGAATAACTAAAACACAATGCTAATTATAATCCAAGTGTAAACCTTTTTAGAGGGTCACACTCATCAGCATATAACAAAAAAAAAAAAAAAAAAACCAACATTCATGAATTGATCTATAGTACAACTAAAAAGATATAAAGTTAAAGAGAACCAAGAACGTGCACAGTGGACTCACTTAAAAATAAAGCAAGTCAGACTATGACCTCGGAAGTACAACCAAACCCACCCTAATACCAACTCTTATTGTCCAAAATTAATTATGGAAAATAGTATTAAGAGGGGCCACTTGCATCAGATCTCGTGCATGAATTCCACGTTCTCCGACAATTACTAGTGTAAGTAAATATTTGTTTAAGCAGCAGTTGAGATATTATAAGCGGATAGCATTCTGTTACGATATAAAAACCTTATTAATCAGAAGTTAAGACTACCTTTTCTACCAAAATATTCTCAGTGTCTCCTTTCTGAAAATATCAAGCCATTATTTAAAGTTTCAGAAAATTTTGCATATGGTGTTAATTGGCACAGATGGACATATCTCACCATTAGAAGTGTCATAACTCTACAACTAGTTGATCAGATTCAAAACGTAGACAAAATCGGACCAACCCGAGCCATGTACACTGTACACAGTACACCCTACCATCTAGCTTGGGTCAGATGATGAGTAAATTCTAACAGTGAAATCAGCTGCAATTGGAAGATATGGTCACTATATTAAAAAATGAATGGGTAACAAAATGTTACTGGTGCAACTGGAGTGAAACTCGTGAGTTTTAACTTCTAAAAAAAATACATGGTTATCAATGACAATCCTACAATAAAGCATAATCTTTATTTTGTAAATTAACACTTAAAAACAGAACCAAGAATAAAAACCATCTCAACAAAATGAACAAAATGGACCTGATTTTGGCTAATTGCAAGAGAAATTAAAGAAGAAGAAAAAGACTTGCATGACAGCATGAGCCATTAAAAAAGGAGGGGTAGTCCAATCTGAAGGCAAATATTTAAAAATAAAAACAGACAACCCGCCTAAAGACATGGTAAATTTTATAAACTAATATATGCCTTACTAAGATAAGGTAAATTTATCAATGTGTTTTAAAAAAATTTTTTGTTCGATGAAGAGCAATAAATCCCCCTGCCCCGAAGATACAGATAGGTTTGATACCAGTAGGATGCATAGCTGAAATATTGAGCGTGACATTCAAAAGAAAAAAGAAAATTGACCTTGACAGTTGAAAGAATACCCCCACAAGAAGTGATGCTTCTCAAAAGAAAAAGAAAAATTGATCACAATCCAATTACTCTACTGAACAAAAGATAAATAAAGCAACATAAACTACTGATCTTTAGTATAAATTGTTGGACGATAGAAAATAGAAGCAAAGACTATTGACAAAGCACAGATCAGAGCCGAAAGGAAAGTGAGACTTGATACGACAGTAGTGTGAGCTTCATCTCCACATGGTATAAGCCACTTCACCGTCTTTGTAGGTCCCACTTCCAGATCTGTTACCCCCCATCGGCAATCATTATCTATGTCCTTTTTTCTACATCTTACGTACAAATCTGGCTGCGAAATCTCCACCTTTGAGTAGCCGCTACCATAAAGAGGCTACAAATTTCAAGTCATAACAAATTATCAGAAGTTTCTATTATTTTATGTCTGAAATAACAAAGGAGTTTAATTTTCTGAACTTACTGGATATCTAACATGGAGAGGCAGCTCAATAACAAGCTCGTGATTTTTTTTCAATGATGAAGTGAGGTCCATGTGGATCTCAACAAAAGAGCTATTTGACAAAGCAGCAGGTAGTTCCAGATTTGTGTCCCCAAAAACAGCCGCGTCGAGATAAACTAGACTAGTAAATATATTAAACTCATCAATAAATTAAAAACAAAATATAAACCGTGTACAACTCAGGTGATGTGCAATATAGTACCAGTCACTATTTCATCTAAGTTGTCCTAAAGGCTTTTTATGCTGAATGGTTATAGAAAGATTTCCCCCAACACTAACCAACATAGTTACGCTTTGAGTATGAGTGGTTAAGCATTAACTAAACCAAAGGTTCTAGAAAGATGTATACCTCGACGGTTTACAAGGCGTTGCAACTCAAACGGGTCAGCAAAGACCCCATTAAGACTCTCAATAATCACAAGCTCACAATTGAATCCATCAAGGTAGGTTGATGAAGAGTCAGACTCGATTCCTATTATCTTTGAAATTAAACGGCGGTGAGAGCCTTCGCCTTCCAAACTGCGATGCAAATTGGGAATTTTGATTACTTTTACAATATTAAGTAAGCTCTTGCATGATTTGGTTGAAACAAATCCATTTGATAAGACATTGGGGTAGTTTGGATCAGCCGCAAGATAGGTAGCAGAGCAAGGAATACAAGTACGGGTTCCTTGATTGTCTTCACCAACCTGGAAAGATGGACCTTCCTTGAGTTAGTCAATTACACAAAAATAAATTAAGAGATACAATTCAAGCATTTTCAAAAGTATTGGAGGATGTAACCTTCATAAAATCCACCTACCGCATTAGCCAAAGCATGATTGCACAGAACCAAAATTGTGATGGAGGATAAGTAGATAACAAGTGATTGGAGCGAGCAGTGATGGCAATTTTTAGAAAACAAATGCCTCATTTTGCAGTATTACTGCAAAAATACAAAGCATAAATGGTTAGCTTGATACAACAAATTACTGGCACACAGTGATAGGAAAGTAGGTGGGAAGAACTCATTGGGACAATTCACTGAATATACACTTGGCATCCCAGTTTGTACAGAATCCTGGACTAATCTATGTAAAAGTATTTACAGAATTACTAACTATCATGGTACCATTTTGCAAACTGCCAATTAATAGTGGTACTTCTTAATTAATCCAGTATATATGCTGTGGTACTATTATATATCTCTATTTGTGCCTACTTAGCAACAGTGTCAATGAAATAATTCCAAACAATAGATTAAGAGCTTATATGCCTCAAATACCAAGACAGACAAACTGAGACAGATCATAAGGTCCAAACATAAAAGTTAGAGAGATATGTTCTGATCTCGAATTAAGATTACCATTAGTGATAAATCAAATGGTAATTTGAGAAAGGTGATGTCATTACCATAAACTCGCCAATAAGAAGAGAGATCTAGACAACTAACACCAATCTAGCAAATAAATTAGTGCAAATTACCACAAACTGTGGGCAACTTCAGCATTTATTCATATAGAATTACTTAGAAGTTTATATCCAAACTAATGCTTGTAATAATTAACAAATGAAGCAAATAGCAGAAGGTGTCCTCCATTTTGTGGAAATAAGGTTTAGCTCACGGAAAAATAGAGAGAGAAGGTTGACTTTGAAAGAGTTAATTTCGCCAAAAAGTACTATCAGGTTGTGACAATGTCTCACAAGGAATAACACTAAATACTAACTCGACTAGCAATAGAACCACCGAAGATGAAACCAGCATTGATCCAAGAGATTATTGAACAATGAAATCAATTATAGCTGAAGAACAAAGTGAACAAATGAAAAAAAGGGAAAGAACTGCTTACTCTTGGTCGAAAGATTTCGCACAGATTCGAGAGGGAGAGCGCTTCGTTGCTTCCCGTGCCTGGGGAACGAGAACAGAAATTTCGATGTGATCATGGGCTCCTCTGTCAATTGTTTATCCCTTTCGGCCCATTTATAGAGCTCATTTCATTTCTAGCCCATCTCTATAACTATTACGATATCTGAAATGCGCTATTCGTGCAATCACGGGCCATTAAAATGAAATAATAGGATCTATTGAATAAAATAACAGATTCAGATCCTAAACACAATAAAACCTTTAAAAGCATCGGTGATCAAATGAAACACTCTGATCGGAAAGGATCGGAAAGGAGTGAAGTTGCGTAAAATAAGAAATAGAATTGGAATTCGTATCGTGTATCTTATCGGAAGCGGAGGCGACGAAGGAAACGAGAGGATTTCGCGCGTCTTTTCTCCTTCGAAATTCCGTCGGGAAATCCACGCCAAAACGAAGGTATTTGGCGAGAATTGTACGGAACCGAGTGAAGTGACGCAAAACCCTTCCTTCTCCCCGTTTGCTCCACGTGAAGTGGTGAGAATTTCCGATCAGAGGGTGGGAGTCACTTTCTCGTTTGCTCCGACAAAGTATGTTTCTACTTCTTCTCCTCCGTTCTTCTTCCTATCCACTGTCAAAAAAAAAATTTTGGTTTCCTTTCTCTAATCAAATTAAACCCTAAAAGCTAGGTGTTAATGGCATTATTTGTAAATTGAAAGAAATTTAAGAATAATTATAATAAGATTACTGAGATGAATTCGTTCTGAAAAAATAATTTAGCCGATCTTCAAATTTCAATTAAAATCATGTCCATTCTATTTTATTCTTTTCTATTCTTTTCTTACTTATTTTGTTTCCTATCACAGCCTAAAGCAGCTCGATCCAAACCATTTCTTCATTTCTTGTATCTCCTGTTAAAAATTCTAAAATAAATATGTTAAACGTAAAAAAAAGTTACCTTTTTATTTTATTTTCATTTCAATAATAAATAAAAAATCAACGACTAAGAATTATTGAAATTTTATATTTAAGTAAGCTTTTGATAATAATTAAAATAAAATTGAAATACCATAATCTTTTACATAATTCATACAGAAAATGATATTCATATCTAATAGTTTTATTATAACATTTAAGTTTTAAATTGAAGTGTTAAAGTTTTAATAATAATTAATAAAGCATAATGAAGCATTTGAACCATCCTTAATATCAATAATTAGATTTTAAAATAGAGGAGGGTTCCAATAACTCATGTTTCATACCTCATCATGCCTCATATTTTATATCTTCGTTTCTAAAGTCTAAACTATCGATCCGAACTGCTCAACATGATATCTATATTAAAATATACTTAGAGACCAAATTTTATAATTTTTGATTTTTTTTTACTATTTTTTCAGATAGGTACAAAATCACTATTTTTTAACAGTCCGAAAACAGTAATTTTATACCTATCTTAATAAGTAGTAAAAAATTTCTAAAAATTATAAAATTTCATCCCTATGCGTATTTTAGTATGAATATTATGTTGAGCTGTTCGGATTAACGGTTTGGACTCTGAAAATGAAAATATTAAATATGAGATATGAAAGGTATGAGGTATTAGAACCTTCCTCTTAAAAATATAACAATATTATTTCTAAAATTGAGCGCATGCACACAAAATTTTTATAAATACATAATTAAATATGTTCACTTTGATCTAAATGCACGCGTTAGTGTTTGTCTTACCTCTTAACGTTTGTAATTGGATGAATTGTCAGCACAAAATTTGAGCATTTGCAGTTTAGAAGCGAAGTGTTACGTCTACTTTCATAAATTAGTAATTAATTTTTCTTTCTTTGCTTTGAATGCAAGTGTTTAAAAAATAAGTACAGTATTGTTAATTTTTTTAACACAGCACATTATTATTATTATGATGAGGGTTTAAATGCCTTATCTCATCGTATTTAATATTCTTTATCTTCGTTTTCAGTGTTCAAACAGTCGATTCGAACCGCTTTATACGATCTCCATATTAAAATGTGCTTGAAGATCAAATTTTATAGTTTTTGGAATTTGTTTAATATTTTTTTTAGATAGGTACAATATTATTGTTTCTGAACCATCCAAAAATAGTGATTTTGTAACTATCAAGAAAAATAGTAAAGAATTTTTAAAAAATATAAAATTTGATTGCCAAGAACATTTTAATATGGATATCATGTTGAGCAGTCCGAATCGATTGATACTTTGAAAATAAAAATAAAAATACGAGATATTTGTGAGTCACGAAAAATATGAGACATTTGAATCCTCCTCATTATTTATTTATTTATTTTGAAAACTTAAGATAGGAAGTAAAAAAATTTCAAAAGTTGTAGAAAGAACTTAGATGATTAATTTGTGAGTTCATGTGTGCTCCCACAGTTGTGATGACAGAGTAAATAGGACGCTCTTTAATCATTCGATTTTAATCAAACATACAATGATTTTTCTGATGAGTTTTAAAATTTTAGACAAAATTCTTAACGACCGGTTGAGATTGCGTGGCACAGTTTTACGACAGAAACTGGCAGCGAAAAAACCTACTCTCTCCTTACGACAGATAAAGCTCCAAAACCCTAGCTGCTGACACCGGTAAAAGTGTAAAAGCATGGCGATCACCTCCCGCATCCGCCTCCACCTCCTTCTCCGCCGCCACCTCTCCACCTCCCCCTCAGCCATTCTCAACCCGTCCGATCCAGCCACACCACTCACCAGCAAGCAGAAATCCCGGGCAGCGCTTTCCCTTCTAAAAAAAACCACCGACCCCGACGAGATCGTCAAGATTTGTCGAGCCGCCGCACTCTCCCCTACCAACCACCTCGACCGCTCCGCTTTCTCCATGGCCGTCAATAGGCTCTCCTCCTCTCAATCCATCAAGCCTCTCAGATCCCTCATCTCCTCTCTTCTCCTCCCCTATTACCCACCTCACGCCATTGTTTTGTTCGGCCAAGGAGGTTTGTTAGAAGATGCCATTTCCACCTTTAAAGCCCATCCGTCAACTCGTTCTCTCAACTCCCTCCTCCTGGCATGCATTATCTCAAAGAGACATTCTGAAATCCCTCGGATATACAGTGAGTTTCCAAAATCGTATAATGTGACACCTGATTTGGATACATACCACACAGTTATAAAGTCCTTTTGCGAGTCCGGTACATCCAGATCATTCTACTCCATACTTGATGAAATGCTTCAAAGGGGTGTTAAGCCAAACCGGGCTATTTTCTGTACTGCCCTTTCTGGGTTTTACAAGGAAGAGAAATTTGATGATGTCAAAACGGTGCTTGGGCTTATGACAAAGCACAAATGCGGGCCCGGTCTGACAGTCTATAATGTGATGATTCAGAGCCTTTGCAAGTTGAAACGGGTCAGTGAGGCAAAGGAACTGTTTGAAGAGATGAATAGGAAGGGGTTAAAACCGAATTGGGTTAGTTACAATCATTTAATACATGGGTTCTGCAAGGAAGGAGATTTGGAAGAGGTCAAGAGGCTTTATAAGGAGATGGGAGCAAAAGGGTTTGTTGGGGACAGTAAGTTTTATTTCACTGTGATTTATTTCCTTTGCAAAAGTGGAGACTGCGATATGGCATATGAGGTATATAAGAAGATTGAGAATAAAAATTGGGTGCCATGCTTCTCTACAATGAAAATGTTTGTGACAGGACTTGCAAGCAATTCTAGAGTTGAAGATGCTAAGGAGATTATAGAGAAGATGAAGGAGAAGTTTTCAAGTAATTCAGAAGTGTGGAAGGAAGTGGAGGATGCTTTGCCTTAGTAAACTTTGGGAGTTGGAGTACTGCCGTGCCCATACAGCATTGAAGATTTCGATACAAAAAGAAAGCACTGTTTATTATGAATTGATGGTTTAGTGCTACAATCTTAGTATATTTTTGCAAAGGTCTTTCTAAGATTCAATTTTGTCATTCTCTACTTTGTGATGTTCTGCAAAGGTGGCTTTGCCTGAGGACAAATAAGTTCATTTCTCAAAGTTTTATTTTGTGTAATGCTTATCATGAATTTAGGAATGATTGTTGAGATATTATTTGTTAATTTGTTTATTTCTTAAGTTTTATTTTTTTTTTTCAGTTTTTTAAATGTAAAAAAGAGAGAGTTCCAAAAAAAAGGAGGTTCGAAGTAAAAATCCAGGGCAATTATGTTTAATTGAAATAAATGATGACATTATATTAGTAAATATGAACTTATCAGTAACAAAATCATGTCATTTATTTTCTCTAATTACATATTACCAGAGATATAATTGACAGAAATCTGATTAATTATAACAATCTCATATGAATACAAGTACCTGTACCTCACAATCTAAAGAGTTAAAAAAACAAGCAAATTTTACCATCCAGTTATATCGCTTAAACTGCATATTATGTTTCAGTTGTACGTTGACTGTGAGAGCCATCTATGCGGCACGTACATTCTGAATTAAGATTATATTGAGATGCCTATTGAAACATTCTTATAACAGTTGCACTTGTGCAGAGTTTTGCTTCCTTCTCCCATGCCAAAGGAGAGGTGGACCATACCGGTCTGGATATGGTACATGTGAAAATCACCACACATTATGTTTGCCTATAAGTTCAACATGCTACTTGAAGGAATAATGTTGATAACAGAGGCAGTTGGCTTATATAACTTATTTACTGTTTCTTATAACTTGTATCAATTTCCTCTTTTTATTTTTGATATAAGATTATAAGTGGGGGTAAGCCCTCAGGTTTCATGGACACCAAAATAGCAGTTTTACATGAGAAAGACACCAAATTATTGGTACCCATTCACATAATAGCTAACCTATTACATAAAAAAACTGGCGTCGTATAAGTTCATCATAAACTAGTCAGCTAGAAAACAAAATTATCCAAAAGATTAAAAGATTAGAGAAATCAGTCTTCATAAAGGCCTAAAGGAGAAAGAAGTTATGAATTTTTTTTTTTAATTCATCTTCGATGGATCAAATCATCGAAGGGAGGCGATGAGCATATTAGAAAGAGGGAGATGGCGAAGAGGAGACGGTCAACACATTAATAATTCGGGCAGCCTTGGGGCAGATGACAGTAAATCAAGATCATTGAATTAGATATGCGGTTGTGATCTTTCCCCCTTTGTCAGTTACGGGAGAGCATAGGGTCCGTTGGGCAACAAAGAATTAAGAGTGAAGGATTAAGAGCTTAAGGAGCGCTAAGGAACTGATGTTCGGTTGTCTTAATCCGTGGATAAAAGTTAAGGAAGCTAAAGGAAGGGATAGAGGTGCCTTATGGTCCGGACAGAGAAAGCGGTGTTTGGCAGAATTAAGCGGCTAAGGAAGCTAAAGGAGGCGGATTAAGTTTTAAGGAGGCTTAGTCCCTTGTTGCCGAACAGCCCCTATATGGACTCCCTTTGAAGTGGGCCTTAGTGCAAAAGGCTTTATCGGATCATATATATTCGGCCCATTCCATTTATTCGGATCAAAGACCCAGATTTAGCCCGTTAAATGATAACAAAACCCGATAACAGATGGAATGTATACATTTCTAGCACAGGACTGACAGGCACGCAAGCTCATAGTTGTTTGTATTATGCACAACAATTAAGATAATTCTACACGAATTTACCAAGCATGGATTTTCTGAAATTATGAAATACTTTTTTCTGCGAGGCCCTTAGAATTATATAAATTACAGAATTAATAACATATTAGTATTTTATTTATCTTAAGCGTTAATATCTTTTTATGTGTAGATCGATTTTTTAATAATGGTTCCTCTCATTCATATGAGTCAAATATTGCTATTTTGATAATAATATTATATTTTTTCACAAATTGTACTCTCAAAATATATATAATAAGTTAGATTTAATATATAAATGATATATGTTTCTTGTGTTTTAATATGTCCTGATATGATATGACAAAATTATATATAATTGATGATAATCGCACTTGAGATCGCACACACACAAAAATAGGGATAATATAAAATTGTAAAAACATCTCTATTTGTTTGCTAGAGAATTTATTCCTCCATATTATGTTACGTGTATACTTTTTTTAGTAAGATATAGTTCTGCATATTTATTACAAATTAATAAATTATCTATATGCAGCTTATTTGATAAGATAGTCGAGGAAAAATAATAATTATAGAACCTTTTCATTTTTATTTTTTTTAAGAAAGTGGACATAGCCTACCGATTTCATTAGAAACCTTACGAGTTTTCTAACTTATCCCCAATCAACTGCAGTAATATTCAGCTACATATTATCAAGCTTGGAAATTAAAACCTAAAGGCACTAAACCAACAATTACCAGAATAATATCCAATAACACAGAAGCACATAGCAGCATTTTGAAAAACTAAACTTTGCTCATTTATTATTGTAGATCATAGATTCCCGAAATTTTTATTTACACCATAATAAAAAAAAATAAACCAAACCACCCTAATTTCTGGGGAATTCGAAAAATACTTAAGCCGCCAAACGTCTCTGCGGCCCCAGTCTAGGGGTCTCCCAATAAATTAGCAGCCTCATTTTTTTTTTACATAAATTTTATTAAACTAAAAAACAATGGAGTTTGATCTTGTTCTTTGTGCCCAATCATCAAATGCTAGGAAAACAAGACATAAACCAAAAAGTTGCTCCGAAATTTGATCTTGTTCTCTGTGCCACTTACAAAAAAAAAACAATGGGGCCGCAGACCCAATTGGCAGCCTCCAGTCTTTGGGGCCGCAAAAACGTTTGGCGGCCTGGGTAGATTTGGAATTCTCCCAAAAACATAGTTTTTGGTTTATCTTTTTTATTATGGTATAAATAAAAATTTCGGCATATGAAGCTACGAAGCACACAATGTATACAAAATTATATATTTTGGATCTTTACTAAATTGATATTTAAATACTTAAATATACATTTCTAGCTATTTAATATTAATTATTTGATTTAAAAATATTTAGTATACATTTATCGTGTAAATATTTTTTTCTACCGGCTAACCATCTTTAGAGAAAAAAAATTAATATTCATTTTATAAATATTAGATCTTCGTATTTTAGTTAAGTTAGTAAACCCCAAAGTGTGACGTTTATTAAGCTAATACTACTACTCATTTATGCGTAATATATGCTATAAATATTTTAATTCTCTTATCAAATAAAAAATACATGATGATAAAATAATTATGTGAAACAACGTGAGACATCACACCTAATTAATTGACTTATATTCTCAGTCTGTCTCTGTCTTCTTTTTATTTTTCCTTTTCTTTTGAGTGCAATGCCAAGGACAATTGGCATACTGTTGTAATTATTTATTTATTTGGATTATAGTGATTACCCCACCAACCAAAATTCTGTTGGGTAAAGGGAGGTAAATAAATCACATGTAAATAGAGAAATAGAGAAATCACACAAGATAATAAACAGCAAGTAAGCAAGCACAAGAAATAAGAAAAAATACAAGATTTTATGTAAAAATCTTTTTGAGAGAAAACTACGGAAGTACATGATACAAATTCACTAGATCAAAGAGTCTTATAAGTACAAGAGATCATTAAATTCAATAGTACTCTCTTACAAGAGTAGAACTACGGTGTGACGTGCTCACCAACGGGTTTGGTGAGCACACCTCCAAAAAATGCATTTTCAAAGTTCAAATAGTCGATTCGAACCTTCCAACGTGTTCTTCATATTAATATGTGCTTGGAGACCAAATTTTACATTTTTTTGAAAGTTTTTTACTATTTTTTTAGAATTTTTGAAAATCATCAGCTTTTCATTAAATAAAAAAAAAATTCAAAAAACACTGATTTTCAAAAATTCTAAAAAAATAGTAAAAAATTTTCAAAAAATGTAAAATTTGGTCTCCAAGCACATATTAATATGAAGAACACGTTGGAAGGTTCAAATCGACTATTTGAACTTTGAAAATGCGTTTTTTGGAGGTGTGCTCACCAAATCCGTTGGTGAGCACATCACACCGTAGTTCTACTCCTCTTACAATATCTCTTACAAATTTCAAGAAGAAGAGAACAAAACTTAGAAAAGTTTGATAAAAATTAAAAAGGCAACAGAAACAGTGAGCAGTGGCTTCACACAAACTCAATAATCGGCTCAATTCTAAAAGTTACGGCTGAACCATTAATCAAAAACCAACACCATCGGCTTGATATTTCTGCCGATAGGAAAAACCAAAATACCATCGGTTTTGACTTCTCTACCGATGGGTTGGTAAAACAAATGGGCCCGCGGGCCGGGCCCTTGATATTGTCTTCAACTCAACAAATTCTTCTTCCATTGGTCGGTCAAACTGCTCCATTAATTAGCCTCTTTATCTTTAACTCTGGTTTGCTCGTGCAAAGAGATGCTTTATTAAGGGATTGCACATGGTTAACCCATGTGCAGCTTATTCCATATCGCTTGGTCTAATTGTGGAATCTCAACTCAAATGAATTCAAAATTGATTTTTAATTTCATTTTGAACGCTTTCAGAGGCCCCAAGCGGTTGACTAAAACCAATTTTCAAATTTTCGAGATGCAAACTCGAGCTGAATTATTATTATTATTATTTTACATTTTTTCCATATAACCCCGGAAATTCTATGTTTCCGTATTAAGTTGTTGTAAAGTAGTGACGTGTCATCATTACTGTCATTGCAGTGAATGTGTCATTAATATTATTCATGATAACCATCTGATCAAAATAAAATTGTTTAAGTTACATCTTGATTTTAATTTGCGAGAAACTTCCTTTACTTTGATATAAATCGTTCGATTTCAAAAATACAAGTATACAACAAGCACAATTTGATATTTCATATATATGGCTGAGTTTAATGGCTTCCAATCTTAAGTCACAAATTATTTTCAAGTGTTTGATCAACTATTACTTGTTTCCAAATATGATCGTATGGCCAGAATTATTTTAGTTTTGTTTTCTTTTACTTTTAAATGTTCAATAAGGTATGCGGTTAGGGGTGAAAATGGAGCGAATAGTGGTAAAACCGTATCTATATCTCTTTTTAATTTTCCGAATACGGATCGGATCGGATATTTATTATAATAATATTAAAAAATACTAAAGTTCATGATATTTATCTAATTAATAAGAATAGTTTTTCATAATATATATTAAAATATATGATATATTGATATATATTCGGATACGTAAAACCATATTGGTATCTATATCCACAAGGATATTCGGATAACATATATCCACATTTACTTTTTTGAATATGAATCGAATACGGATAAGTTATCCATATTGTTTTCACCTCTATATGAGGTATCTAATTCAACGCATAAATTAATTATTTTATTTTGTGACCAAATATAATATAAAATACATCCTTTTATTTGTGGGACGAAGCATGAGAAACAATTTTAGTAATAACAATAATAAAACATGTTATTATTATTATTTCTGAAGTTGCTGATCTAGACTGTTAATGATAACAAATACAAAAGTTTAATAAATGTTGTTTATGTTAAAATTCATCATAATGCAAATTCCAATGCTTAAATAGATAATCATGAAAGAAGAGGAGAGATCCGATTACAACACTTTTGAGTTACCACAAAATTACCACAACTATTTTTTTCATTCTCAGAGTCCAACCATCAATCCAAACTGTTCAACATGATTTCCACAATAAAATGTGCTTGCAGATCAAATATTACATTTTTTTTTATTTTTTTACTATTTATTAAGATGGGTACAAATTCAATGATCTGAATTGACTAGTTTTTGTAAAATACTTAATAAATAAAAAAATTCAAAAAATATATAAAATTTGATCTGCAAGCACATTTTATTGTGGAGATCATGCTGAACGGCTTGGATCGACAATTTGGATTATAAAAATTAAAAAAATAATTGTAGTAACTTTGTGATAACTCAAAAGTGTTGTAATCAGATCTTTCATCCTCCTCATGAAGAAAAATAACACGTATGCAAAAGAATTTCTGCTCGAAAGAAAAAAAAAAAAACTTTGGGCGGCTGTCAGCATGTATTCTATGTTTTACTAAGAGAATGCGTAAAGTAATGTGCTTAGTGCCACCTGTAATTGTGTTAATATTCACGCTTGACCCGCTAACCGACCAACCACCAAAGTTTAGTTCAATCCAGTTTCTCTCCAGTTTTGTAACTACATTGTAGGGATCTTATTTATAATCCGACCATTCAAAGGGACAGAGCTAGTTAACTTCATACAGCACATGATCAATAAAGATAAAATTGAAAAAATATACGACTAAACAGCTACATTAAGCTATACTGGCTCTGTCAATACCTTACCCCATCCGCAGAACTATCCAGTTCACAAAAAATGGAGAAGAAAGTTTTTTTTTCTTAACACTCTTGGGATAAGACTCAGGATTGATTCCTCTGGACTTATTATTTTATTTTATAAAGTATTATTCCATGGGTTAAGTTTAGCTTTTTAATATTTTTCATTGGAACATGATTCTTTGATTTTTGTAAGCCGTACATGGTCGGTTCGTCTCTGACCAAATTTAAATTCAAGGCCAGCTCCTTTGTTTCATAATAAGATAATTAATTTTCGCCAGGGAGCTCGCTGAGAAATTTAATGCAGTTTTAAAAAAAAAAGGCGTTATCTATTGTTACTTATCTACATGAAATAACAGAAAAAACTATATTATATTCTTTTGAAATTTTTGTCGCTTGGAAAGTATTATATCTTTTGTATTTCTACATATAATTATTTGATTTATTCTTGTTGTATAGTTTTACTAAAGCACTATTGGTGATCTTGAAATTTTATGGGCACATATTCATCTAATTGAATTTGTAGAGATGGTAAAAATAACTATGGATTTACGAGATATTTAAAATGTGGATTTTACATTAGAAGCTTAATTTATTGCAAACGGTTGTGTCCCGATATCATTTAGAAGGGCTTATTTGTAATTTATTATTTTTTGTAATTTGTTTGTTTTATTTGAATCAGAAAATTGTGTAATATTTTCAATATCGTATTTCTTTGTGTTGCTCAAAACCCATCTACACTGCTGTTGATCTGATCGATAGTTTTAACTTTTAGGAATAAGATCGCTCTCTCTTTTTTTCTCCTGGTTGGTGGACCGCGCATAAACCAAGATAGGTGAGCGCTTTTGGTTATTCAGTGAACCGCGCAAAGACCTATGCTTTGCTGTGAAGTACCACATCAAATTAATTGGTCAAAAGACTTTGATTTGTTGGTTTTGGTCAAATTGAGTGCCATTTGTTGTGCTGCTACGGCATATTATTGTCCGATTTGGATTTTCTGAACAAGTGTATTTTCTTCGGATTACACGAACGGTTATAAATTGAGGAATTCTCAATTAGTTAGAAGTAGAGATATAGTTTTCTATGAAGAATAAACTATTAAGAATTTTTATAACCTTGATAATGCAAAAACATCTTCTAGTTTTATTGCGGATCTTACACTAATCTCAAGTAACTAAGGCATTGAAAACAACCATAATCTTAAAATCGAAAACTAAGGTGAGCAATATGAAAATGCTATTGAGCATGATATCTTACACTCAAATCAAGATCTAACTCTACAAGAGTTGAAAAGATCAAACCATGAACGAAGGCTAATTTACTATTGCGCATGTTTTATTTGGACCTCTTTATAATTTGTGTAATCCAAATAAACTCTTCATAATTTACGGTTGAAGTAAGAGAAATCAGAAAATTGATTTACGCCTCCAATATCGTATATCTTTGTGTCGCTCAAAACTCAAACACAAAATATCTAATAAAAAGTTCTCTTATCGGTACTGAAACCATCTAATTTAAAATGTAGATTTTTCATTCAATATTTGCACTTTTTTTTTCAAACTTCCATTGATATCTCCATTAACTACGAAGTAATGATAATTTTTCAATCATCTAAAATATTTTAATAAAATATGAGTTAAAAACAACAAACAATCATGTACTGAAATAAACAGACAGAATATCCTGAAAACCAAAGTAATTTATAGCCAATCGTTAAATTATTAGAAATAGAGATTAAAATTTATTAAAAAAGGTCGTGGGGGTTCGTAGAAAAAAAAAAGTCAGAATAGCAACAGTGCTTGACTTATTTTTACATCATAATGAAATGAGTAACATGGAAGTTTATAAATAGTTTATATGAAAATTTCATGTATATCCTTTAAATTTTTTTAAATTACGTATTTATTATTCTAAAATTCATAATATCATATTTATCTTTTCAAAATATGAAACTCACAAATTTACTCTATTTATTGACCTTCGGTTAAAACATATTTTTAATTTACAAAATTTTCATTTTTCTTTAATTAAAAAATAAAAGTTTGTAACCAGTGAAAAAAAAAATGTCCAGTATTCTAGTTTGTCGATTTCCGATGGAAAATAACTCATTTATCTACTCATTATATATACACGGTGATATTTAGGTATACACTTGTCTGTGCATCACTAGTAAGGAAATAAACCATTTGCCCACAACCGAATAATTATAAAACTGGACATTTCTCTAAACGTGTTACATATTTTTTTTAATAAATGATAAAATGGGTATTTTATAAATATAAAATGATTTTTAATAGAGAAGACGATTAATTGGGCAAATTTGTGAGTTTTTGATATTTAAAATGATAAATATGATATTGTGAATTTTAGAGGGAAATACGTAATATCGAGAATTGTGAGGATTATACATAATTTTCCTTTTTTTAAATAAATAATAGAGGTTCATCTAACTTATAACATTTAAAAAAAATTATTATCGGAGTTTAGAACCGATTTTTCTTAACATTCAACATTAAATAAAAAATAATACAAATACCTAAGTATTCTGAAGAATTTTAAAAAAGAATTGGCCCGACGTAATTTTCGAAGGCTGAGTAACATAATTTGTTTTATTACTTCGATTTCTGTCATAAACCGTTTTTATTATGATTTTTTTATTTTTATTAAAATATTAGAAAATATTTTTTTATTTTTTTATAATAGATAGAATACTATATATTTTGATTTATTAGATAGACAACAACAAATAACCCGGATTAATATTTTTCAGGTTGGACTTTTTACAGCTGTAAGAAAAATTAAAATATTTCTTTGTGTGTTATTAGAAAACAATAAAAATATTTGAATATGAGTTATTGATCTTAGTTCAAAAGTCCTTTCTAAGTTAATACATAAAATATTGTAATCTTTCTATTTTCGAAAAAAACAAAAAAATTGTCAGAGAAATTTTTGTTAGAGAAATTTATTGAATCTGAGTTATTTTGTGAGAGAAATTTTTTATTTTTTCAAAAATAGAAGGATCACAATATATTATGTATTTACTTAGAAGTAACTTTTGAACCAGAATCAATAACTCAGATTCAAAATATTTTTATTTTTTTCAATAACACACAAAGAACTATTTTAATTTTTCTTACAGTTGCAAAAATTCGGCTTGAAAAATATTTATCCGGGTTATTTGGCGCAATCTTTCTAATAAATCAAATTATACAGTATTGTATCTATTTAAAAAAATAAAAAAATATTTCTAATATTTTAATAGAAAAAATAAAAAAATCATAAAATTTTCTTATTATATAAAAACCAAAAATATAAAAAGCGGTTTATGACAGAAATCGAAATAATCGAAAAAAATTGTGTTACTCGGCTGCCGAAAATTTCAGCGGCCCAATTCTTTTTTCGGCCGCTGAGATTTTCGGCGGTTTGGACATTTTTAAAATTCATGTAATTTAGAAGGAAATATTTTTCATTGTTGTATGAAAAAGAGATCAGACGAACACACGACTGTAAATTTGCTCATTCATTGGCTTTGAAATTTCAATAATTTTATCATGAGAATTGATAGAGCCAAAAATGCTTTGATTATATGTTTCCTAAAATAGTCGTGCAATTGAGATGACAATTTACTATTTTTAGCAGCACCGACAAAATTGCCTCATACATTTATACTTGACACATGCGGTATATATACTGTCTATTCAGAATAACGGATGCCTCGTACATTTATTTAATGTAAAACATTTGTTTTCACCGAGTTGGATCAGATCAGCGATAATACAAAGCGTGTTTGAAAGAAAAATTGACGTTACATCAAAATTTTAAATTGGATGCGATCGGCTCAAATTTTTCTTTCCCGTGGTTCTTCCTTTGAGGCAAAAAAGGCAGCTAAATAAATTTTGGGGAGAAGTTTTACTTAGCCCAAAAATCTCATGATCTGAACATATCTTCTATCAGACTACTTTAATTGTTGAAAGAAATAAATCCGGAAGTAATATTAAATAATTGAGTAGTTTGACATTCAATTTTTATAAAAAAATATATATATATTGTTGAAAGAAATAACACATATATGGTGCCTAAAAATTAAATGACATTGTTGACAGTCAGTTTCTGTTAATACTTACTCTAGCATTGAACAAATAGTTAAATTACTTTGAAGTTTTTCTCTGCTACCGAAACGACGAACGACTTAACAAAAATAAGAAAAATAGAGAGATATAATTTCGCAATAAGAAAAATATGACTGAATTGGGGTTTAGAGAAGTGGGCCCGTGCATCTGTCTTTGGGCTCACTTACGGATCCGCCTCTGCTTCTGTTCTTAGAGAAAAGAAGGACTCTCCTTTTCTGATCCGAACCATTTCAAAATTTTCATTCACGTATCTCGATAAAATAATTTTTTCATACACAAATCTCAATGAATTTGAATGGTTCGGATTGAAAAGAAAGGATCCTCCTTTTTCTCTAAGAAAAATAGCAGAGGCGGCTCCACTTACTGAAAGAAATCCCAGACTCAGACAAGTGGCAAAATGGTCAATTTGGCTGTTTCCAGGGGTATTCAGAACATTGCGCTTTTAAGACAACTCTTGTGCAGTTGTGCCCCTTCAACATCGCGCACTCTCTCTCAAATTACGTGGCTTTGGTGAGACAGGTTGTGCGAGGAAGAGAAAGAGAGAGAGAGAGAGAGAGAGAGAGAGAGTCAGACAGAGCAGAAAGGGGGGAAATCAACTCGATCCTCGCTCGCTTTTCTTTCCTTTTCAATCTGTTCGTTTCTTCCTCAAATCTAAGGGTTCTTAAATCTTTGTGCCGATCGGATCTAGGCAACTTCCTTCAGGTCAGCCAATCTCTATCACTCTCTCCCAAATCTCAAGCTGAACAGTCCTTTTTAAGTAAACGAATCGAATGAGATTCGGTTTCATGGCATCTTAGCTTTTAGAAATGGTTTATGTTTGTGAAAATTTGGAGCGTATTGATTGGTCACGTTGATGTTTTCTATTAATTCTGAATTTTTACTGATTTTGGTAGAAATATGGTAAGATTTTGACTTGGGAGGAACAAATAAAATTTAGACTTTGTGCTCGAATCAGGGTATATAGCAGTGATTTCGAATTTTGGTTTCTTTTATCCACATTTCTCTTTCTGGCAAAGGGATTAAATTACTGTTTTGTATTTTTTTCCTTCTAATTTAAGCTTCTTCTTTCTACTGTCTTAACTAGGTAAATTTTATTAGCTAAAGTTGGAGTGTTATTCCAGATCTAGTATACGATGCAAAACTGGTTGAAGTTTATCCTTTAGTCGCTCCTATCTAAATTCCTGCACAAACTTCGAACTTAAAAAGGATGAAAAAAACATTTTCTAAGTTAACCCCTTCTAATTGGCATTTAAGATTGAGATTTATCTTCTCTCCTGTCATACAAATTTCCTCCTGAATCTACTATACTCCCATAGCATTAAAAGCCTTTATTGTTTCTGTTGCTTTCTGCTTTTATCTTACAAAATTCAGTTGATCTCATTTAACAGATTTTGCTTAAGAGAGCAACATAAAAGAAGATGGATAACCTATGGCATTTAGGAGATGAATTCAGAGGCCAACCAAAAGTCTCTGAGGATCACCAATGGTCTATGATGACTTCAAAGCTTGCGGAGCTAACCAGGTCAAATGGGGAGCGGGGTAACAATGTTGACTACTCCCACAACCCGGTTGAACCAAATCCATATTACAAGTATGATAAGTTCTCATATCAAGATGACCCCAAGATGGAGAACCTCAATTTGGGCATGATGAATCTGGATTTGAAGATGAATGAACCTGCTCTCAAAAGCCAGTTTCGCAACAACTATATTAATAACATTAATATGAACATGAATGTGAATATGAATATGGGTTTGCCGGTTTATCAGAAGAGTAACAATAACAATTACAATAACCATAACAATAACATTAATGTCAATTCTTTTAAGATGAATGCTGGGTTGGGGAAATATTCAAGTAATGTGAGTGGGAAGGATGTCACTCTGTCAAGTAACAATGGCAACATGAACAGTAATGACAAGGTTGTCAATGGGAACAGCAATAACAATAATACTGGGATTGATAAGAGATTCAAAACTCTGCCTTCGAGTGAGATGCTACCCAGAAATGAAGTCTTGGGTGGTTATATTTTTGTGTGCAACAATGATACCATGCAAGAGGATCTGAAGAGGCAACTTTTTGGTATGCATTCTTATATCTTTTATTTATCTGAAGAGACAACTGTTTGTTATATTTTTGGCTATGTAGTCATTTTGAGTTAATTTCTTTGGATGCTCATTTTGGTTATAAGAATTGGAATTGTTTTGCTGCAAGCCTGCAAGATCCAATTTTATTTTCTTGAATAACTGAAGTAAATTGGGATTCATTGTGGTATATATGATATCCATATTTTTTTATCCACATGACTTGTGTAATTCTAATGCTTATATTGTGCACTTATCTCTTTATCTTATCAAATCATTTGCAGGGTTACCGGCTCGCTATCGTGATTCAGTGAGGGCAATTACTCCTGGCTTGCCTCTTTTCCTGTACAATTACACCACCCATCAGCTCCATGGGATTTTTGAGGTTAATTTTCTTATTTGTTGTAAATGAAATTTGTAAGTATGTTCATGACAGGTGTTTTATATTAACCATTTCGTTTCATTATTAAACTTCATCAGGCTACTAGTTTTGGGGGTTCAAACATTGATCCCTCTGCATGGGAAGATAAAAAGTGCAAAGGCGAGTCTAGGTTCCCTGCACAGGTAAAATTCAGCCATTCACTGTAATTTTACACTAATTTAAGCTCCAATGTAATGCCTTTTCACATGCTTAGTATTCTTTTCTATGAAAAATTGGCTAAATATATAGGTGAGAATCCGTGTTAGAAAGCTGTGCAAGGCTTTGGATGAGGATGCTTTTAGGCCAGTTCTGCATCACTATGATGGTCCAAAGTTCCGTCTTGAGCTTTCAATTGCTGAGGTACATGAGACTTCTCTATATTTCATGCTAGCCTTGAGTAGCTTTTTTATATTTGAAACATGATTTGTTTGTTTATGCATCATTAATATTACATGTGGTGATGTTAGTTGCTAGTTTGAATTGTTGCATGTCGTGACTAATTAGGTTATTTGAAAATATAGAAATCTTTGGTGTAGCTCTTCAAGAATAAAGAGGCTCCTTTTGTTCAACAGTTTTGTTTTAGTAGTTGCATATCGGGGGTTTATGAGTGTTATATTCTTATTTTAGGTATGGATACACATCTCAATGCCTTGAGCTGTGAATTCAATTTAACAGTCCTTTTTGTTTGATCTCAACAGAGCATAAATTTATTATTATATTTGATGTTTTGCTGTCAGTAAATGTTGATGACTTGTTTATAGTATAGAAATAGAATCCAAAACCTATCTCTTGCAAGTTGCAATTATTCCTTCACTATCGTTCTTTCTTTGTAATGGATTTTTGCATGGTAGTTGAGAAGAACATAGGTTTGGGATTGTTACAGTTTGTTGGGGCAGGTATTTCTTGATTACCTTCACAACAAGACTGTCTATTCAGTAGTAGTTATCATATGTGGAGCTGGTGTATATTTCTTAAAATGGTCACATTAAATCTTGTGCTGCCAGAAGATTGTATTGCCTTATTTTTAATAGCTAGTGACCAAATTGTCTTATTTCATAGGTTATGTTTTTGCATCAAATATTCTTGGGACTGATTGCAGTTTTATCAAAGAAACTTTGAGTTGACTTGATGAGTTTTTAATTCTCTTTCATGATCAACATGAAAGAGTTCAATTTGGGCTGTTTTCCTAACTATGGTAGCAAATGGACCCATTGTGAGCATGGGGTTGGTCCGCTTTTGTTATTATTGATCACAAACCTTTCAAAGTACGTGAGGTTAGTTAATTGAGGGGGGTCTCGGGGGGGGGGGGGGGGGGGTGTAAATAGGCATGAGCAAAGGGACTAGGTTATGTTTTACAAAAGCCCACGCGTAAGTTTAAACATTTCATAATATTTTGCGTTATATATGTTATGTCAGTGTATGTTGAAATTAGATTCAATTTATTTCATTTTAACATGTACTTAAGTCCTTAACAAAAAAAAAAATCATTAAGTAGCGAGGGTTGTCTTTAAAATAGGTAATTTTGTGTTAAAACATATGCTGGCCACTCTATTATACTAACCTGTCATTTTTATTGCCCTGTGCAGACACTCTCTCTTCTTGATTTGTGTGAGAAGGAAGGAATGTGAGTAGCGTGTAAGGATTTCCTGCTTGTATGTGGTTGTAATATTTTGCAAGGTGCTTGGTGAGTTTTATGATTTTAAATGTTTGTGTGAGGCTTCCAGTTGAAGCGCAAGCTTTTGGTGGTCCCTTTGTAAGTTTATTGAAGAGATTTTTGCATTTCCCGTTATATGGGCTGAAGTGCTTGGAAGCCTAGAAAAGCACTAGCACATTTGCCTCCGGTTAGAAATGCTTGTGTTAAAATACCAGTTGTGTTATTGTGTATGTAGTTAGTTTGCTTTGTTGAAGCAAAGGACAACATGACAATGTAATGTAGCCTGCCATAATGCCCCAAAAGTGATGGCAAATGGTTTGAGCTGTTTTATTTTAAATTTTAAGTTTATGTCTTCTTCTGCTGGTGTTTTGGGTGTAACTTGTCAGTTTGACATGCTTATGTGGAAGACTTGTATCTTTATTCAAAATGAACGTCAATTTTAATAGAAAAATGTGATATTTGTTCTCAAAGCGGTTATTTAATTGTTACCTCCTTGTGATGTTTGTGTTCTGGATGGATGTTGCGTTCGTGATCTCGAAACCATTTGTTTCCAAGAACCATATTGCTGAATGGTTTATTACGAGTAATAAAAACACTTGGAGAGCTAAATAGATAACCTACATAATGCTCCCTGTTGTTAACTTAAGTAATCGATGAACCTTGTATTCTTGTGAGGCATGCGTTCGAAAGCAATTATGATCTATTCTTCTAATTTCGTCATGTACAAGTTCCATTTGCCAAGCTTGCTGGTTTTCGTGCTTGAGCATATTATATTAGCATAGCATTTTGAAGAATGGTCGTAAATATTGCCTTTGTTCGATTGCCTTGTTCATTTATGATCACTGACCACGTTGAGAAATTGATGATTTTTATGTCGTCTAGCTCTTGTATTGTTCTTGGGAAGCGTAAATATTTAATGCAATCTACTACCACGTCAAAAGAATGATGTTAGAGCATCTACAATTGACCAAACGTATTTATCTCCACGTCATTTTAATTTGCAAACTGCTCCGCCAAATTTTGCAAACTACTATCCAACGCAGCAATTAGCAATTGACGCTGTACAGATACGGAAGAATTTATTTTAACCAATCAATTAGCCAGGGTGTCATTAACAAACGTTTTCTTTTAAAGCAAATTTGCTAATTAAGCAATTATGATATAACTCAGCAATTAAATTAGCAATCTTTCACATCAGATTAGCAATTTATAAACAATCGCTGTTGTAGATGCTCTTAGGCGTGTCGATCCGAATTCAGATCCTCCCCGGTACCGTAATAGGGAATTTTTTACAATTACTTGATCTGGACCGTCCTTTTTAACTTGGCACGAATCTCAAAGCTCAATAATACTGCTCCCTTCGTCAGCCCGAATTAAAGCGGCTGAGAGTTAATTTCAAACCGTAAAGTGAAGGGAATCTTTTACAGTAATGGAGAGGATACTTGTCCGTGTTGATCCTCGGGCAGCACGTGCGCTCGTTGCACGTACAGATTTTTAGGATCAAACCGGAGTTCTACTAGAATTTTGAAGTGATAAAGACGAATCAGCATCTACGCTGGAACTTGGCATCACAGCCTCACAGGATCTAAACGTCAATAGTAGTGTTCTTAATCGAAGATTGCTTAAATGCTTTATCCATAGAGAGAGAGAATAATTATTGAGCATATTGCCTAAGATGAGGATTCGGATGCTTTTTGTTCTGTATAATAAATTTTAAAACTCAAATAACAAATTTAATTGTTAAATTTGAACTATATCATTTTATTTGTATACAAATAAAAAACTCACGGCACTTTAAATTCAAATAGAGAAAAATTATAGCATGCCAAAAATATTCATGTCAAGGAAATTTTGCAATAATCATTATACTTATAAAAAAAATGTCATATTCTTTTTAGGACAGTGAGATCAGTTATATTTGATATTTGATTTGAACTTCTCAATTATAAACTTCTAAAAATTAGAGGCACAACCGAAAACAATCAGAAAATTGAAATTTTTTCATTCTACAAATTAAAATAGTTAAATTGTTTTTAAATCTGATCCATAAAAATTTTCAAATTTGTATTTGGGTTCGCTGACATACCTTTTTCAACCTAAAAATGGGTCTGTCATTTTTCAATGTTGATGTGGAAGATTCTTTGTTATTTCCTTAGAGATCAATGACAATTACCATCGAATTATAAACATGGAATTAGAAGTCTCGCCTCTTCTTCTTTTGGTCCGTAAGTTTTTTAAAAATGCAAATTTTCCTAAAAACTAAATATGATTTATCTTATTTGTGCACTACTATTATTTTCAGCCGAAAGATGAATCAAATCCTAGCGTATATATATATCGTTGAAGGGTTCATGTTGATAGAATTGACATACCATTGGTGAAGTAACAAAAATATTACATATATCTAGCGGCCATAGTTTTGTCCATATGTGAGTTAAAAATAGTTGAAAATGGACCAAAGAGAAATGCTTAATTGGTGCATTAGGGATCAATGTGCCTCACTATTTTCAAAACTTGCATATATATATATATATATAGACCGGCTAATGTCATAACGTTATAACTTCGGCCGAAATTATAACGAGTCGTTTATTAGTTTTTAAAATCCAAATAACCGATCCGAACCGTTCAACTTTTTCTAAATATTGAAATGTGCTTGGAGACTAAATTTTACATTTTTTGAAATTTTTTTACTATTTATTAAGCCACTTTGAAAATCGCAGATCTAATTTGAACAGTAAAAAACAGTAAAGTTTTCTGAACTACCGGATCAGAATTTTCAAAGTGGCTTAATAAATAGTAAAAAAAATTTCAAAAAATGTAAAATTTAGTTTCCAAGCACATTTCAATATTTAGAACATGTTGAACGGTTCGAATCGGTTGTTTGGATTTTGAAATTGCAAAAACGACTCGTTATAACTTCGGCCGAAGTTATAACGTTATAACATTAGCCAACCTCTCTCTCTATAAATATATATATATATATATATATATATATAGAGACTGGCTATCGTGCTAACGTTAGAACTTCGGCCGAAGTTCTAACGGGTCGTTTTTGCAATTTCAAAATCCAAACAACCCATCCGAACCGTTCAACATGTTCTCTATATTGAAATGTGCTTGGAGACCAAATTTTACATTTTTTGGAATTTTTTTGCTATTTATTAAGCCACTTTGAAAATTCTGATCCGGTGGTCCAGAAAATTTGGCTGTTTTTTACTGTTCACCGTTGGATCAGAAACTTTCAAAGTGGCTTAATAAATAGCAAAAAAATTCCAAAAAATGTAAAATTTGGTCTCCAAGCACATTTCAATATAGAGAACATGTTGAACGGTTCGGATGGGTTGTTTGGATTTTGAAATTGCAAAAAGTGACCCGTTATAACTTCGGCCGAAGTTCTAACGTTATTACATTAGCCAGTCTCTATATATATATATATATATATATATATATATATATATAATACCCATTTCATTTAAAAAATGTTAATGTATTGCTCGGTCACTCATTACATACTGAAAAGTTCTTTACAAAACTGAGCTAAATCTTATAAGAAGAGTATCCTACAAAAAAAATTAAAAAATCTAGTAATAGCAAATGCAATAACAACAAAATAAAAACACACTAAATATTCACAATTGTTAGTAAGCTAGACCTCCAGTCCTCCACCTTTCTTATGAAAAAAGATATTCACAATTGTTGCTATCTTTCTTCTTGGACCTCCGGTATACTCTGTAACCGGGGTCTCCATTGCCCTTCCTTCATATGCTCTCTACAAATCGATCCTTTTCGAATGATCTCCTCTAATGCCTTCTCGATTGGCATTCTCTTGCTTCCAAGCAACTCTTGCAATTGCTTTTTTGTAATCTTGACCTTCACCTCTAACATTCTCTCCTTCTCACCTAACCAATTACCACTCTGCTTCTCTGACGATTCAAAATCATCTTCTTCGTCGTCGACCCATGATCTCTCTTGTTGGATCACAATGCAATTTCCCATTCTCTTCAACCCCCTTTTCTTCTTGAGCTTCTCTTCTTCTATCAATTGCTTGCACCTTTGCTGTTAAGTAGTTTGAAGCAAGTATGAGATAGGGAACCTTGAACGCCAATGATGGGGTGAATATTATTTATATAGTGGTTGGGGAGGTGGCGTTCTACAAAGGAGATAAGGAATAAGTAGGTGTCCATATCGGATGGCTCAGGTTGAACTCTTCCTGCAGAGAGGAGAATAAAATGTCTTTTCTGGGTGTTCTTGATCATATATGGCACAACAGTCTTTCCATCCCTACGACCGGATGTGTAGTAGGCTCGTAGCTTGCTTTTCTTTGAAGGTGATTTTAAGAAACAAGTTGCAACTTGCAAAAGCTACACAACATGAGGTTACAAAAGATCGATATTTCAGTCAGAGACGATCATTGATGGAGACGACCGCGTCAAAAACTCGAAGAGTACAAAATGAAAATGTAACCTCCGTGGCATTCGTTTAGCACCGATCAAAGAATTGACGGCTAGGATCAAATTAGAGGGAAGTGGTACAGAGTGTGAACGGAAGCTTTGAGGGGATCGTTTCGGTGGCTGTGGGAACGCTCCTTTAGGAGGGAATATTGGATCGGATCCAATCTGTCTGCCCTTCCTTTTTTTTTCAGATGAGTTTCTCACCGTCAATGGTCAGTGGTTATACCGACAATTTGTCTCTTTGTTCCGTATTTATTATTTTGAA
The DNA here is from genome assembly GCA_025461045.1 of Carex parvula. NCBI lineage: Eukaryota > Viridiplantae > Streptophyta > Magnoliopsida > Poales > Cyperaceae > Carex > Carex parvula. The sequence goes on from JAJGRW010001345.1 coordinate 745,028, forward strand.
AATATTAAAATATATTTTCGGAAAAGAGACCTAATTAATATTTTATTTTTTCGAACAATTAGTTCGGTTTCTTTGAGCAAGTACTAGTCTAGAGAGGTCGAGCTCTTTAAATCAAATAGGTTGTTGGTGTGCAACTGTGGTAATTTAAAGAGATTAAATTAGTGGTTCGATTTTTGTATGAATTGATAAAATAAATTTCGGAAAAAATGGTGGAATAGCTACAATAAAGAGTCACGCAAAAATAGTGCAAGTGACCGTTTTAATCATATAGGTGGTGTTTGGTTGTAGATTAAATCTAAGGAGGTTTAAATTAATTATTCTAACTTAAACCGGTCTAAATTATGCATTTTTGGTTGAGATTAAAGTTAGATCATGGCTTAAGATATTCTTGTTGGTTAGAGTTGGTGGAGAACTAAAGTTTTGAAAACCTAAGTTAGTTAATTATTAATAACAAGATACTAATTATATAATATTAGTATATTAATAATAATTATAATATTATATTATTATTATAATAATTATTTAATTATTAACAATATAAGATATTAATTATATAATTATATATTATAATATTATTATAATTTATTATTTAATATATTAACAATATAAGATATTAATTATAATTATATTATAATAATAATTACTAATAATAAGATACTAATTATATAATATTAATATATTAATAATAACTATAATATATTATAAAATTATTATAATAAGTATTTAATATAATAACAATATAACATATTAATTATATAATTATATATTAATAATAGTCATTAATAAAAAGATACTAATTATATAATATTAATATATTAATAATAATTATTTAATATATTAACAATATAACATATTAATTATACAATTATATTAATAATAATTATTAATAAAAATATACTAATTATATAATATTATTGTAATAATTATTTAATATATTAACAACTATAAGATATTAATATATAATTATTAATAAATTAATAATAATATGCTAATTATACTAATAATATATTATTATAATCATTCGAGTTAGGCTGTGACGTGCAATAAAATTAAACTATCATGTGAGTGGTTCAATTTAGTCCGGCCTAAAAATCAGCTTATACTATCTTAATCCGGCTCAATTAATACTCATTTAATAGAATAACAAGAACTAAACCTCTTATTTTACCATTTAGACCACAACTAAACCAGAAATAAAAAGTAGGCTCCGTCAAAAATTATTTTATGTTATAATAGCACAAATTATATGAATAAATTAATGTTCTATCTTTTCAAATTGCTGCCGCCTGCCGGTAATTTCTCTTTCTTTTCTCCAAATTTTGCTATTGGAATTTTCTGCAACTTAATATTTATAGTAAAATAAACAATAGGTCGATAACACAAAGTAGTTGGTTAAATTTAACCTGCTTATACTTCCAATCAAACATGCGGCCACCGAAGATGAGATCGAAACTGCAAGTGGCGGGGCCCACATTCCGCATGCGTGTGACCTGCAGGCATTTTATTAAAAGTGATAAAACAATTGTAATTTGTATACATGAATTTTGTTTCGTTATATTATTATTGAAAATGGTTCTCTTTGTGTTTGATGAAATGTTCTCAAGTGAAACAATAATATTTTCTGTATTTTATTACGATCATGCTTAGGATGGATCAACGCATAGTTTAAAATTTAATTTTGAATTGTTATGCACAATTCTATTTTTTAGAAGATCCACTATAAATATAAAAAAAAATATATATTCGACAAAATCGACTAATAATATCACAATCTGATAAATCTGTCCAGATTGGCTTACTAGTAGAATGTCCTAACACAGTACAAAGTGAAGCTTCAGACAATGATCTAATGAAAGTAATAACTGGAACTAAAATATCAAATCTCTTAATAAGATATCTATTAATATAGAATCCTCTAGTATTTGACTTCTTACCACCAAATAATTTATCTATACACTTATAAAGTAACTGATGAGTAGAATGAATAATAGGAGAATTGGTTTCTATGAAACCCATTTGGCTCAGACCGAAAATGAAAATAATATTGCTAAAAACAGGCAAGGTAAGATTTAAATTTTTTCACAAAAAGATTAGTCTCTTTTGATACTAGAATAGCTTTCGTAATTTATTTTATGTCCTAAATTTCTGCTTATTTCACTTGTACATTAAAAAATTCAAATAAAAATAAAAATATATCACTTGAGAAAATGAGACTTTATAGCAACATCATGATGAGAAAGGAATAGTAGCATAGTTAGTTAGGAAAAAATTCTAAGATTGTTAGTTATCTAAAAGTTGAGAGTTCAGTTCCTTCTCACGACTTGACAATCTCTGCGAAGGATTTAAAAAAAATAGCAACATCATGATAATTATTTTCACATGCGATTTTGTATAGACTCGTTGAATGTAATTTTACTTAGAATAATGTTATGGTATAAGAGGTGTGTGTGTATATAGAGGTTGGCTACTCTAGTTACATAAGCATATGAGGGCATATGCTTATAAGTCATTTTTGTATTTTAATGTCCAAATGGTCGATCTAAAGCGCTCAACATGTTCTCCATATTAATAAGTGTTTAGAAACGAAATTTTACATTTTTTGAAATCTTTTTACTATTTTTCTAGAATTTTTCAAAATAGTGGTATAATATGGTAAAAACAATAATAAAAAAAAAATCTGAAAAATGCTGTTTTGAAAAATTCTAAATAAATAGTAATAAAATTCCAAATAATGTAAAATTTCGTTTCCAAACACATATTAATATGAAAACATGTTGAGTGCTTCAGATTGACTATTTAGACATTGAAAACGCAAAAATAACTTATAAACATATGCTCTTATATGCTTATGCAAGTAGAGTAGCCACTCACCAATAAATCGGAGTACAATAATTCCAGACATTGATCACAAGTGGAACCTACTTCTAGTTTCGCTCATATGTCCGTCCCCGAAAGCTCGTAAATTGCATACAGTGGGTTGTATCATACATGTATAGGTTGTTAATCAAGCCACCATCTCAATTCATTCTTTTAAAATAAAATCGTTTGCCAAATGTTTTACATACATGCTGCTTGAACAGTATCACGCGCCGTTTGAACTAATACTCATTTCAGTCGAATCATTATGAAGTCAGATCCGGGCCATAGTGTTCCAAAAGTCTAGACTTGGAGGATCCGAGTATCCGACCGACATGCAGTTTCAAGGCTTTTCGAGAAAGACAAAGAAACAGTGGCCCACCGCCGGCCGAGTAACTCAAAAGTGGAAAACATTTCACAACATTTGTGGGGTGGCTGGAATTGAGAAAGGGGCATCCACTATCCAACCGTTAGATATTTTTGAGGCTAGCGAGTTCTTTTTCTCTTTTGAGATTTTTTGATGTGATGCCCCTCCGCCGACAATCAGACGAAAATTGAACACGGTTAAGTTACAGAATCATGTGGTATGAACTGTGAGCGAGCGAGAGAACATGACGGATCCGTGTAAGTATTTTGTCAAGTATATATGAATAGAAATATTTTACGAATGCCAAAATCAAAATTATAGAGCGGTAATAGACTGAGCAAATTCAAATAAGCCAATTCAGATAATTTTGTATGATTATCTTCCACCCAGTAGAAATATACAAAGTTACAATTTTGGAATAAATTTATACCTAAATTTATTTTGTGCCCCGTCTCTAAACACATGTCATGATAATTTTTTGTTATGAATTAATTGATACATTTAAAAAAAAAAAAAAAGCTTGGTAGTGAGTGTGACTATCAAGACCGAAATTTTTATTAATATCCTAAAAAGGATAGCAAATATGTCACCCAGTTAAAAATATCCTGACCGTTCATATTTGGGCGGTTTGATGGGGCAGTCCGCTTCTTGTACCAAAGCGCTCCACACTGAGCAGTTTGCTATAAAAACTATATATATTGAAAGGGTACCCCTCCAGTTTTTCACACCATTCATTTCAAATTTTCACTCTCTCTTTCCTCTCTTTCTCTCTCTCCAACAGATCGTATCCCCTTTTGCATCTACGTCCCTCAACTTTTTTATATTTAATTTTTTAGTCTAAAATTGTTTAAAAAATGTTAGGAATTAATATAAATTGTTAGAAATTGTTCGAAATTGTTTAGAATTAATATAAATTGTTTAATCCATTATTATCATTTGGAACCATAGATCTCACAATGTCACCCAAACCCGAACCTCGGAAATGAGAAAATGAAACTGCACACAATCCTCGCATATCCGTCGCTAAAATTTTTGGACGGGTGAATCCCGCTTACGACGACATTTATCTCGTTTTCTTCCACTCAAAGATGTTGAAGAATACATGTTCACGGATAATTCGACTATTAGAAAGTTTTTGGGGTGAACTCTTATGCCACGAAGATGTTGAAGAATACATGTCTTGTCAAGGGAGATATTGCGGAGATATTATTTTGTCATCTCTGTGGCATAAGAGTTCACCCCAAATGTATCGACAAGAATGCAGATATGGTAAATGACTATTGTTTCCAAATGTAGTTTCCAAATGTGGGAGTGTGTTGCGTGTTTCAACATGCACTTCGAATTCCATGCGTTGATTACCGTACGTGACAACGTTCATAGCTGCACCTTTCTCCCTATGTTTTCTTAGTTTTCCCTCCACCCTTATTGAAAATGTTTGATTCCTGGCCAGTAATTATGCGGCTTTAGCACGCCGTTCAACAAACCATGCATTTAACTTGTAGATGGTGTCCTCTACAATTGCTGCCACGGGCAACTTCTGGCTCTGTTTGAAAACATTATTCAACGACTCCGACCCATTTGTGGTCATAATTCTCCATCGGTAACCTCCATCACGGGCTTGAAATATTTTTTCATATGCGGGTGGCTCTTGCAGATCTCTGGGATTATTTTTGCCCACCTTAAGTAAGTAGGCATTTGCCTTTGGACAGTACTACACAAAAATAAAGAGAAGCATTTATGTCTAATAAAGAGACGAAAAAATATAAGTAAATACTTCAGTAAAATTTCATCTAAAATATGTTAAATTTCAAATATAAAATATACATACCTTGACAAAATCTCTGAACATCTTTTCCACCCTTCTCGGCTTCTTCCTCCTGCAACTAATTTTGAATGTGTCTACAACCAATTTGTCGTATCCGGTATTCTTGTTTAGGTTGTCTGCAATGTGTTGCATACACAGCATGTGAACACACTCGTCGTCCGCTGTCGACCATCCGAAATCTGTACGATAAAAAAGATATTTGATTCATTTGTGCTGGTCTAATATGACACAAAAGAACATGTTCCCAACCACTTCTCTCCGTAAAAATCTCATGAAAAATCTTCAATTCTCACCATCCTCCTTCTCAACAATTGCAAAAATCAAAGGCAACAACTGGTTTTCAGTATCAAATGCACATGCTATCAACGGCCAGAATGAAGCATGCATCTATACTGATGACCGGTCTAATGCATGGCACAGCTTGAATATATGGACCTAAAACACATGCTATGGCCTTGAATTATTTAGTGTCATCGACATCGGGTATGCTGACATTCCAACATTCATACCTTGTGTCGGGATTTGTACTTGCTATGGCCTGGAGCAATGGTGCAAGCAATCTGTATGAACCTTGCCAATTACTGAACATTCTACAAATCGCAAGTTCACGCACTCTCCACAACCTATTGTATTTTGGGGTTGCATGTTTGTAAATGAGTCTGACACTCCTAGCGACTTCCTTAATGCTCATTGATGGGTCCTCCTTAATGCCCGTCTCAATTACATCGGCAATAAGTGATGCCATAAGTTGTGCATGGTCTGTCTTTGATGATGCAGACTTGCATGTATGAGGTGGTTCACACTTCTTAATCACCCATGCCTATCCCTTACCCACAGGTCTTGCAAAAAGACAGAACTCGCAACGCGGCGCGTCTTTGCAAACCACAACTAACCTTGTTCGGTCCCTTTTTTGTACTCTGTACTCCTAGTTGCCGTGAACATGAACCTCATGGATTTTCTTCACAAGTTCATCTATATTGGTATAAACCTGCTGTGGGGCAAGCTCCTGATTGTATACAACACGCTTCCCAAAGAAAATAATGTTTGCTTCTTAAAAAAAGCTGGTATCGTTGAATGTGGCGACCGGAGGCCTATCTGTCCGACCTCTAATCGAAAATTTGTCTTTCCCTGTGAGGGGGTACTACATCTACATCACCATCTGATAAGTGATCAGAATCCCAATCTCCTTCCCAATCATCACCCGTGTCCATTTCCTTTTCTGGTGTGACATCGATCCCTTCACCATCAATGTCAGTATCATTCCGGTAACAGCGGATAACAGTCTAGATATTGACTCTGGTATAGATGGAAATTTAGCTTGGATTACGGGTTCAAGAAGAGGTATTGGTGGTAGCTCGATGGCATAATCACCCATGGTACAATCAGTGGTATAATCAGGTACATAATTGTCATAAACAGGTGGTACGTACAGTTCATACGGTGGTACATGATTTGAGTTGTGGTATCCCAAGTTGTCATAACCCGAGTGGTGGTACCCCGGGTTGTCATAACCCGAGCTGTGGTACACCGGGTTGTCATAACCTGTATTTTTTTCTAGAAGATCCAACCCCTGGTTGATGCGTAACTCTTATGGAATATAAGTCCATTACCGGGATATTCCTTGACTCAATTTGATTGTAAACACCCCTCCATAATCCCTCATTTGCTATTGGATACCTGAGAAAGTAAGGTCTATTACCCCCTGAATGTATTAATCCGAGTAACTAAGTCTATATCATACTGGTTGGGGTTTGCACCAGTCTTTTCGTATATCATTTGCTTAAGTTCCAGAAATGTGATTTTTCATTAACCTCGAAGCCATAGGCTGCATCTTTCAGGTACTGTGCTCCCTCCGCACCCCGGATAATCTTCCCGCCCACGTACAGTGCAATTAACATTTTTTTTTGGGAACTACATTAGCTAATAAATATTTATCAGTTATACATTAATTTAAAAAAATGAATTAAAAAATTTACAAATTTATTAAATTAAAATTTTAAAAATAATAAATAATATGAATAAAATAAATATAACTAAATAAAAAAATGACCTGAAATCGCCAAAAAATTGTTGTTTCTTCTTCCTCTTTCTCTTTCATCTAAGTTAGAATTAATTGTGAGTGGGCATGAGAGAGAAAACTGACTTTTATAGAATTTTTATAGCATACCGCCCCAGTGTGAGATAGTTTGGTACAGGTAGCAGACTGTCCAAACGTCGGGCAGTCAGATATCAATATCAAACTGCCCAAACATGAAATGAATTTGCTATTTTTTTAGGGTATTAATAAAAATTTCGGCTATCAAGATGAATTGATAGATTTATTCTTGTTATCCATCCGAGAGATGGGGATTGTACGCTCTTTTAGAAATGAAGGTAAGGTCTCAAGGGTGAGAAAAATAAGATCATATTATACTGTCATTAGCAAAAAAATAAAATTTTACTTTAATAAAAGTTGAGTATATTTTTAATATATAATCAATGATTAATTTACAGATAATTTTCAATTTTTAATTAAGTTAAAAAGAAAATAATAATGAATATATATGCGGATGGATCCACTTATAACATTTGTAAGTTAAAACATTTTACAACAATTTGGTTTTGTGATTTTCAAAATTCAAACAGTCAATTATATATTAAAAAAATGTATATATTTTCATTTGTATGTATGTATAATATTAGCGATGTAAACGGTAGGATACGGATCAGATAGTGATCAAACCATTTTTATCCGTTATAATTTTTTGTATACGGATACGAATACAGATAGTTCCAAATACGGATACAGATTGGATATCAAACGGATACGGATACAGAATGGATATCGGACGGATACAGATAGGGACGGATCCCGGATTTCGGTCAGGAATAGGCACAAAACATTGACAAGAGTACATTTTTTTCCTGATGAATCGGAGCAGAGTAGCGAATAGAGATCTAAAAAAGTCACAGCACGACACAGTTCTGTCGTGGCACGACACGACAAGTGTGTCAGTTACGTGTCGTGACTCGTGTGTCCCGTGTCGTGACCATTCATGTGACGGGACCATCTTTGAAAAAATTTGTACGACACGACACGTCAAGCAAAATATTTGGTCAGACATGGCACATGGTCACGTGAGTTGCGTGACTGTTAGATCTTGATTGAATGGTGAATCTCGAAAAAACTAACTTAAATTATGAAAAAAAAAATAGTTAAATATGACTGGTCATATTTGGACACATCATGTGTAGTCATGGCGTAACTAACGTGTTGTGGCCATTCACGTGCTATGGTCATTCTTTCAAGTTTGATCACAGCATGACACGCCACGTATAAATCTGACTGGTCACGGCAATATTGGTAATTTAAATTATTTCATGAAAGTTAAAATGTAGATCGGATAAATTATGTTGGTTTTTTTTATCTTACGACTTATATATATGTTGGTACTTTAATTTATAACAATAGCAAAATGCATTGACATTATTAAAGGTTTTTGTTCTTAGGTGGTACGTTAATTTCCAGTGTGCAGCGCGTCGTTTGTGACTTAGTCTCGTTCCGCAACTTCAAAATAATTGGACAGTGATGGCTTGATGGGATGGAAGAAATATAGATTCATGGTTTTCAGATTCTGCGTGCTGGATACAAACCAAAAATAAACAAGACCGGATACAAAAAAACAAAAAGATCCACGTAATTCAGGAAATGAACTATGCTGTTTTTTTTGTTATATAACAAAAGGTTCTGTTTTTCAACTATTTAAATTTATTAAAATTTGTGTATGAAATTTTTTTTTATTGAGATACGTAAATAATTTTTTTTGAATTCGTTGGAATCTGAAAAGCCGCTACAGATAGTCCCACGAGAGAACCATAAATAATAGTGAGACAATATTTATATAGTACTATGTTTTTATCACAACAAAGTTTTGTCTTATCTTCAGCCGACCCAAAACCCAGGTACTAGCAAAGCGTAGGTTTCAAATTTGAGGGATGCTTCTGTGGGCATAATGATCTATTTGTAAAATGAGCATATTTTTATTTTCAAAGTTCAAACAGTCGATCCGACCGTTCAACATTTTCTCTATATTACAATGTACTTGGATGTCAAATTTTACATTTTTCTGAATTTTTTTACTATTTATTAAGTATTTTACAAAACTAGTCAAATTCAGACCATTGAATTTTGTACCCATCTTAATAAATGGTAAAAAAATTCAGAAAAATGTAAAATTTGACCTCCAAGTACATTGTTTTTTTTTTTAAAAGAGGCAAAAGCCCATTCCATTGATAGGAAATTTAATTACAAACTCCAACAGTTAAAGGGGTGCGATATCCCAATCACAATCCAGCAGATAAACCGAAAGTAAACATAACAACAGGGAGGTTAACCAAAATTGAGCTACAGCCAAGCTCCAAAAGTATACTAAATTTGAAACAACTAAGCCACATAACCTTGGGCTAATACTATAGTCTAGATACAAAAATTGTGCATATCTTGGCTTCATGCAGGAGGCAGCTGCTCATCAGGGCCCTGGTAGACCACCAAGTCCATAGGCATGTAGCTTGCCAGAGGGATTGCATCCTCCATCACTGGTAGCCAGTCACCAACAGCAGCCTGAAGATTAGGTTTTAGGTGACCTGTCCAATATAGCACCATAGATTTGATTAATAGAATTATAGATCTGGCAGTTTGAGGAGGTGTACTGTTAAAGCAGAGATCATTTCTATGTTTCCATAGATTCCAGCATACTGCACTAAAAACAATTAAAAAACCTGTTCTTTGTACCACAGGTAACTGACAAGAAAAATCAATAATATCCTGTAAATGCTCCCAAGTATGCAGTATGTCTTGACTTTGTCCTAACCAGAACCATACCTGTTGAGTCAGAGGACATTTAAGAAACAAATGGGTGACAGTTTCAGTTGCTGGACAGAGCAAGCACTGTTGGTCTCCTATCCATCCTTTATTAACTAGATTACTTTTAGTAAGGATTTTGTTATGTTGTGTAAGCCACATGAACACTCTAATTTTAGGTGGTATTGGTAATGTCCACCATAGCATGGGTAATATAGGTAAACTCCCTCTAAAATTCAGAAATTGATATAAAGAGTGTGTAGAGAACTTCCCTGATGTCTCCCATCGCCAAGATAGGGTGTCACTATCATGAGTGAAAGAAGTTACACTAATGATTTGTAAAATTTCTAACCAATCCCTAAGATTTGCTCCTGTTAAGGTGTTGTGAAATTGTAAGCTGGTTCCCTGAGAGTGAATGGCCTCTTCCAGGAGTATCTGTTTAGTACTACATAGGTTGTATACAAAGGGGTATCTGGTTGCTAAAGAACAGTTTAGGTACCAGATGTCAGTCCAAAACTTAACTTGTGAGTGTCTGCCTGGTGAATAAGTCACACTAAGTTGGCCTAGATATTCCAATTTAATTATGCTAGCCCAGAAAGGGGAGAGAGGAGAAGAGGGGTAATTATCATATTTAAATTGTAGCATAGTTTTCCACATCCCTTGGTATTGATCATTTTTATATTTCCACCACCACTTTAAGAGTAGAGCTATATTCATCTCATTTAGATCTAAAACCCCAAGGCCCCCAAATTGTTTGGCTACACAGATGGTTTCCCAATTCATTAAGGCATATTTAAACTTTTTTTCAGAACCTTGCCATAAGAATCTACGTCTAATTTTATCTATGTCTTTAAGTACAGTAGCAGGTATTCTAAAGACTGACAGAGCATAGAGAGTAATGGAAGTTAAAACTGAATTAAGTAAAGTGACTCTACCTCCTATTGATAATAATTGTCCTTGCCAACTAGGTAATCTAGATTCTATTTTGTCTACTAAAAAATTCCAATCTGCCACTGAGAGTTTAGATGTATGTAAAGGAAGCCCTAAATACTTAATTGGGAATTGCCCTAGTTTGCATCTAAACATCTGGTGTAAATTGGTAGGTTCAGGGCAATTTAGAGGGTAAAGTTCAGTTTTATCATAGTTCATTTTGATGCCAGATAATGCTTCAAATCAAGCATGGCCCACCATGCATGTTCTATGTTGGTGTTATTGGCTGCTAAGAAGAGAATGATATCATCTGCATAATGGCAGTTGGTGACAGCTAAATTATCTATGCAAGCTGGTCATAATCCTTGAATAATATATGCCTTCCTACCTTTGGAAAAAATTTTACTAAGTGTATCAGCTGCTAGTATGTAAAGGAAAGGTGACAAAGGGTCACCCTGTCTAACCCCTCTCTTGCAATAGAAAAATTCTGTGAGTTCACCATTGATAGTTAGACAAGATTGAGAGCTATGCAACAACAGAGTAACCCATTGGATCCATTTTTTACCAAAATTTCTACTAAGAAATACCTCTAAGAGATAATCCCAATGGATCTTATCATATGCCTTTTCAAAATCTATTTTAATCACTACTCCAGGTTGTTTATTAAGCTGACAGGAATGGATAATTTCCTGGCTGAGAATCATATTATCTAAAATATATCTATTTTTTAGAAAAGCTGATTGACTATGATCAATTAACCTAGGCATTACTTGTTCCATCCTAATAGTGAGTAATTTGGAGATGATTTTAAAGCTACAGTTAACTAAACTAATAGGCCTAAATTTTTTAATACTAGTAGCACCTTTTTCTTTTGGGATGAGACATATACAAGACTTGTTTATTTTATGTAAATCTAACTTATGTTCATAAAAGTAGTGTAAGAGAAGCATCAGATCTGATTTAACTAACCCCAAAAGAATTGGTAAAATTTAAAACTAAATCCATCAGGACCTGGAGCACCATTAGGTTCTGATGAAAAAACAGCTTGTTTAAGCTCTAGTTCTGTGAAGGGTCTTTCCATTTCCCACTGTTCACTAGCTAATAATAAGTCATCAGGGTCCCAAAAATTTGTATCTAAATGCCCATATTTAAGCCCAGATGTTCCTAATAGATCTTTATAATAATCTAATGCATGCTTTTTAATGTCAGCCATATTATTGTTAATGGTACCATTGATTTCTAAGGCATGAATCATGTTTTTCCTAGATCTATGTGTAGCAATGGTATGAAAAAATTTGGTATTGGAATACCCTTGTTCCAGCCATTGTTGTTTAGATTTATTTTTCCAATGGGTTTCCTCTTCTTGATATATTATATTTAGTTTATGCTTACTAGCTAACCATTGTTCTTCCTCTAAAGGGATAAAAGACCTATCCTCTCTGATGATTTCTAACTCATGTAAAATATCATTTAATTGAGCTTTTTCCTTTTTCTTTTGACCATAATAATCCTAGCCCAACCTTGTATTTTTTTCCTAACATGTTTGAGTTTTCTATTCCAACTGGCAGCAATATCTGTATCTGTCAAATTTGTTTCAGACCACCATTTTATCATTAATCTAACAAAATCTTCTTGTTCTATCCAAGCTGGATCAAATTTAAATTTATGAGGTTTAGTATGTGTATTGAGAGAAGTTTGGAACAGCAAAGGGCAATGATCTGACCCGGAGCTACTAAGATCAGATATGGAACTATAAGGGTATTGTTGATCCCAAGCTACAGAAGTGAAGATTCTATCTAAGAGTACAAAAGTTCTGCCATTATTCCAAGTGAATTTCCTAGTTTGTAGTTTGTGTTCTATTAGGTGATGTGTATTTATAAAGGAGTTAAATTTTTGACTTAGAGGAACATCATAGTGTGGTCCAGATTTTTCCTCTCTTTTTCGAATAGAGTTAAAATCTCCACACACTAACCACATATCTCTAGTAGTGTCATGAACTTGAGAAAGTTCTTCCCAAAAGGATTGTTTGAGAGATCTTAACACTGGCCCATATACTATAGTTAATTGCCATTTAGTGTTATCCCCTTTGTGTTCTACTAGGACATCTAGACAGAATGTATGAGTTGTATGTCTGAGGAGAGTAACTTTATTACTGTCACAACCAAAGAGAATGCCCCCTGACCTACCTCTAGATGGGACCCAGACCCATTGATCTATTCTAAGAGATAAATTTTTCAAGGTTCTATTAGAAAAGTCCTCTTTTTTAGTTTCCTGAACAGCTACCATATCTACTTTATGTTTATCTATTAGTTCTCTAAGTATTTGTTTTTTCCTAGGAGAATTTAATCCTCTACAGTTCCAATTTAAGAGGTTTATATTCATGAGGGAATGTTACTATCTCTACTAAAAGAACTACTATCTACAGTATTAACTACACTAACAGGTGGAGCTAAGTCTTCTAAAGTAAGAGTAGCCACTGGAGAGTTTGTCCTAGGAGTACTAATCAACTGTTTGACTACTTTTTCAAATTGAGACCTATCCATCTGCTGAATACATTCTATAATGAGTGCTCTATCTTCCTCACTATTGCCTAGATTTATTTGATACACTAAGAAGAGCTCAACTATTTGAGGTAATGTCAGTCTAGAGTATGGAAAAGAATTAATTAAACTTATACCTGTAGAGCTGCTACCAGAAGCATTTTTCCTTTTTTGAGCCTTGCTCATGGTGGAGGCATGTTCTGCTTGCACAGTCACTCTCAGACTCCTTCTAGGTTCAGCCTGTGCTCTTCTTGGATTGCTGTCAAGTACAGCAGGGGTAGTCACAACTTCAGATTCAGAGATGTATATAGCTTTTGCTGGAGAGGCACCTCCAGCACTTCTGAGTCTCCTACCAACCCCTGTAGGTTTGCCAGAATTGCCCAAACCACTATGCAAACCAGTAGTGGACTTCCCAGATTTTTTAAGAGCCTTAGGTAGACGTATGGATAGAGGTTTTGGCTTCTTTCTTCCCCAAGAGAACTTCTTCTTTTTTGGATCTGGGGTATGATAAGAGGATGCTGTAGATTTTGGTGGAGCACTGCTCTGCCCTTTATTAAGTAGCTGAAACCTTTTCACTTTGTCTAAGATGGTTTCATTCTCATCTGCATCATCACTTTGTTGGGCTGTGTGAATTGTAACTGATATTGGAGATGGTGATTTGTGTGGTTTTGTGGTTGTGGCTGATACAATGATAGGAGAAGGTTCAGGTGCAATTTGAATGTCCCTCCAGGTACATTGTAATATGAAGAAAATATTGAACGGTCGGATTAACTGTTTGAACTTTGAAAATAAAAATATGCTCATTTTACAAATAGATCCTCATGCCCATAGAAGAATTTGCCTTTAAATTTTGTGGTTTTCATTCACTAACCCGGTTTAAGTAAATTGTCGGATACAGATGATTATCCAGATTTGATTTTAAATTCAAAAAATTATTTGAATCCGAATATCCGATTTTATTCTTTCTCGAATCAGGATAAAATTGGATATCCGATTCGTTTATTAATAATTATTACGTCACCATATAAATTTTACTGTTGTCCGGATACTAATCCGGCAAGATATATTTTGGGGCACAAACATAGGCACCGACCACATCCAACAGAGAAAGCCCCAGAAGGAGGGTCCATGCATGCGTTCGTGTCAATCAATCTAATATCGAGAAACACGTGTCTCGCTGCGAACAAGCACACGCTTATCTTTCCGCCGCGTGGTAAATCATGTCCTTACCTCTACTTTCACCACCGCTGTAACTTCCCTATAAAGTTACCATCTACCTAGCAGCCTCGTTGTAAGTTGTTACAGCATTTGAAGACCAAAATCGCAAAGGAAATCTAGTAGTAAAATCGAAGTTCGACGAAACAAACAGAGCCGTGACAATGTCATCAGCAAAAGAGAGGAAGGAACTAGACAATAAGGCCCGGGAGGGAGAGACTGTGGTCCCTGGTGGGACCGGAGCCAAAAGCCTTGACGCCCAGAAACGCCTAGCCGAAGGTCTCTTTAATTATATAATAAATTCTATATTTCAACAAAGATATTTGACTAAAGTTATACAATGTATACTATTTGTTTCCATTTTTGTTGTATTTTGGTAAACATTTAAGTAATAAAGCAATGTATTGGATGTTTTGGTCATGCAGGGCGACGCAAAGGCGGAGAGGCGAGGCGGGAGCAGTTGGGAGAGGAAGGGTACAAGGAAATGGGAAAGAAGGGCGGTCTGAGCACGAAGGAAGAGTCGGGTGGTGAACATGCAGCTCGCGAAGGGATAACGATTGACGAATCCAAGTACAGGACCAAGTCTGATGATTCAGAGTAGGCTAAGCTAGGTCATGTAAGGTAGTGTGTTGTAGTTTAATTAGATTCGTATGTTAGTAGCAGGTAGCTAGGCTGGAGTAGTGTTGTTTTGTTGACTAGTTTTTAATACGTAGTTTATCTTGGGGTGCTTTTGCTGGGAGCCTGGGAGTAGACTCCGTGGGTGTATGTGCTTGTACTGAAGTACTAATAATTAGGAAGTACTAGTAAATGTTAGCCAATAGTATGCTGGAGTGTTGTTTTGTTGACTAGTTTTTGCCGGGAGCCTGGGAGTATTGACTCCGTGGGTGTATGTGCTTGTACTGAAGTACTAATAATTAGAAGTACTAGTAAATGTTAGTTAATAGTATGTTTTTTTTTTAGTTCCGTGGATGTGCTTCGTTGATCTGATGCATGATTGGCTGAATTTATTTTTTTAGGTTTGTTTTTTTCGGGAAAAAAATCAGATCTGTTTTTTTTTTTTTATTGTTGGAAACGTAAACGATGCAGACCCTTAAATTTTGAAGAATTAATTATCGAGACGTGGAAATCGTGAAATTGTTCATTTTACCCCAAGTTCGTGTACTACGCTCATTTGTCGAGTTCCGACGGTACAGAATTAATAATAACTTGAACAGTTTGAACCAGTTAAATGTACTTCGTTTATTTAATTGTTCGTCGTTTACGTTTTGTGATGCATTCGCTGTTTGTGGAATGGGTTAAGAGTGATGATATTAACACTATTTGTTTTAATAACACAAATATTTTACTATATAGATAATTTTATTCTTTATAGTTAGTATTTCTTTTAAGAACTGATTCTCTCTCATGTGACTGCGCTCTTTCCTTTTTTGAGTCGGCTTTTCCAAAATGTGCAAGTGATAATGCCCTTGACATTTAGTTAGGCATAAGTTCTCCAGTGTGATTTGTTAAAGCCATTGCTCATATCTTATCATGAGATAATTTTTTCTTAAAATTAAGATTATGTTTATAAAATATGTTATTTTGTTTAGAATCTATTTCTCATATATTTTTTCTCGATCTTTTTTTGGGTTTTTTTTTCCTAAAATTACATTTATAATAGTAGTAAATAATTTTTTGTTTTCATTATTTGTTTTTAGTCGCATCAAGATTTAAAAAAAAAATACAACTATGAAATATTTAATTATATTATTAAAATCTAGTAATATTGTATAGATCATTTATTTTATGAGTTTCACAAATTTTATTGGTAATTTGAAATTCGAGTAATATTGTTTTAACTTGATTTATTTGATTTATTAATTTATTTAATTATTTGAATTTTTTGAAAATTTGCTCCAACAATCTTAAGCATATTTCTTAATTTTGATAATATTTGGATAATATTTGTATGATTTATTATTATAATTTTCATATTTAAATTTAGTAATTATATTAATGAAATTATTATTATTCAGAAATTGCATTCGATTATTATTTATAATTAAATTAAAATCGGAGTTATAAGAGAATCGAAAACTGAATAATAAAACTATAGAAGATTCTAAGTTCGCGTAGTTGTTTATCTACGATATATTATAAAATGGGATCGAATAACAGTCCCCTAAACGTCCCCTGCTAACTAACGGTCAAAGTACAACTGGAGACCACTAACTGTAATTAACTGTTTTGTCAAACATCTATTCATCACTAAAATTGAAAGTATTCATACCTACGCAATGAAGTATTTATCATTAAAATTTGTCAAACATCTATTCAACTGGGGACCATTACTTTTCAGGGTCAGTAACTGTCAGACTGGATTGGAGACCACAATCAAAAAGTCACGTGGATCACACCACCAGTGCTACATTCATTGATTAAATTAATTCACATACAAAATGGAAAGTATTCATACCTAAGATATCAAATATTCATATATATTAAAAAAAAACTGGACATATCACTTATCTTTTACACGTTTTTCAAGGTAGTTTTTTTTCCCTGTTCAATCTAATCAATATTTCTGACGATCTATGAGGAATTTTGCAAATCTAAAATCACGAACGTGTTCTACACAATTTTCTTTCAAATGAGATCAATGATGACATACTTTTACACGTTTTTTAAAGTATCAAATATTCATATATGGAAAGTATTCATACAAAATGGAAAGTATTCATACCTTAAGATATCAAATATTCATATATAATTCATCAAGTATTCATACCTAAGATATCAAGTATTTAAATAAAAAACTGGACTCATCTTTTACACGTTTTTCAAGGTATCAAATATTCATATATGGAAAGTATTCATACAAAATAGAAAGTATTCATACCTAAGATATCAAATATTCATATATAATTCATCAAGTATTAATACCTAAGATATCAAGTATTTAAAGAAAAAACTGGACCCATCTTTTACACGTTTTTCAAAGTGGTTTAATGATTGACATAGTTAGTTAGAATGGGGGGACGTTTCGGGGACTGGAGTGCGGGGGACAACATCTTTACTCTTATAAAATTGAAATATTAATTTAAAGTTACGATAAACTAATTTAGTATTTTTATACAAAGAGGTTAATATGAACTCAATTGTTAAATATATTATTATATATTTCATCCAAGAGATATTATCATAATTATTATTTTTTAGTTCATTCATTGTTAACATATATAAGTTTATTTAGTGTTTTATATTTGCATGTATAGGAATTAGATCGAAGCTATGCACTATAATATCAAATTGATTAATTTAATATTTAATTACAAAGGTGCTTTCAGTTATCGAAAACCTTAATAATTATTTACATTTATTTGATATAATCATTATACATAGTTTAAAATGATATATTTGTTTCATTGATCTTTAATGCCATTAGATTCTAATAAACAAAGAGGAAATTAACTTTCAGAATCTTCAATTAGAAGTTTAGAACTTGATAAAAATGGAAAACATTTATGTAGGCAATTATGGAATTTATGTCATCAATAAATGATCACAGTAATAATTATATAATGGCAAAAAACGATAATTGAAAAGATTTTTAGAGATATTTAGAGAAGGTTAAAATTGTTCATAAATTTAATTTTTTTTTTTGAAAATATTGTGCTAATATAAAAATTTGTGGTGTTAATATGCTTACCCTTTGAATTATAAACAATTTTGGTCAAAAATTTAATGCTACAAATTCCTATATATAAGGTACTTTCTGCTTGGACGAACAGATAAATTTTTTGTGTTGTCGTGTTTCTCTTAACAGATGTCTCACAGTCAATATTGTTTTCATCCTTGCACAAGATTTCGCTTTTCTAAATAAAAAGTTAATCGGAAGGGTCCTTGCACGTAGAAAGTGACCACTTCAATACGGTTTATTGTAAAAGAAAAATTTCACAAATCCGAAGGTCCCTTGTGTAGAAAGTACCTGTTTCAGTACGGGCGTTGTGAGAGAGATTTTTTTTATAAACATGAATAGAAAAAAGAAAATTAACAAACTAGCTTTTGATGGTTTCATTTTTTATAAAAATCATATGTACTGAGATGGGAATTCGGCCCGGGCGATTTTTTTGTGTGTACCGAAATGTTATCTCGGTCTCATGATATTTTTCAATTTTTTTACATCAAACTGTGTGGATACTTATGCAATTTCTTTTTTAACTGTGCCGAGATGTGGACTCGGCCCAACCTTTTCTTTAACTGTGCCGAGATGGGGACTCGGCCTAACGTTTTTTTTCACAATTTCCCACACTGTGTCCAATTCGGTACATAAGTTTTTTTTGTTCCTTCGAATTTTGACCATTTCTGTACAATTTTCAAAATGTTGAAATTTTGATTCTTTTTTTAACCTTGTGCCGAATTGGGTTCTCGACCTAAAAACAATTTTCCAACCCTGTGCTGAATTCCCAATTCGGCACAGAGTGTTTCTTTTTTGTTAAAAATAAATTTCTAATTATTTAGAATTAGCTTATAAATATCATTTTCTTCTCCCTTTAACTCTCAGCCGTTATTTTTTCTTCTTCTAGCTAAAGACGAAGGTTCATAAATTGAGTGTTAGAAAGTCCATTATCTACAGATCGGCCCTGCATTGTGTTCTTAGTTTTCGTCTGAAAATTGTAGTAAGTTTTTTGTTTCAATTACGGTCATATTTTAGGTTGTAAAACCAAAAATGATTTTGAAGGTTGATCGTGAAATTTTTGGTACATGAAATGTCTCAAGTAGTAGTAAATGTGTACCACAGGCGCACCGGCCTGCACATTTTCCGTTTGTAACTCAACCAGTCTTGATGAGCTAATAAGACATATATACATTGGTATTCGTTTGCTCCCTAGTCAGTTCGATCTGACAATCAGTGCACGTTTGAACACTGCACCACCATGCTCAGCAAAAAAATACCAGTTATTTAGCATTAACAACGAAACGATATGGCATATAGTGCTTGAACATGCCACTCCGGTACGGAATTTTAAACTTCTTAATTTAGTGGTTAAGTCAGTACCAGTAGTTAGTCAGGCCAATTATGACCCATACCCAGGTAGTGTACCCGAAGTAGCAGAGAAATACCAGTGCCTGATTCACCCATATATTGTGATGTCCCACCCAAAATACCGGAACCGGATGATTTGCATAATTATTTTGACCAACTGAATAATGATTGCCCTTCTCTATTTAGGTGACTCTCAAACCTAACATAACAATGAGAATTGCTAGTTATAATTCTGGCTTGACACAATTGAACATACACACTAAATTATATTACAAAAATGGTATTTATAGTCTTCCTAAGAACTAATGGAGCTAGTGGAGGATTTTTTTTTTTAAAACATAATAAAAAAAATATTTTACCAAACCAACATGATTTTTTTTTTTTTTTTTTTTTACAAAAACCATAAGAACCGAATTGTCAATTCAGTCCGCTTGGTTTTTTTTGGGAACGAATTGGCAATTCGGTCCTTGTTGATTTCACAAATTTTTAAAAAGGCGGTCATAGAAAATCCGAAAAAGACTCCGGACCGAATTGACAATTCTGAGCTAACTTTATTTTCCATGCAATTTTCTTCTAGCCTCATTTCTATCAAGAGGTAGGCACATGGATACCACTGGATCTAAATAAAATTTTGAATTTAGAAGTAGACACTTGCCTATTTCTAATTCTATTTGACCGATACGGGTACATATACGGATATAATTTTAATAATTAAAAATAATATTGGTAATTTAAATTGTTTCACGAAAGTAAAAATGTAGGTCGGATAAATTCTGTTGGTTTTTTATCTTATGACTGATATATATGTTGGTGAGCTTGGCTACTATGCTTATATAAGCAAAAGCCCACATATGCTTATAACTCATTTTTGCGTTTCCAATGTTCAAATGGTCGATCCGACCGTTCATCTTGTTCTCCATATTAATATGTGCTTGGAGACTAAATTTTACATTTTTCTGAATTTTTTTACTATTTATTTAGCCACTTTCAAAATTGCTGATCTGGGTGAACAGTAAAAACAGTGTTTCCAAAATTCTGGACCACCAGATCAGAAACTTTCAAAGTGGCTTAATAAATAGTAAAAAAATTCAGAAAAATGTAAAATTTAGTCTCCAAGCACATATTAATATGGAGAACAAGATGAACGGTCGGATCGACCATTTGAACATTGGAAACGCAAAAATACTCATTTAAGCATATGTGGGCTTTTGCTTATATAAGCATAGTAGCCAAGCTCATATGTTGGTACTTTAATTTATAACAATAGCAAAATGCATGGACATTATTAAAGGTTTTTGTTCTTAGGTGGTACGTTAATTTCTAGAGTGTGCAGCGCGTCCTTTGTGACTTTGCCTCGTTCCGCAACTTCAAATTAATTGGACAGTGATGGCTTTGATGGGATGGAAGAAATATAAATCCATGGTTGTCAGATTCTGCCTGCTGGATAAAACCAGTAATAAAGATGACCGGATACAAAAAACAAAAAGATCCCCGTAATTCAGATAATCCCACGAGAGAACCATAAATAATAGTGAGACATTTATATAGAGGCAAATTCTTCTATGCACCTAAGGACCTATTTGTAAAATGAACATATTTTCATTTTCAAAGTTCAAACAGTCGATCCGACCGTTCAACATTATCTCCATATTAAAATGTACTTGCAGGTCAAATTTTACATTTTTCTTAATTTTTTTACTATTTATTAAGATGGGTACAAAATTCAATGGTCTGAATTTGACTAGTTTTGTAAAATACTTAATAAATAGTAAAAAAATTCAAAAAAATGTAAAATTTGACCTCCAAGTACATTTTAATATGGAGATAATGTTGAACGGTCAGATCGACTGTTTAAACTTTAAAAATGAAAATATGTTCATTTTACAAATAGGTCCTTAGGTGCATAGAAGAATCCCTCTTATATAGAACTAAGTTTTTAACAAAACAAAGTATGTCTTGTACTCGTATCTTCAGCCGGCCCAAAACCCAGGTACTACGGGTACTACGAAAGCGTAGGTTTTAAATTTTGTGGGTTTCATTCACTTTAAGAAAATGGTCGGATACAGATAATTATCCGGATTCGATTTTAAATTCAAAAAATTATTTGACTCCGAATATCTGAATTTATTATTTCTCGAATCAGGATAAAATTGGATAATATCCTCCGATTCGTTTATTAATAATTATTTGCGTCGCCATATAAATTTTACTGTTATCCGGATACTAATCCGGCAAGATATATTTTGGGGGCACAAAACTAGGCACAGACCAAATCCCACCGAAGAAAGCCCCAGGAGGGTCCATGCATGCGTTCGTGTCAATCTATCTAATATCGAGAAACACGTGTCTCGGTGCGAACAAGCACACGCTTATCTTTCCGCCGCGTGGTAAATCATGTCCTTCTCTACTTTCACCACCGCTGTAACTTCCCTATAAAGTTACCATCTACCTAGCAGCATCGTTATAACTGCATTTGAAAACCAAAGTCGCAAAGGAAATCTAGTAGTAAAATCGAAGTTCGAGGAAATAAACAGAGCCGTGACAATGGCATCAGCAAAAGAGAGGAAGGAACTAGACAAGAAGGCGGGGGAGGGAGAGACTGTGGTCCCTGGTGGGACCGGAGGCAAAAGCCTTGGCGCCCAGGAGCGCCTAGCCGAAGGTCTCTATAATTATATATAATAAATTCTATATTTCAACAAAGATATTTGACTGAAGTTATACAATGTATACTATTTGTTTCCATTTTGTTGTATTTTTGTAAACATTTAAGTAATAAAGCAATGTATTGGATGTTTTGGTCATGCAGGGCGACGCAGAGGCGGACAGAAAGGCGGAGAGGCGAGGCGGGAGCAGATGGGAGAGGAAGGGTACAAGGAAATGGGAAAGAAGGGCGGTCTGAGCACGAAGGAAGAGTCGGGTGGTGAACATGCAGCTCGTGAAGGGATAACGATTGACGAATCCAAGTACAGGACCAAGTCTGATGATTAAGAGTAGACTAAGCCAGGTCATGTAAGGTAGTGTGTTGTAGTTTAATTAGATTCGTATGTTAGTACGTAGCAGGTAGGCTGGAGTGTTGTTTTGTTGACTAGTTAGTTTATGTTGTGGTGCTTTTTGCTGGGAGCGTGGGAGCAGACTCCGTGGGTGTATGTGCTTGTACTAAAGTA
The DNA here is from genome assembly GCA_025461045.1 of Carex parvula. NCBI lineage: Eukaryota > Viridiplantae > Streptophyta > Magnoliopsida > Poales > Cyperaceae > Carex > Carex parvula. The sequence continues at coordinate 767,791 of JAJGRW010001345.1, forward strand.
CTAATAATAAGTACTAGTAAATGTTAGCCAATAGTATGCTGGAGTGGAGTGTTGTTGACTAGTTTTTGCTGGGAGCCTGGGAATATGACTCCGTGGGTGTATGTGCTTGTACTGAAGTACTAATAATTAGAAGTACTAGTAAATGTTAGTTAAATAGTATGTTTTTTTTTTTTTAAGTTCCGTGGATTTGCTTGGTTGATCTGATGCATGATTGGCTGAATTTATTTTTGTAGGTTGTGTTTTTCGGGAAAAAAATCAGATCTGTGTTTTTTTGTGTTGTTGGAGCTGTTTTTTTATGCTTGGGAGGAAATCAGACGGGTCTGTTTGTTTTTGGGGGAGAAACGACGCAGACCCTTAAATTTTGAAGAATTAATGTGGAAATTGTGAAATTTTTCATTGTACCCAAGTTCTTCTCTCGTCGGTACTGAATTAATAATAACTTAAAACAGTTTGAACCAGTTAAATGTACTTCGTTTATATAATTGTTCGTCGTTTACGTTTTGTGATGCATTCGGTGTTTGTGGAATGGGGTAAGAGTGATGATATTAACACTAGTTCTTTTTAATAACACAATATTATTTAAATATTTTTTTACTATATAGATTATTTTATTCTTTATACTTGGTATTTCTTTAAAACTGATTCTCGCTCATGTGACTGCGCTCTTTCCTTTTTTGAGTCGGCTTTCCAAAATGTGCAAGTGATAATGCCCTTGACATTTCGTTAGACATAAGTTCTCCACTGTGATTTGTTAAAAGCCATTGCTCATGATGTCTCTATCATGAGATGGTTTTTCTTAAAATTAAGTTATGTTTATAAAATATGTTATTTTGTTTAGAATCTATTTATTTCTCATATATTATTTCTCGATCTTTTTTTGGGAGGTTTTTCCTAAAAAATTACATTTATAAAATTAGTAAATAATTTTTTGTTTTAATTCATTATTTGTTTTTAGTCGCATCTTAAGATTTAATTATATTATTAAAATCTAGTAATATTGTATATATCGATTTATTTTATCGAGTTTCACAGATTTTATTGGTAATTTAAAATTCGATTAATATCGTTTTAACTTGATTTATTTTATTTATTGATTTATTTAGCTATTTGAATTTTTTGAAAATTTGCTCCAACAATCTGAAGCATATTTCCTAATTTGGATAATATTTTGCTAATATTTGTATGATTTATTATTATGATTTTCATATTTAAATTTAGTAATTATATTAATGAAATTATTATTATTCAGAAATTGCATTCGATTATTATTTATATTAAATTAAAATCGGAGTTATAAGAGAATAGAGAACTGAATAATAAACTAGAAGATTCTGTGTTCACGTAGTTGTTTATCTACGATATATTATAAAATTGAAATATTAATTTAAAATTACGATAAACTAATTCAGTATTTTTATACGAAGAAGTTAATATGAACTCAATTGTTAAATATATTATTATATGTTTACATCGAAGAGATATTATCATTAATTTGAAATTATTTTTTTGATTTCATTCATTGTAACATATATAAAGTTTATTTAGTGTTTTATATTTGCATGTATAGGAATGAGATCGAAGCTATGCACTATAATATCAAATTGATTAATTTAATATTTAATTACAAAGGTGCTTTCAGTTATCGAAAACCTTAATAATTATTTACATTTATTTGATATCATTATACATAGTTTAAAATGATATTTTTTTTTTCATTGATCTTTAATGGCATTAGATTCTAATAAACAAAGAGGAAATTAACTTTCATAATCTTCAATTAGAAGTTTAGAACTTGACAAAAATGGAAAACATTTATGTAGGCGATTATGGAATTTATGTCATCAATAAATGATCACAATAATAATTATATTATGGAAAAATACGATAATTAGAATGATTTTTAAAGATATTTAAAGAAGGTTAAAATTGTTCATAAATTTAATTTTTTTTTTTTTGAAAATATTGTGCTAATATAAAAATTTGTGGTGTTAATATGCTTACCCTTTGAATTATAAACAATTTTGGTCAAAAATTTAATGCTACAAATTCCTATATATAAGGTACTTTCTGCTTGGATGACATCTTTTACTCATTCCGAACAGATAAATTTTTGTGTTGTCGTGTTTCTCTTAACAGATGTCTCACAGTCAACATTGTTTTCATCCTTGCACAAGATTTCGCTTTTCTAAATAAAAAGTTAATCGGAAGGGTCCTTGCACGTAGAAAGTGACCGCTTCAATACGGTTATTGTAAAAGAAAAATTTCACAAATGCGAAGGTCCCTTGTGTAGAAAGTACCTGTTTCAGTACGGGCGTTGTGAAAGGAATTTTTGTATAAACATATAAATAGAAAAACAAAATAACAAACTAATTTAATGGTTTCATTTTTTATAAAAATCATAAGTACTGAGATGGAAATTCGACCCGGAACATTTTTTTGTGTGTGCCAAAATGTTATCTCGGTCCCATGATATTTTTCAATTTTTTTACACCAAACTGTGTGTATACTTATGCAATTATTTTTTTTTAACTTCGCCCAGATGGGGACTCGGCCCAACCTTTTTTAACTGTGCCGAGATGGGGACTCGGCCTAACATTTTTTTCACAATTTTCCACACTGTGTCCAATTCGGTACAAAGGTTTTTTTGTTCCTTCGAATTTCTGCCATTTCGGTACAATTTTGGAAATGTTGGAATTTTATTTTTTTTACCTTGTGCCGAATTGGGAATTCGGCACAGTGTTATTTTTTTGTTAAAAATAAATTTCTAATTATTTAGAATTAGCTTATAAATATCATTTTTTTCTCCCTGTAACTCTCAGCCGTTATTTTTTCTCCTTCTAGCTAAAAATGAAAGTTCATAAATCAAGTGTTAGAAAGTCCATTATCTACAGATCGGCCCTGCATTGTGTTTTTAGCTTTCGTCTAAAGATTGTAGTAATTTTTTTTTTCAATTACGGTCATAATTTAGGTTGTAAAATTAAAAATGATTTTGAAGGTTGATCGTGAAATTTTTGGTACAGAAAATGTCTCAAGTTGTAATAAATGTGTACCACAAACGCGAAATTTCATACGCACCGACCTGCACATTTCCCGTTACTAAACCAGTCTTGATGAGCTAAGAAGACATATATATGTTGGCATTCGTTTGCTCCCTAGCCAGTTCGATCTGACAATCAGTGCACGTTTGAACACTTCACCACCATGCTCTGTAGAAAAATACCAGTTATTTAGCATTAACAACGAAACGATATGGCATATAGCATTTGAACATGCCACTCCGGTACTGAATTTTAAACTTCTTGATTTAGTGGTTGAGTCAGTACCAGTAGTTAGTCATACCAATTATGACCCATACCCGGGTAGTGTATGCGGAAGTAGCAGAGAAATACCAGTGCCCGATTCACTCATATATTGTGATGTGCCACCCGAAATACCGGTATCAGATGATTTGCATAATTATTTTGACCAACTGAATAATGATACTGGCTCAAACACAAGCTCAGACTTTGGGGACCCGGTTGTCAGGGAAGATAATATGGCCGAAATTGTGGGTGAGATTATAGTTCAAGATGTAATGAAGTAGTGGCAAATGTCTATTTCCTTTATTAATCGGGGATTGCAGCATCCTTGTCCGGCATTTAATGACGATGTGCCGATGCCGTACAAAGATGATGCATTTTTGGATATCCACCCAGTCTGGACGGTCCATTTTCGGTGGGGCAGATGTTCGACTCCAAAGTTGATCTTAAATCCGAGTTGGGTAGATTTGCCATGAAACATTACTTAGAATTACAACAAACCCAGAGCAATCATAGTGCCTATGTGGTTATGTGTAAAGTGCAGGGGTATTAATGGAGATTATACGCAAAACCACTGAAATGGACAATTAAACAATTGCAACAAACCCATACGAGCATAGTTGTTACAGTACTGCTTGTACAGTAGACAGTCGTGAGATGACTGCCATGATGATTGCAGATATAATCAGACCTGGTCTCATGGCGGACCTGGAGATGTCAATAAAAGCATATCGATTTGCAGTTAGAAATGTGCACAAAATGGTGCAGCCTTCATACAACGAGATTTGGAGATGGAGGGAGCTGGCTATTGCTGATTTATTTGGTTCTTGGAAAAAAACCTACGAACTGCTACCGTCTTTGCTCGGTGCAAATCATAGGTCTAACCATGCACACAATACAGAATTGAGGATGAACCATCTACACGTATAGGCGTCCATATTTTCACTTGTGTGGCATGGACTTTCGGTCCATGCATTCAAGTCTGGTTATATCTCCGACCAGTTATAAGTGTAGATGTTGGACACTTATCCAGCAGGTATAAAGGGAAACTACATGCAAAATATAATTAATTATGCTACATGCGAACAATTACTCCACATGCAAAATAAATAATACAACAATTAGTTGAATTACACTACAAAAAGCTATATTACACTATAAAAAACTAAATTAGTCTACAAACAATTTATATAATTCGGATTATTTATAAAAAAAAATAATTAACCACATACTTAACGAAATATGTAGATATGAAGTTCCTCTTGCTCTCCTTCCAAAACTATACAAATATATGTGAATAGAAAAAAAAAACTAACTATGACGATGGAAAAAAAATTGTAGCTCTTCGGTTGAAAGAAAGGAGTAGGAAGAAAGGAGAAAGAAGCGGATTGATTTTGAAATTGTTGGGACCGGAATAGCATCTCGGGACGAAGCAATAAACTAGTGGGCCGAATTCTATTTCGGCACAAGCAATAAAATAGAACGAAATGAGACCGGAATGATACATCTCACCAAAATAAATAGAGGACCGATATGGCAAGGAAAATAGAGAGGGGCCGACTTGTCATCTCGGCACAGGAGAAATTTGATTTTTTGTGGCCTTCTCCCTAACAACTTGTGAAAATCATGGGGCCGAGATTCTAATTCGGTACAAAAAAAAATATTAGTCCGGGCCGAATTCTCATCTCGGTACTTATGATTTTTGTAAAAAATAAAATCATCGATCAAGTTAGTTTGTTAATTTTCTTTTTTCTATTTATGGTTTATAAAAAAAATCCTTGTGAAAGGGGGAAATAGATACTTGTACCACTGTACCAGGGTATGTACAGGGAGTGTACGTACACCGGCCTATGGATCTGACTCTGCTGCTCTTCTGAGAGAAGAGCAGGAGCCTGCTCTTCCGATCTCAACCATTCAAAATTTTTCATTCACGTATCTCGATAAAATAACTTTTTCATGCACAGATTTCAACGATTTTGAATAGTTGAGATCGGAAGAACAGCAGATTCCGTTCCCCGGCCTACGGGCGCTATTACACGAAAAAAAGTGAAAAAATAAAAATAATAAACGTGACGGCGGTGTCACTAAACAGAGACTTATCTAGCGTTAATTTTTTTTTTTGTTCTGGCATTTTATTGCGTTAATCAACAGAGTAATACTGTAATAGCCCGCTGGGAACATGTCGGCGGCTTTCTTGTCATTTCAGCTATTTTTGTTTTTTTTCTGATAAAAAATAATGTAAAAGAAAAAGGTACTTACGTCGGTGTCAATAAACAAAGGACTTTTATAGAGCGTTAATTAATTTGTTCTTATGCGTTCTCTTGCGTTAATCAACTAATATCCCTCCATGAACAGCTATTGCGAGATGTCGGTGGCTTTCTTGATAAAAAAAATAAAAGAAAATATTTGTGGAAGACAGCCGACTTCTCTAAGTTCTCAGAAATAACGAGGCCCATTAAATGGCAAATCTGACAAAAATACGTGTTTAATTAATTATTTCTTGAATGCGATTCGCATAAAGTCGGAGTAAGAGGAGGTTTTGCGGGGAGTACTGCATACTCTTCGACTTCGAGGCAATCTTTTTTAGTTAGCAGGTTTAATACTGTTATGTATATATGTATAGTGCTATATTTTGGAACAAACAATCTAGATTTTTGTAAATATTTCAGAATTTTCTTATTTAATGCATTGTTGGCGACAATTTGTCGCTGACCTTAAAAAACAAATTAGGTTGATTTTACTTGCCTTCTTTTCAATTCACTTGTAACAGTATCATGTACTCTGAAATTTCATGTATTAATGTAAATCTTACTGGCTGTTTGTTTGTCAAAAAGAAGAGAAGCTCTAAGAAACTAAATTCTATAATAGTTTAAATAAGAAAATAACTATGATAGTTAGTATTGTAGTCATTATTGGGAAAAACGAAAAAGCCATATGTTAGTCCGAATTTGGGGTAATTTTAGTGGAACCGTTCCACCAGCATCAAGATATCAAAATTGTCTTAACACGTATTCATCAAATCATACCCGCCCCACCATGAATCTGTATCCTCATAGGTACCTGACTGACAAAAATTAACAACAGACGATCCAGATTAATCTCTGCGGGACCATATTCAATTCGGTGCCTACAGAAACTGTAGAGGATCCATTTTGAAATTTTGTGCATGGTTAAGGGCCTGTTCGGTGTGGTACCGTGCATGTGGAATAAAAAAATTCACTCATATTGAATTTTTTTTCCCCATACACAGTAAAATTCAGTTCAAAAATTTTCTGTTCCCAACCCATTCCCGTTCCCTCTTGACACCGATCAGGCCCTAAAAGAACAGTCTAATTCTAATTTTTAATCGGTCCGGTACTTGGCGGATCCGAATTCCCCCACCAGTCCACTACTCCGCCATCAGTGCGCTGTTTTTCCTTGGATCTAATTTTAGAGGTAACTAATTTAATTAATGCTGCTCGGATACTATATATTTTAGCTTAAAAAGTCTTCTTAAGCAGTCTGTCTTCCCAGGTAGACCGCTGACTGTTTCCATTCTTTGTTTTTTTGGGGTGTAACTCGATCGTTTCAGCTGATCACATCTCAACCAAAAAGGAAAGCGAAGTGTGCTTAGGTGGGGTCCCTACGACTACGAAGGAAAGCACCTCTTTACCTCCGATTGAACGCCTTCAAAAAAAGCATCTCAGAAAGAGAAAAACTATAGGATTCCTTTCAGTACTCAGCGTTCACACACATTACCACCAAACAATATTCCCTAACAGAATCCATCCACACTGCCTCCCCATCTCCAGTCACACTTTTTCTTTCATTCAGAACCCCATCCATTCATATCCACTTCTCACCACCAATATAAATACTCCAAGCATTTGGGGCCTTCTACTTCTCTCAAATACTATATAAATAAATAAATAAATAAAGAAGGAAGAGAAAGGTCAGAGTTCTAACACGCAAAGCTACTGAAATAATGGGGAATTGTGTTGTGATACAAAGAGAGACGACATGGCTGGATGAAGAAGAAGAAGAAGATGAGGGGGAATTTTCAGAGAAGCAGAGGTTGCAAGAAAATGATAAAATAACAGGGGTCAAGATTAGAATTACCAAGAAGCAACTGGAGAAGGCTTTAACCAGCAATGCCCTGGAGAAAGTTTTAGAGGAGATTGTGAGCAATGGAATTGTTTGTCATGAGCATAATATAGAAGGCCATTGGAAGCCCCGGTTGCAGAGTATACCAGAGGTGGTTGAAGAGAGATGAAATTTTTTTATTGGAGAAGAGAATTGCTTGCTCATTTTTTTTATTATTTCACTCATCTTTTTTTTACCTTTTGGTAAATGCAACAAATTTGTATATTCTGTTTGTAATTCTGTACAAATTTCTTTTGTGTGCAAATACATCGTGTAAATTGGTAATGGATTGTAATTTCAGTGTTCAAATACATCATGCGACCTGCATATATATATCAGTGTTCTAAATAGTGCACTATAGTGGTGCTATAGCGCCGCTATAGCGTTTTTGGACCCCAAATGCTAAGCTATGGCATCAAAATGCGCTAATTGAGCTACAGCCGGCTATAGTGGTAATAGCGGTCCGCTATAGCGTATAGCGCAAATAGCGCGCGCTATGCATAATGAGCTTTTCTAGGCAATTTATATGAGCTTTAAATAAAGACCTAAAAAAGTTAAATAAAAGCCCAAACCGAAATGTGATGTCTAGGTTATTTTGAAATTTGAATAAAAAAAAATAGATTATGTCATGAATCATGATGCTTAAGATATTTTGAATAGAAAAAGATCAAAAGTTTATAATATTACTATGGATATTTTGAACCGTAATTTGAACTTTGTACTGGTTCAATATGAATATTATAATTTCTTAATTAATTTGGTGTTATTTATTGTTCTATACTTTAGATAATGTTGATATTTAGTACAAATATATAATATAATTTTTATAAAAAACGCCATGTAGCATGGCTTCCACTATAGCTACGCTATTCGCTATAGCTTTTTTTGTAGCCTTCCCGCTATGACGCTATAAACACTATCTAAAACATTGACACACACACACACACACACACACACACACACACACACATATATATATATATATAGAATCTGGCTAATATGCTACGCATATATAAGGGCCCCTCCGTGCTACGGCTCACTTTTTGAGTTTTCAGAATCCTAACGGTCGATCCGAACCGTTCAACATGATCTCCATATGAATATGTACTTGCAAACCAAATTTTACATTTTTTAGAATTTTTTTACTATTTATTAAGCCACTTTGAAAATCGCTGATCCAATGGTCCAGAAAAGTTTACTGTTGTGTACAAATTACTGTTTTTTCAAAGTGGCTTAATAAATAGTAAAAAAAATCTAAAAAATGTAAAATTTGGTTTGCAAGTACATATTCATATGGAGATCATGTTGAACGGTTCGGATCGACCGTTAGGATTTTGAAAACTCAAAAAGTGAGCCGTAGCACGGAGGGCCCTTATATATGCGTAGCACCGTAGCACTGTCCATATATATATATATATAGAGCTGGGCTATGGTGAGTTGTGAAGTAAGATGTCATTTTTACTTCACGCTCATATTTTCATTTTGAAAATCCAGACAACCGATCCGAACCGTTCAACATGTTCTCTATATTGAAATGTGCTTGGAGACCAAATTTTACATTTTTTGGAATTTTTTTACTATTTATTAAGCCACTTTGAAAATCGCTGATCCGGTGGTCTAGAAAAATTTACTGTTTTTTACTGTTCACAGTGAATCAGCGATTTCAAAGTGGCTTAATGAATAGTAAAAAAATTCCAAAAAATGTAAAATTTAGTCTCCAAGCACATTTCAATATTTAGAAAAAGTTGAACGGTTCGGATAGGTTGTTTGGATTTTCAAAATGAAAATATGGCGTGAAGTAAAACGACGTTTTACTTCACAACTCACCATAGCCTATATATATATGAGATGAGCTATGCTACTCCATGGAGTAAAACGCGTTGGTGCTCCACGCCACTATATTTTTATTTTGAAAGTCCAAACGACCGATCCGAACCGCTCAACATGATCTCCATATTGAAATGTGCTTGGAGACCAAATTTTACATTTTTTAGAATTTTTTTACTATTTATTAAGCCACTTTGAAAATCACTGATCCGGCAGTCCAGAATTTTTTACTGTTCACCCGGATTTTCAGATTTTCAAAGTGGCTTAATAAATAGTAAAAAAATTCTAAAAAATGTAAAATTTGGTCTCCAAGCACATTTCAATATGGAGATCATGTTGAGCGGTTCGGGTCGGTCGTTTGGACTTTCAAAATAAAAATACGGCGTGAAGTACAAACGCTTTTTACTCCATGGAGTAGCATAGCTCATCTATATATATATATATATATATATATATATATATATATATATATATATATATATATATATATGAGGAGGGATCAAGTTACAACAAATTTGAGTTACAACAATCATTTTTTTCATTTTCAAAGTCCAAATCATCGATCCAAACCGTTCAACATGATTATCTAAATAAAATGTGCTTGCAGATCAAATTTTACATTTTTTTGAATTTTTACTATTTATTAAGATGGGTACAAAATTCAATGGTCTGAATATGACTATTTTTTGTAAAATACTTAATAAATAGTAAAAAAATTCAAAAAAAATATAAAATTTGATCTGCAAGCACATTTTATTGTGGAGATCATGTTGAACGGTTTGGATCGACGATTTGGACTTTGAAAATGAAAAAAATAATTATTATAACTTTGTTGTAACTTGATCCCTCCTCTATATATATATATATATATAATTTTATTTTTTTTGACAAAAGTGGGTTAAACCCACTGGTTTCATTAAGAAACTAATATTCAATGTTTACAAAAATGGTACTAACTATATATGTACCGGTCAGCAAGGTAAGTAATACAAAATACTTCAAGCATCAAACAAGTCCGGAATTTTAGAGTAGCTAAAAGTGAGTCTGGCTACTATAACATCAGTGTCATTTCAGCCTATATAACACCAACTCCAAAATTTATCAAATCGACTTCAAACAGTGAATTCAAACCGTTCAAACCGATCTACTTCATTAGTTGTGCGTTTACATGAAAAATTTATAATTTTTCGAATTTATTTAGTATCAAGTCAAGCGGTCAAATGTGTGAGTTTTTAAGCTAATTTTAATACATTCATTTTTCAACATTTTTTTACTGCTTAATTTGATACTAAAATAACTCAAAAATATAAAAAATTTGCATATAAACGCATCACTTCATAAAGTAACTCAGTTTGAACGGTTTGAATTAGTCGTTTAAAGTCTATTCAATCAATTTTGAAGTTAGTATCATATGACACCAATATCATATTAGCCGGACTCGCTAAAAGTTTGCTAGGATACTACTACAAACATACAAAACATAAGTAAACAGCACCAGAGCAGTATCAATCACCATAAGTGCAACCATGAGAAGTAGAGGAGACACTCTGGGAATGAGCCTTTGAGGGGGTATCATACATGTTAATCGGGTCAGATAAGGAAATACAAAAAGAAATTGCGATAAACGTAGGGGTGTCAATCAAGGGCGGATCTACACTAAGCTCAGGGGTGCTAAGTCATCTTATGATTTTGAAAATTTTAATCACGTATGTTGAAATTTAATTAATTTTTTATATCTTGAAGTTTTTATATAGTTCAGCCCCCCTCATAAAATGATGGATGTGTGCTTGTAGTTTAATAGTTAAAACTATATTTTATTTTTGAAAGGTCTTAGGCTCAAATACCACTAACTAGAAATTAATAATTATGCATTTTTAAGTTTCAGCCCCCTCTAACTAAATTTTCTAGTTCCTTCTCCAATGTCAATGATATCATTTTAACCGTTTACTCGACTCGTACCGTATTCGATAAGACGGGTATATATGGGTAAGTTTTTTTCGTTAGCTTATCGGATAATGTTTTTTTTTTTTTCTATTCGCTAAACGGGAAAGGATACTGGTAAACGCTATTTCGTACCCGTTACCCTACAGGTGATTTCCTTTAATTCAAATGAATGTAAAAGTGCCGTTTTAAGTCGCACCTCTATTGAACTTCATTTGTATACAATTAAGATCATATACAGAAAAGTTACACCATATATTATGCAAGCAAATATGCTGGAAATTATTTAAAGTATATAAGATGCATCATATTTTTTAATTAATTTGACATTTCAACTCTTATTATCAAACAAATTAGGCACATACTATCTAGATGATATCATACATATGCTTTAATTTATTTTTACTAATTAAAAAAATACACCAAATATTTCGCAAACAAAGATGTCAAAATAAATTATAACAAGGTATATGCATCAAGTCAAATTTTTAAAATGATTTTGATCATATTTGTACTCCTACAATACAAAATCATGCAACATTTTTTTCAAGCCACTTAACTATCTAATATTTACAAAAATCTCAGAATTTTAAATTTGTGACATGATATTTTGTTCCTAAATTAAATATTGATTCCCAAAATACTTTATAAATATACTCATATTCATGTTGTTATGTGCGTACATTTATTTTTATTTCTAATCAATTATAATTGAATAATTGTCCGACATAAGAACTAATTTTTGATCTAGTGACAAAATACAATGTCCTCTAAACGAAAAGTCATGAGTTTGAAATTTTAATAGAAAATTCTTTTGTTATAATAATATAAATATGAAATTTTAGAGACTTTAACATCTATTATTTGTAAAATAAAAAAAACGCTCGTTATAGGTTTCTTGAAAAAAAAAAAACTGTCCAACTTTTAGTCAACTAAAATGCGTATATATTCGACCTAGGCAGTTCATTACAGGTTTATGTAAGAAAGGGAACCAGGTACCACAGATTCCCTCAAGTGTTAGCGTCCATACTGAATTGAATTAATCAAAGATTCCTCAAGGAACCGGTACACACACTATACAGTCATCTCTTTCTTAACCTCTAATATCTCAACAAAAAGTAACACACGTGTTATATAATTATATTACAAGCTTTTGAATATTTCTTCGCACGTGGACTTGTGGCTCGGTGAAGGAAAAAAATGTCAAAAATTTCCAAAAATAGGTAATATATATACCTGACAATAACCCCCACCGTTGATTTGCGTCTCTCTTTTTGTGATGGTCCTTGATGTAACAACCCGTAGAGGTGTAGACAGCATCTTACAGCGCCGCATATCTAAGAAGACGGTATATTAAGAAGAAATTTGATGTGATTAGATTTCTAGATGAAGATAGATACAATATTCATTTTGGAGTTGGTTGTGACTATTGTGGGGTATGTTGTATTAATTCTTGTTTGTTGCGGTTTAAAAATTCTTGTTTGTTGCGTTTTTAAAATTCTTATTTGTTGCGTTTTTAAAATTCTTGTTTGTTGCATACATTATATTATCCTCAGATTATGGTTATCATAATATCAAATGGAGAGAATTTCAGACATAAAATGATTTATATATATCTAAGGTTATTGTGAGATGTATATTTCTTATGGTGAATGAAATTGATATATATATATATATATCATGTATTTGTTTTCTGATGGAAGGTATATCTGATACATTAATATGCTAAACTGGAAATCTATTAATATGCTAACTAGAAAGGTATATGAGCAAACATTGATTCTTGTAAAGTATATTTAAATAATTGTTGCACTTGCACCTGAAGTGAACCGCTTATTCTCTACCTTGTTTGACACACATGGGACCCACTTGGGCAATCTATAGTCAACTGTCCACAAGACTTATAAACTATGTTCCCATATATGCCTTATAATATAAATAAACTCCAGGCGACCAGGCGTAACCAAAACAGGGCCCGGGGAGAATTTCGGACAGGGCCCGGGCTTTTAAATGAAACAGACAACGCCCTTGATGACACGGACAGGGCCCGGGCTTTCCAAATTGAATTTGGTTTGGACAGGGTCCGGGCTTTTCCTCCTCCCATTCAGGTTGAACAGGGCCCGGTTATGTTGTTCAAAGTTCTGAACCGGTTATGGTTTTGCTGAAAGGTTGGCCCATTAGCAGCCCTATACAGCGGGTCAAAAAGGTTAAAGATTTTGACAGAGCAGCTTTAACTTTGTGGAGCGCATGAGTCATACACAGTTATTTCCGATATTTTTATTAATACCCAAAAAAAACAAATTATCAAATCTGCTCCCACCTCAACTTTATTTTTATTTCTACCCTAACCGCCCGTCGGCTGGGCGGTCCAGTTTCCCAACCTGACCGCCCAGCAGCCGGGCGGTCCAGTCTTCAAACCTGACCGCCCAGGGGCTGGGCGGTCCACTATTAATTTTTTTTTTTTATAAGCGGTCCGCTGGGAGCAGACCGCTATCTCTCTCTCTCTCTTTCGTCTCTGCCTCCAGCCACCCCGCCCCGCCGCCCGCGTCGCTGCCCGAAACCACCACCCCAGCCAAAACCCCACTCTTCCTCTCTCTCTCTCTCTCTTCCTCTCTTCCTCTCTCTCTCTCCCTATCTTCCTCTCTCTCTCTTCAAATCTGCCATTCTCTCTCTCTCTCTCTCTCTCTCTCTCTCTTCCTCTCCCTCTTCCCCTCTCTCTCTCTTCCTCTCTCTATCTCTCTCTCACTCGAACCCTAATTTCGGCCATCTCGGCGACAGTCCGATTATTTTCGGGTAAGTTTCTAAATAATTTTTTAATTTATATTTTGTATCTTGTATCGGCATTGGAACGATTGGTAGAATTGAATTGTTAATTATCTTGTGTGGGTTGTTGATTTTCCCGACACGATTGAATTGTTCAAAATTAGGGTTTTCCAAAATTAGAGTTTGTAGTTTAGGGCTTTAGGGTTGACAAAACTGAAGTTTATAAATTAGGGTTGAATTGTTAATTATCGTGTGCGGGTTGTTGATTTTCCTGTCGCGATTTAATTGTTAAATTAGGGTTGGATTGTTAAATTAGGGTTTATGATTGAATTGTTTAAATTAGGTTGAATTGTTAAATCAGAATTTAGGGTTGAATTATTTAAATTATGTTGAATTGTTAAATTAGGGTTGAATTGTTAAATTAGGGTTAAGGGTTGAATTGTTAATTTAGGGTTTAGGGGTTAAATTAGGGTCTAGGGTTGAATTGTTAAATTAGGGTTTAGGGTTGACAGATTTGGAGTTTATAAGTTAGGGTTTATAAATTAGGATTTATAAGATAAAATCTTCTGTTTATTGAAATGTAGTATGGTCAGAACTAGACGGGGACGTGCATGGGATGCCCCTCTAGAGACGGGGGAGAGTTCACATGATCACGATGCAGAGGCATCTGGTGCAGCGGCATCCGGTGCAGCGGCATCCAGTGCAGAGGCATCCGGTGCAGAGGCATACGGTGCAGAGGCGTCCGGTGCAGAGACGTCCGGTGCAGATGCTCCCTTTGGAGATTATCCCCCTCACCATCCTGACACATTTAGTCCTCTTCTGTGGACCCCACATGTCAGGCACCGTGTCTCACTTGCATCTATGGAGGTACGTTGGTTTTGTATTCCTAATTTAAATAGCATTATTTAATTAGACGTTTATATTGAAATAATTGTAAAATGCAGGACACGACGATGATGACAGTGAGGCATCGCACCCCCGAGATACGATACGTTCGTCACTCGTTGATGGAGCAGTGCATCATGCATCTCGGGTTGTATCAGTTGGCCACCATGCCTCACTGTGATATTGATCATGCCCTCATTTGCGGTTTAGTGGAGAGATGGCGACCGGAGACGCATACATTTCACCTTCCGGTTGGGGAGATGACAGTCACACTAGGTGATGTCAGCGCCTTGTGGGGTTTACGGATAGACGGCGACCCCATCGGTGGTGTCTCAGACCATCCAGACCTGATGCACATGATACCGGATCTGCTGGGGGCCGCTCCGTCGGACTTGCAAAAGAAGAAGAAGAAGAAGAAGAAAGGAGAGGAGGAGGAGGAGTACCGGTATTCACAGTACTGCATCAGTCTTGCGGCGCTCCGCAGTTACTTCCACCTGCGTAGGATCACCTCCGAGACACGTGACGAGCAAGCCGTTCTGAGGTAATCACAAACAGTTGCAAATTAAAATATGTTATGGATTCAACAAAAAATGTAGTTATTTATGACTCTAATTTATATTGCAGGTACGTGAGGGCGTTTGTCATGGATTTATGTGGCAGCGTCATGTTTGTCGATTCCAGCGGTGACGCAGTCCCGATTATGTTCCTCTCTTTGCTGAGGGACATTCAGCGGCCGTCGAAGTGGAATTAGGGTGGAGCCGTGCTCGCCCACTTATACCGAGGCTTGTGTCATGCTTGTCTGGTAAGTTTGTACAAATATTTTAGTTTTTTTATTATATATATTAGGGTTTCATATTTACCAGAAATGCATCGCATGTCCAAAATTTAGGCGACGAACAAGCAGATTGCCGGACCGCTTCTTCTACTCCAGCAGTGGTCCTGGTCACATATACCGGTGTGTCGTCCTGTTCCTCCAGCTCAGGCGGGGTTATGGATGGGAGATGACCCCGAGAGACGTCCGGGGTACGGTGCCATATGGGGTACTCCCCACACATACGAGGACACGGGCAGGGGGAGGACCGTGGGGATTTCGTATGTCCGGGGCCAGCTCCAGATGCTTCACGAGGCGAGCATCAGCTGGTACCCCTATCGTCTGTTCTACGATCGGGGCCTTCTGTGCCAGCTGACATTAGAGCAGAGACATCTCTCATTTTATCGGGGGCCGTGCGTATGCTTCTGGATAGTTGAGTATCACTATCCTGATCGAGTGCCCCGTCAGTTTGGCTTGGATGCCTATGTCCCTGATTTTCCAGAGTTGGGCGAGCAGCAGACCACCCAGCTGCACAGGTAACTACCCACTGTCTTATTGTTTGTCTATTTTATTACTTGTTCAGCCATACACGTTACTAATTAATTTATATTGCAGCACTAAACACAACAAGCCCAAAGTCGATTGGAGCACGCGTTTCTAGGAGCATTACCAGCGTGCTGCAAGGCCGGAGGATCACTTATGGACCCCGCCTCCAGCTCCAGATGCCCCTATGCCGGTTGGGCCTTTGAGATTGTGATATTTAGTCTGGTACCAAAGATGGGGCATGCCGACGGTTTATCTACAGGGGGACTATAGTGATGCTCTTCGACGGAGACTCACGGGTGACGGATCTAGGACTTACTTGCCTTTCGGCCCGATCCATGCTTGTTCGGTATGTTTAAATGAAACTGACATTCTTAAAAAATTGTAGTTATTTATTCATCTTCTAATAATAATAATGAAAATACATTGTGTGCAGATTTTGACCGCTATTAGAGGAGTGGCACACAGCTTGGTGTGCATGGCGAGAAAAAGTTGGAGAGCGATAGGATGTCAAATGCTCCAACACAGTGCACCGATCGTGGAGGACTCTGGCTGGGACGGGCGCCTCGTTGGTATGTTGCACGATGCCAGGGAGGACATCAATTGGCGGGAGATAAAGGCCCCACCACCAGATCCGGAGCAGCCTAGAGCCCCTATCTACGCTGATGAGATGCCGCCACCTCCTACAGGTAATAATATGTCATATAAATGATCATTATTAAGCGTCTCTTTAAAAGATCATTATTATTAATTTATCTTCATTTCTGCAGATGATGATTCGGGTTGGCGATCCACCAATGGGTGTTGAACAACAATGCGTGGAACGCGTACTACAACGAGCGTGGAGTTCCAGTGCAGCATACCGAGGTAGCAAAAGTTCATTATTTAATTAATTTACTCGTTACTTCTATGTCTTTAATTTAACATTGTTTACATACAGGATGAAGCTGCTGCCGCTGCTGCCGCCGCCGCCGCCGTTTTCTCTTTGGATGACCTAGCTCCAGATGAGGGCGGATGGGAGCCAGCTAGCTCCCACCGACCGCAGTATATGGAGCCCAGACAGCACGACGGCGAGGCCAATGGGAGTGGGGCACAGACTGCAGATGGCTTTGCCGCTACTATATTTGGCACACCGCCTCCGGCCACGTATCCTCCTACTTGGGAGGCCGATCCGTGGGTGTTGCGTACACAAGCGGGGATCTATGGGGAGCATGCATTACACCTGGGGGCGGACCCATGGGCGCGTGAGGCCGTACACGATGACATGCAGGTGGATGAAGTTCACCAGAGGCGTCCGCCGTCGCAGAGAGAGCGCCATGCACCTACTAGGTTGGACCTCGCCCTCGTCGTCACCGTTAGGGTTTTTATATATTTTTTAGTTTGATAGGTTTCTAGTATTTTAGTTTGGATTATTATATTTCGTGTTTGGACTGTTATGTTTCATTTTTACACTTACTATTTAGATTACCTACTTTTGTTGTTTATACTTACCATTTAGATTACTATTTAGATTACCATTTAGAAACATTTAAACATTAACAAACTTAATATAAAACTAATCAATTATATTAAAACTACACAATTACATAACATATAAAAATAATCGTCAATTATAAAAATATAATCGTCAACAAATAATAAATATATATCATACAATTTAATATAAAACATTCAAATAAATCATTACAATAATTTAATGTAAAACATTCAAACAAATAATTACAACAATTTAATATAAAACATTCAACCAAATCATTACAACAATTTAATATAAAACATTCAAACAAATTAAAACATAAAACCTTAAAAAAAAATAACAGAGGACCGCCCAGCAGCTGGACGGTCAGGTATGAGGAGTGGACCGCCCAGCTGCTGGGCAGTCAGGTGGGAAACTGGACCGCCCAGCCAACGGGCGGTTAGGGTAGAAATAAAAATAAAGTTGGAGTGGGAGCAGATTTGATAATTTGTTTTTTTTTTGGTATTAATAAAAATATCGGCAGTTATTTTGATTCTATTATCCGTACGCTGTATAAACTAAAAACTGCTCTATCAAAATCTTCACCCTGTTAAAATCAATTTGATATCTATTTAAAATATTTTGAATTTGCTTTAAGATGATCTCATTCTACATTGTGTATTGCACGTAGGGGTGTCTATAGCACCCTTTTATCCGTTTTTCCGATCCGTACCGTATTCAATAAGACGGGTATGAGTTAAATTTTTTTTCGTAAACTTATCAGGTACGAATATGAGTAAAGATTTTTTTCGTTAATCTAGACAGGTAAGGGTACGGGTAAAGCCTATTTCGTACCTGTTACCCGATCGAGTAATTATAAAAAAAATTTATATATATTTATAGAGTAGAACTAAGTTGTTTTTAAGCTCACCAAGCTCTTTTGTGAGCTTAACTCAAAATCTATCGGATTGACTTCAAACGACGCATCCAAACCGTTGAAACTGATCTACTTCATGAGTGATGTGTTTACATATCAAATTTTTAAATTTTTGAACTAATTTAGTATGAAGTCAAGCGGTAAAAAAAAGATGATGTATAAGTTCATTTTTTATTATTTTTTTACCGCTTGACTTTATACTAAACTAGTTCGAAAAATTATAAATTTGACATGCAAATACATCACTCATGAAGTAGAACGGTTTCAACGGTTTGGATGTGTCGTTTGAAGTCAATCCGATAGGTTTTTGAGTTAAGCTCACAAAGGGACTTCGTGAGCTTAAGAACACCTTAGTTCTACTCATATTATATATATTAGTACGCATTGAGAAGAGTACTTTAATTAGTTTACTTGCGCTTAGCATGATCAGAATTTTTTTTCAATAAAGTACTATACATATGTGAAATGAATATATATGTTTTAATATTTTATTTAATAAATAATAAAAATAATTTTTATATTAGTATTATCCGTTATTTACCCGCTATCGTTTCGTTATTCGACAACCATAACAGGTAAGGATAGGAAACAGATAATAAGTTGTAGCGAGTAATGATAGAATACGGATAAGAACAATTTGTAACGGATACGGGTATGAAAATGCTTCCACCAGACCGTACCCGTTGACACCCCTAATTGCACGGCATCTGCATTCATTAATCAGTGGGCCTGATCAACCCGCTCTCTCTAGAAAACAAGATGACTAAGTCTACTTGCTCTCAGCCTCTACGCCACATCACACCTTCCTCACCTTATCTACAATAAGACAAAAAAAATGGAAATAAGTTTTCTAAAACGCGCAGCTTGTCTGTGTGTATATAAGCATCGATCCCCACACCAATTAAGTCACCAATGAGCTAGGTTCAATTTTCTATTCACTTCACCGGTAAATTAAGAAGCAAAAAAAAGAAAATGGGGAATTGTATTGCTGTTCGAAAGGAGACGACATGGGTGGACGACCAGGAGAACTCCGAGTTCTCTGAGAGGCGAAACCTTCTGAAAGAGGAGCCGAGAATGATGGAGGTGAAAATTAGAATAAAAAAGAAACAGTTGGAGGAGTTGCTGAGGAATAAGAGATTGTCAAGGGAGAAGGTTTTAGAAGAGATGTTGAGAAGAAAGGTTTATCTTGAAAATATTAGAGAAGAGCATTGGAAGCCCCGGTTGCAGAGTATACCTGAGGCACTGGATGAGAGATGGTGATTAAAAATAGTGATGATGATTCTTTTGTTCTTTTAGTTTTTGTTTAAATTATTCTTTCTATATATAGACTACCTGATCTTTGAGACATATTTTCTAGTGTAATCTGTTATAAATTGTTCTGATAATTTTTTAATGAAAACTCAAAGTACATAATTTTGTGAACTAAAATTCTGAAATATCAAATAAACTATAAAAAAATATATATAAATAAAGTGCGAGACAGGTCTAGATTATTGGAGTGCTTACATGTATAATTAATCGCTTAATCTATCATCAAAATTTGCATCCTAGTAATTAAATGACCCGTCTCCTCTATTATAACAGAGTCTTGGATTTGATAACAACTAGTTTAAAAATAACTAATTAATATCGTTGCGCAACTTCTCATTGCCAAATACATAATGAGAACTTGGATATATATATAATCGCATCTCAAATTTTCTTTTCACCATTATAAAGATCTAAGACTGTTCTGTGGTCTCTTTCCAAATATAGAGCCAAAAGCTAGAGAAAAATTAAAATTTTGTATTAAGATGAGACTATCAAATTGAATATATACCGAACTATGTACAAAAATATATCAATAGAGAATCATACAATATAACAATTCAATTCATGAACTAAAATAGGTAGACTCCGTAGAATAATGAAGTAGTCTATCGATCGATCAGACATTAGATGTATTATTCTTCTATTATTAACAAGAAAATATGAAACATTAGATTGTAAAAATCAGCAGAGAAGAAGAAAATCAAACTACAAACAACACGTGATATGACATAGCTAAGAAAATAAAGAATCTAACCCTCTTTATATATTATGAATACAAGACCGGGTAAACGGTAAAGTGCAATTATTAATTAATCATGCAATTATGATTAAAAAATAATAAGATAGAAGATTCTAACTGAGGGTAGAGAGAGAGGTACCCGGAATTTTATTGATAAGAAAATAAAAAAATAAAATATTAAACATAATAAATCCTGTGCAGGAATTTTAAAATGGAAAGGCGGTAATGAGCCATGTCACCCCGCACATCTCCACTCTGTGAAGGAAAAAATCATTTATGGAACGCCATGGCTCCATCAACTCCGGAAAAACAAAAAAAAATGAAAACTAAGCCGCCATGGCTCCTCTCAACCCACCAAACAAAAAAAAAACTAACTCCTTTCCCAAGTATCCATAGTATTCCATTTAGTTTTCATAGTATGCCATGGCGGCCCACTTTTTTTTTTTTTTCTTTTCGTGGATTGGGCTGAGCCATGGCGGCCCATTTTTCATTTTTTTTTCTTTTTTTCAGGTTGGGTTGAGCCATGACATTCCACTTTAGAGTTTTTTTTATTTGTTTTTTTCCACGGTCTTGAGTGTGCCATGGTGTCCACCTGCCTTTTCATTTTTAAATTCCCACACGATATTTTCTATTTTTAATATATTTTTTTTATTTTCTTATGTATAAAAATTTCGGAAGAGGTACTATATAAACTGATTCAATTAGAGTTAAAAGGCGCCACATTTCTTTAATTTTTTTTTA
Organism: Carex parvula; assembly: GCA_025461045.1. Taxonomy (NCBI): domain Eukaryota; kingdom Viridiplantae; phylum Streptophyta; class Magnoliopsida; order Poales; family Cyperaceae; genus Carex; species Carex parvula. The sequence continues at coordinate 789,166 of JAJGRW010001345.1, forward strand.
CGAGAATAACTGAATAACAGAGAGATCGACAGTAGAATTTTAGAGGTGCTTATTAAAGAGATATAAGAGGGGATAAAGGATTGATGAACCTCATTGGTTGGCTACAATTAATGGACGTTTGTAGGAAAACAAAATGAATTGAAATAGTTGACTATTCATTATAAATATAAAATAAAAATAATTAAATATATACTTATGAAGATATTATCTTAGATAACTACATTAGATATAGTTCTAGGTATAGTCTATTTGTAGTATTAAAGAGAATGCAAAAAATATAGTATTTGTATATATATATAAAAAATTTAGTGGTCTGACTGGTGTTTCTTTAGTGCATTAATGGGGGACAAATATGCACAATCTTTTGATCACTTGCTTATTTTTGTTCAAGCAAAAATAATTTTCCGAGAGAGGCAGAAAGCCACTACATGCAACTGAGACATCACAGATTTACAAAATAAAAGAACCAAAATTAGTTTCCCAGAAAAGCTTATGCAATAGAAGTGGTAACCGGTAAACTGGTAATTGTTGACGTGAATATGCTTCCTGTGTTGATGTGCTTGTGATTTATTTGGACAGTGTTGTATAGTGCAAAAAGGATACTACACATAAAAAAAAGAGGCCCAAACCAAAAGATCCAAAGCCATCTCAGGCCCAATCAAATTTTATCATCAGAACTCCGGATGCCAGTGGCTACTGTGTGAGAAATATATAGAACACTGTGGTGAATGATTTGCTCAATTTTTTCTTTCGAGCTCGAATCGAATCTGAATCTGATTTATCATACTCGCAATTTGCAACAACCGTCTCTCCGACCAAAACCCTGCTATGTCCGCCTCCTACCACCGCCACGCTCCGCCTCCCTCCTCCGCTGAACCTCACCCCTACGCCGCCACCTCCTCCTCCCACGCGCACTACTCCACTATCCCTCCGCCGCCTCTCCCTCCACCTAACCAACCCTATTCCCATCCCCACAACCCCCACTCGTACCACATCCAGCATCCGCCTCTTGAACCCACCCCCTCTTTTGTGACCTTGGATTACTCCCTCCCCTCGCCTCTCGGCCTCCCAGCTCAGAATCAGCTCAGAACACTTTTCATCGCTGGCCTACCTGATGACACAAAACCTCGCGAGATTTACAACCTTTTCAGGGAGTTTCCCGGGTACGAATCTTCTAGTGTTCGCGTTAAGAACGGCTCATACCAGGTACAACTCATTGCAACAATAGCAGCCTTTTTAATATTTTTTCAAAAAAAAAAAAAAAACTTGCTCTTATTTTGTTGGTGTGTTTATCTCTTAGTTTTTTTTTGTAAATATATTTTACTCTGATGTTTGTTTAGTTACTGGTATCATGTGTGTTCTGTTGTTTTTAACAAAGTATTGTAATTTTGTAGGCCTTTGCCTTTGCTGTATTCGCAGATCAGCATTCTGCACTGACGGCACTGCATGCTTATAATGTACGGTACTAAAACTAAATTCCTATACTGATTTTTTATTGCTAGTAAAATAATTTTGATGCAAGTGAATATTGGGTACATAACCGATAACTGAATTTGAATTATGTATTAATCATACTTGTGAATTCTGGCCTGTAGCCTATGCCCTATGCAGTAGAAGTGAGCATAATGACATTGCTGAGGGATCAGGATTTTGATTCCAAACATATGCGTAATAGAATAAAATTCTATAAGTTCTTTATTCCAGAAAATGCTGTACAGAACACGTTTATCATCTATTATTTTCTCCTTGCATTTTGTTTCGTTGTGCCACTAAGAAGTTAAAACATCTTTTCGTTTGCTTATTAATTGAGTTCACAAATTCAGATCAGACTGAACTTTCTCTAAATATTTTTCTGCATGCAGGGAATGAAATTTGATCTTGAAAGGGATTCAGTTCTTCATATTGAGCTTGCCAAGTCTAATTCCAAAGGAAAACGCTCTCGGGGAGGTATTTTCTTTTACTCTAGTTCCCTCTTTTTATTACATATATGCCTTGCTTGCATTACATCTTAAAATTTTGGCTATTGCAGCTCCTTTATCATTACCAGTAAATTTGCACTTTTAGTGGTTACTTTCATAGAGGCTGCTGTTGTGTTTATGACAAGTGACACATGAATTTTCTATGTCATAGTTTATCTCAATTTTAACAATGCTCAATTAATCCCTTATGCTGCGAGCCTTATTTATATTCTTAATGAACCTAATCAATGCTTAAAAGTATGAAGTGATGTTATAAAAAAAGTAGAATAGAAGGGATGAAAGAGCTTTGTCTTCTTATCTCCCACATCTACAAGCAGTTTCCCTCCTCTCCTTATCTTGTAGTTGCTTCTTACCTGCCCTCGTGATTGCTTTCTCCCACACTCTCTACAACTCAAGAGTGCTTGTTAAAGCACAAGAATATTATTATGTTGTAAGGAAATTATAGAACTCAGAGTTATATTATGCTTTATGAGCTGAGCCTCTGTTGAAAATTTGTGCCCTTCAAAAACTAATGGTTATAATTCATATACACTAAAAAATGGTTCAGCTGCTATTGGTTTGCTGAAGACTGAGTTATTATACCTTCCATTTGTATGGAATATTTGTGCTCATGTGCTGTTTTTTCTGAAGACTATGATTTTGAAAGAGTGAGCATTTGGAATTTGTAATTAGTTTTATCTCAATGAGTTTTTATACCCTAGAAAAGTTTGTTATCATGCATTAGTATCTTTGTTTACCGCATATGCAAAATCTTCCTTGTCGTGAGTTTTAATTATTTGTTGTTTTCTTAGATTAAAATATCCCTTTTTTTAGTATTTTTTTAATAGCATTTCCGTTTCTTGAGATTTAGTTCTTTTCCTCTTTGTCAGATGATGATGCCTCTTATCCTCACAACGCAACAAAATACTCCAGAGGAGAAGAAGAATTTGGTAATTACTATCTTGATTTCTTTATTACTTTCTGTAATTCTGGTTTGAGTGTTTTAAATTAAGAGGGGTCAAATCCAACCTTTTTTACTGCCCTATCAGTACCCATATATCACTTTAGGACTAAAACATGCGAATTTCGAAGACAAATCTGAATTGTTGATCTTGTTTAATATCAAGACTAATGTATTCATGTCCAAATCTATAGAATTTAATTTTTCATGTAATACAAGATTAAGAGGCCGAAGAACCAATGCATCAAATAAGTTCTGACGAAATTGTTGATTTTTTGGTCTCCTAAATGTACTCTAGATTTTGTAGTTTTTATATGAATGCATTACTCATGATGTGGACAAAGATTAACATTTCAGATATGTAATTCAGAATTAATGTTTTAAATTATAACACCGAATAATAAGTATAATGGGCACACAAAAAGTGGACATTTTGTCGCTTCTCTTTAATTTGTAAATCATTTCCAAAATCATGATAGGAAATATTTACTGAGGAAATTTTGGCTAAAATCTTTGCTTTCTTAAAGTAACATACTGAACAATTTTATGCAATGGTACATTCTTTTGACCTTCTAAATATGTAAAATAATTCAAAGCACCAAACAATGTTGTTTCATTTTTTATGCTATGATATAAAATATAGGGTAAATTTCGCTGGAGGTCACTAAACTTTGTTCTTTGTTACAAATTGGTCGCTCAACTTTGATTTGTCCCTCCATAGCCATTGAACTTTTAATTTGTCCCAATCAAGTCACCCTATAACTTTTCCATCCAAAATATTAACAAAATATTCTCATTCCGTCCAAAATATAACAGAATATGCTCATTCCATTCAAAATTTTAACGGAATATGCTCATTCCGTCCAAAATACTAATGGAAAAGTTGTATTCCGTTAATATTTTGGATGGAAAAATTATAGGGTGATTTGATTGGGACAAATTAAAAATTCAGTGGCTATGGAGGGACAATTCAAAGTTGAGTGACCAATTCGTGACAAAGGACAAAGTTTAGTGACCTCCAGCGAAATTTACCCTAAAATATATGTATGGTACAAAAATGTTTTGCACTGTATAATCTTCTTGGCCTTTTGCTTGCTGTACTTCAGACATTTTTCTGAATTACACAAGTTATTGAAAGGGTCAATTGGTATTATGATTTTCAAACATTCGAAAATACAGTCATGGTAAATAGTGGTTAATAATTGCCTATAATAATTTGTGCATAAATGTGCACATACTTGAGAAGAATTGCTACAGAAATCACTGGCAGTGACAAGTTTCTTTGGCAATGCGTTTACAATACGGCACTTATACACAAGCTCACTCTACCACATACATGGACCCCACTTTGCACACTCTAACAGGTGTTGGAAGCAATGTGCACACATCAGGACACGCACTTCACAGCTTGAGTGGTTATCCTTCTGCACCAAGGTTATGGTACCACTAGCACAATGTTTTGTTATACACTAATTGTCACACCAAAATGAACTGGATTAAATGAATCTGTGATATAATTTTAACGTTGTTACAAGAGTGATGGAAAAAATGGTATTTCTTTCGGACTTCTTAATGCTAAATTTCACTGTACTTTCAGGTTATCTAGCCTGGAGCCTCCTCCTCCACCTGGAACTGACTATAAAAAATTGGTGAGCATGCTTTATTTTCTCTTATATCTTAAATTCACTTGAATTGAACTTTGGTTTTTTCTCAGAAGAGACCTGGCAGATGTACACTTGCAACTGTCTTGTCTTTCTCTTACTAGATAATTGATTCTGAGTACTCTGTTTGCTTGAAGGAACTAAGATCAACGGGTGCCCCTCAAGAAAATCCTCCTTGCCCGACACTCTATGTGACTAATCTGGGTCCAACCTGTACAGAGGATGAGTTAACTCAAGTTTTATCTAGGTTCTTTTCCCCCCTCTCTCTCTCTCACCCTTGGTCCCTCTCTTTATCTCTCTTTCTCTATGTGCGCGCACTCTTTTCTTTGATTAAAATTAGTGGAAAACACTACTAGCTTTTACTAATACGAATGCAGCACGAATCAGCACACTCCCTGACCAGTACCACATACATTATGGTACCCGTAGCTAAGACACCAGCCCAAGATTAGACCAATACCACCACCAAATTTTCTTGCAAGCACAAGCAAAACACCATAAATGCCACCATGAAGCTTGTGCCAGGAAATGCTCGTAAATTTGATAATTGACCACAAGCAGCAAAAAAATCCTGGTGGAGTAGGACCCCTCAACATACACTGCCAATGAGCCCTTAATTTAGCTTCTGCCAGAATCACGATTCGCTTGTTAGTAATCTTGAGCATTTCAACATACATTGATGGAACATAAAACTTTCCTTCTTCATTTCAGAACCTAACCAGTGATTGAACAAAGTCTTATTTCCCCAAATAAAGTGCATGTGACAATTATTCAGAATTTGGAATTTCTTCTATTTATTTCTACTGTATTTGCTCCTAATGTTTGGTTTCACATAAGATGTCATATTGTTATAGGTGGCCTGGGTTTCTAAAACTTAAGTTGCAAAGGCGGCGTGGACCTTCTTCTGCATTTGTTGACTTTAAGGTAAGTTGAGTTTGTTTGGCGTTGATGACAATTATGTTGAAGGCTAGAGTTATTATTGTTCTATGCTTTTTGAACAGGACGAGGAGAGTGCAACTGCAGCCCTGATTAATTTGCAAGGAGCACTGTTACATTCTTCAACTGAAGGAATGCGTTTAGAGTATCCTTACATCTATTTTGTTTATAAATACATCCTTTTCTGGTCTATATCCTGTTGGGAAATGCTTTTATGTTTAAAATATAAATGGTCTTAAGCTTTTTATATCACATGTTGACTTGACATAAGTGCTAGATATGCAAAATCAAGGATGGGTACACGCAAGCATGACAGACGATAGATCTGCACTAAATTTATTATTGGCAGTAGTTGAGTAATTAATTGTTGTATTTTGTGAACTTAATTAGTATTTATCTTTTAAGTGTAATATATTAGCTAATGAGTTGTATCTGATAAACCTTTCTGCATTTTATATTTACTTATATGCCACTCAAATTCTGTCATGATGATGATTTTTTGTAACCAAAACTTTTAATTTAGGTATTAGATAGGTGTAGTCGATTGTAAATTAGTTTTCAGTTATGTGGGTCAACCTTTTAGAGCCACTTGCACTGATGCTATGGGTGGATCTGCAGGCCTATTCACTCTTGAAAATTACAAATCGGGACCGTCAATAATTGATCTCTCTCCCAATCCTGAATTTAGTTTCTAGTAACAACACACTTTAACAACTTACCATAATTCATTCTGCTTCTGCCCCCATAAATTATATAATTCTCTAATAAAATGACAAGTAAAATTTCAGTTGTTGAGAGTAAATTGGTTGCATCTGTGTTGATAACCATATCTTTTTTCGTTTGATGCTTTTAAGAGATTAATGATTCGCTAAGTGTAATTTATGTGATTATGACATTATTTCTGAATTCTGGTAGATATTCATAGGATGAAATGTTTGTTTTACGCGGTGGAGTCATCGAGGGTGCAACTGCAGCGTGTCATTATTTGCATATACTCATTTTTCCAATTTTCTTTAATAAATCACTTATTTTTATCAGATGATAGATGATACTCAGGACATATCCCGTTGTTATTGTTATGGCAGCTATGATTATGTGAATTTGTGTTGTGTGACGACTACTTGCGTCATGAATTTATCGATCAAATCAAGTTTTTTCAATGTTTTAAATAGCGTTTATAGCGTCATAGCGGGAAGGCTACAAAAAAAGCTATAGCGAATAGTGTGCTATAGCGGAAGCTATTTCAAATAGTATTTTTTTTTTTACAAAAATTATATTATATATTAACATTATCTAAAGTTTCATCGAACAATAAATAACACCAAATTAATTAAGAAATTATAATATTCATATTAAACTAGTACAAAAGTCCATGGTTCAAAATATCCATAATAATATCATAAACTATCGATCTTTTTCTATACAAAATATCTTAAGCATCATGATTCATTCTTTTTTTTTTCTATGCAAAATAAATTTTATGGATCTTTATTTAAGCCCATATAAATTGTCTAAAAAAGCCCAATATGCATAGCGTGCTACACGCTATGCACTATAGCGGACCGCTATTATCGCTATAGCGGTCGTAGCGCAATTAGCGTATTTTCATGCCATAGCTTAGCGTTTATGGTCCAAAAACGCTATAGCGCGCTATTTAGAACACTGAGTTTTTTACATGTGTTGTGATTAAAATTGAGAAAAATGGCTAATGTATGTTAGTCACGTGGTTATCAAGTTAAATTATGTTCACATATATTTAATCATGTGTTTTGTCATTTCTTATCATAATCTATGATTCACATGCCATGTCATATTTTGAATGACGGTCACAACATATGATGGAACACGTGAGTGACATGTGACCCAACACGTATGTCATACTATGTCTGAATCATATTGTGTTATGACATATGTAATCATGATGTGTTTTTTTTGTTTTACATTCTTACTCAAACGATTTTTAGATTTTATAATTTTTTTTCCGAATTACGCAAATAAAAAAAACAGAAATTTGATCCCATAAATAACATCATCCATCCGATGTGTCCTTTCACTTCTTCACCAATTATGATACCACACACTGACGATTGGCGAACTCTCCAGATATTTACTGAAGTCCCTAGAGAACACCTGGAACAAAGAAGGGAAAGGCAAACAGGACAATGTTTTTTTTTGGGCTTAAACAATGTTAGCATCATGGCATGTTGCCAAAGGAATGGAAGAGTCGGATCCGCTGGGTTTTATGAGGTAGTATTGAGTCACAGATATTTGGGACCCACATCAACCTGTTTATCTCGCTACATAATCGACTGGCTCATAAATGCCTCAGAGAATATAAAAAGAGAAATTAGTGTGGAGAGAACTACTGGAGAGACCAACGCCTTGGCAAGATTAAAAGAAATGGAGATGCAAAGAGACACCATCAAAGAGGCGATGGAGACGTCGGATGTGGAGATGAAATCGGCGGAGGCGGTGCCGGAGGCCGCCGCCGGAACAAGCCGCAAAATGGAGAATGCGTGGGGTCTTCTCTCTAGGGCTCGCCAACTCATCGCCGAGGGGAACCCCACTCTCGCTCTTCAAACTGTAATTTTCTCTCCTCTTTATTCTACCTCTGTACTTTCTAAGATTTCTCAATTACTTTCAAGTCAGTATTTGATACTCGAGTTTCTATTGCAAGAGTTCTTGTTTATCCAACAAAGGACTTTCTAGTTCTAGTTCTCGTTTTAACTGACCAAATTCATCGATCGGAAAAATGATCGTTTCTTGAGAAAGATTAACCTTAGATTTTTCTCATCCACCGTATAAGTATTCCTCTAGTTCCTAGCTCCTCCTCTTCTTGGGATCGTTTCACCATTGTAACAAAAGAAGAGAGCAGAAATGCCATTAAATTTGTGGACTGCTGTTGATGATAATTAAAATAATAGGCACAACGCCTATTATTTTGTTTGGCTAATTAGACAGGTTTAGTTTAGATTACTTAATTAACTCCAGAAAATATTTTGGTATGTTTCTAGTATGGAGCATTATCATATGAATCACCTCCAGGGACGGATGCAGGATTTTGATCAGGGTAGGGCAGGAATATATTGAATCGGGTTTCGAATTGAATTTAATTGGACCGTATCTTATATAATTTACCAAATTTAATATACAATGAGCCAGTTATTTTAAATGGGCTGCAGGGTAGGGCAATATCAATTTTCAGGGTAGGGCAAAGGCTCAAAATCCAGTCTTTGTAAATTAGTTTTGGATTTTCAGAGTAGGGCAGTTGCCCTACCCTGTGCTACAGTAGATCCGCCCCTGATCACCTCAATCATGGCTTATTTTACTGGTATAAGACCATTTTCTGGTACCATTATTAACTAAGGTGGATCAGATTAAGGTTTAGAGAAATGAGAGTACTTTCTTGTAAACAAACTTAAGTATTTCATACTACCTTACTCAGGAGCGGAACTAGAAAATTTCAATAGGGGCGACTGAAAATTAATATGCAAAATATGTGGTGAGTGGGATTTGAACCCATGTCCTCTCAACTACAAAATAGAGCCCTAAAACTCAGCATTTGTTATTTATTGAGGGAGTCTGGACTATATAAAAAATTTAAAAAAATAAAATTTCATTTAATTTCAATATACATAATTAAAATTTTAAAATCATAGGGGTAGCTTAGCCACCTTTGGCCAGGCTTGAGTTCTGCCCCTGACCTTACTAAGCTAAGTATGGTTGCAATTTGCTAGTATTTTTCTTGAGAAAAAAAGTACTTGTTAATTTCAAGAAGAATAGAGGTGCATAATTCCACTATAAGTGGCAGAAAACTTCTTAAGCTGCACTGATCATACTAAGGATATTTTTTGTAGATGATATTTTCAAAGAATATAATGTTAGAAGGACTCATAGACACATTTATACCCCTGTTGTGCCCTAGAAAAGCTTTTTTTGTTTTGTTTTATGACTATAGATCATGTTCTTAGGATGCTTTATGGTTTGTCGTGTTTGGTTTTACAGTGCTTATACTAATGTTTTTTGAGAGAAAAGATGAACCAAATTTTTTAACAATTGTGTTTTTTTTTTTGGGCTTATCAATCATAAAATCCATATTCCTTTTCCGTTTTAGGTTTTATCAGCTATCAGATCAGAAGGGGGCGAAAATGCTGTCCTGCGTGCCATGAGCCGGGCCCGTGAGCTATATCGACAGCGGTCTCAGTCTGAAGCTGACATGGGTGACCTCACCACACTGCTCGCTCAGTGTGCCATTGAGGAGGCATCAGGGTCAAGTCCCACAGCACTGTCAAATCCTTTCTGTGGCCCTGAACGGGATCCATCTGAGCTTCTCACCGCTCCTGACGCCATTTTAGCTGAGTCTGGTAGGAGGCAAGTGATCTTGGATGCATTTGCTGATGGGAGCAGTTTTATTTGTTTGAAGTGCGGCGGTCTTATCAGCAGCTCTCGTAAGGATGAGCACCTGGAAAATTGGTGCAAGTAGTACCTGGTTTGTAATGTAAACTTGCGGTTTTTTGTGTGATCTTGTGTTGTGCCGCAAGGGTATCTACTGAGTGGCTGTCTAAAAATTTAGCCTGTGTTTGTTTGTGGGATTCATCCTTAAAACTGTAAAATGTTGACTCTCTTTCGTGAACTCCCGAGGATAAGTAACCAAGTAAACAAGGATTAAAATGTATTATGATCATTAAAATTTCACATTTTTGTTAATTTGACTTTAGTTGACAGCTAGCAAATTGTGGTGTACTGTTACAGTAGGCTTCTCAAAATACTGGTATCGTGTTGTGCTGTTACAGTAGGCTTCTCAAATTACACAGTGTGATTGGAAAGCGTACGAACCAGGTTATCAGTACGAAAACTAGTATGATCAACTCATGTAAAAAAACATACAAGTATGATCAACAAAAACAAATAGGTGTTAGATTTGAACTCTCGAATTGTTTCGGCGTACTTATTTAATTACTCTTTATTAATATTTCTAATGTTGGAAGTTTGAAAACATTTTATAAAATTATATTTAATTAAAAGGATCTTAATTTAATGAGTATTATTCTAGTAAATATTTTAGATGGAAGTTAAAAAAAAAAAGGTCCTACACCAGTCAATCATAAGAAAATAGAATACTATAATTTAGAGACATTTTTTATTAGATTACTACATAATATGAACTATAAAAAATATTTTCTTTACGTACTCTTTTTTTTTTTTCCTGTTCAATCAATATTAAATGTTCGAGGATATAACATTTGTTTATGATAATTGCAAAGTTTAAGTAATCTTACAATATAAAAAGTTAAGTAATCCAACAATACATAATTTTTTTTATTTCATAACTAGCAAATACAAAAATCATACACGTAATATTTCCTGATCAAGATGTAAAACAACAATATTTATATCTCAAAAGAAAACACAATCTTTTTCTATTTCAAACATATATATCTACAAATTTGTTTGTTTGTTTTTTTTTTTTAAATTATTCCTATACATATATTGTCTCAGGAAGCTAGGATTCAATTAAATAAAATACTGCAATCAATGATAAATTACAAGTACGTAATTGTACCCCTATTTATCTAGAAATGGTAATTTTGAAAGGTGGTCAGACATGATTCCAAAATAATATCTCAAATGGTATTGATCGAACCCTGGAGAAAAAGACAGACTAATAAGTAATAATTATAAAATCAGGTGGTCAAGGACCATAGGCTTTGATTATTTTTCTTTAAGTTCATTTAAATTTACACAAAACATGGGCCTCACCCATAATGCTAACATGTACAAGTTTATAACGACAGACCTTTTACAAAATGGAGGTCCAGAAAAATCCAAATAGACACCGACTAATCGTTGCAATTGGGGGCGTCATTTAATAAAGAATAATTATTTTAGTACCCACAGTTGAGTACCCGCATCGTACCCGCACTTAATTCATTCCCAATTAACTGCCATAACTGTAAGCGGTCCCCACAACTACCAATTAACTAATTTACATACTTTCCAGTTTGAATTTTAAATTTCCCTTTCTCTCCGTTTCTTCCTTTTTCGAAGCTTCCGCGATTTCGAGGCGATTTTAGATCGATTTCGAGGCGATTTCAAGGCGATTTGGAGGAGATTTGGAGACGATCGTCTAGCGATTTCGAAACTGAAAGCGGGGATTTTTCAAAAAAAAGTGCGGGTACGGTTATTTAAGGAAAATTCATATATCATATATGTAGTTCATTGTATAGATATAAATACTTGTATTGTATAGGTATAAATACTTCACAATATTACTATTAATACTTGTAAAATAAAATTACAGTGTTGGAACGGTTGTGTGGTCCCCTAATGCGGGTACGACGCGAGAATTTTTCATATATGTAGTTCATTGTATAGATATAAATACTTGTCTTGTATAGATATAAATACTTCACAATGTTACTATTAATACTTGTAAAATAAAATTACAGTTTTAGAACGGTTGTGTGGTCCCCTAGTGCGGGTACGACGCGAGAATTTTTCAAAAAAAGGTACGGGTACGGTTATTTAATGAAAATTCATATATCATATATGTAGTTCATTGTATAGATATAAATACTTGTCTTGTATAGGTATAAATACTTCACAATGTTACTATTAATACTTGTAAAACAAAATTACAGCTTTGGAACTGTTGTGTGGTCCCCTAATGCGGGTACGACGCGAGAATTTTTCAAAAAAAGTGCGGGTACAGTTATTTAAGGAAAATTCATATATCATATATGTAGTTCATTGTATAGATATAAATACTTGTCTTGTATAGGTATAAATACTTCACAATGTTACTATTAATACTTGTAAAATAAAATTACAAGTGCCGACAAAAAAAAAATTGGTTTTAAAAAAAATTGGTTTTAAATACTTGATATCTTAAGTATAAATACTTGATGAATTACTATTAATATTTGATATCTTAGGTATGAATACTTTCTATTTTGTATGAATACTTTTCATATTTGAATATTTGATACTTTGAAAAACGTGTAAAAGTATGTCATCATGGATCTCATTTGAAAGATAAAATTGTGTAGAACGCGTTCGTGGTTTTAAATTTGTAAAATTCCTCATAGATCGTCCCAAAAATTGGTTAGATTGAACGGAGAAAAAAAAAACACCTTGAAAAACGTGTAAAGATGAGTAGGTATTGTGTCCAGTTTTTTTTTAAATACTTGATATCTTAGGTATAAATACTTGATTAATTATATATGAATACTTGATAATTTAGGTATAAATACTTTCCATTTTGTATGTGAATTAATTTAAGTGCGGTCCCCAAAAACAGTTATGACAGTTTAGGTGCGGTCCCCAAAAACAGTTATGACAGTTTAGGTGCGGGTACAATGCGGGTACTCAACTGCGGGTACTCATATCAGCTTCCTTTAATAAAATAAGAGTTTTTTTTTCCTCTAGGAAGAACGGTTCCCAAAAATTTTTAGTAATTAATTAACACTGCTTAATCAAAATGTGGCAAAGTGGCAGTACACAGCTGTCAGCTGTATGCTCTTTGTTTTCACTGTGATGGTTCATGGTTATAACATACTAACACCGTTCAAACATCCTCTGAATGTTCGTTTTCTTAGTATTGAAACATAATGTTTGTGCTATGGACCAGCACAATATAAAACAAAAAGATACTCATAGATTTACGCGAAAAGGAAAGATAAAAAAAATGGATTTAACACCGAATTGATCACTGTTATGGCAAGAGATGTCTTTCTTTCTATAAAAGAAAGATGGAATAACCTACCCCTGGTTCCCTTTGTCATTTGGACAAGGAATACTTTTGAGTTTTTTATATTTTTTTTTAAGTTACATATACAATTTCACTAAATTAAAATTATCATAATTCAAACAAAAACAAAAGAAAAATCTTTCTATAAATTTTATTTTAACCATAAAGTAACACCTAAGTACATCAAAAGATAAAAAAGAAAATAAATTGAGAATTTAATTACTTGTCGAATGCACATGATTTCACAACAAATTATATCCATTTCCTAAACAACATATATATAATGGATCATGTATTAACAATATTAGAGCGATAATCTTTAATAGTATCTCATATAGCACGGACACAAACACAATATCATACATGATACGACACGACGCACGCATACACAATATGATACAACATATGATTTTTTGTTATTTTATGGGGCCATGGGTGTCAATGTTGTATCAGACATGAAATGGTAGGTAGTAACGTCGTCTTTCATTTCATTTTTCTTCTTTTATAATTTTTTTTTACAAACAACTGTGTGGACACAATTTTTTAAGAAGACCAATTACAATAGCAGTTTGAATATATTTAAAAAAAAAGGTTTATTTACTCAAACCTTTTTACACAGTTTTTATTTAGAACGGTCCACCGTCTAATTACTTATTTCTGAACTACTCTAACTGTACTTGACTTTCATTTCCGATCTCTCTCTCTTTTAATTCTCAATCTCACCTCCTTTCACCAAAATCCAAAGCTCTCTCACACGGCTGCCCGATTCTCTCCCGCCTCTTTGCCAGAGACCTTGCCATCGGAACTCTAACCGAGATCTCCGGCAAATCTGTCTCCGCTCCTGGATTTCATGGAGGTGGAAGAGGTGAGCACCTCTGCTTCTGGAGGTAGATCTCGACTGCACCTTCTCTCCAGCGTGCTTAGGAGGTAGTTCTCATTCAAAAATTGAATTGAATTGATATCATATTATGTTTAAGAGAGAAGTATTTGGCGTAAATTGGGTCAGTTGGGATATCAGATACGTTTATCAATGAAGAACATATTAATAACTTTCAAGCTTTCTCCTGTGTAGTCAATTATGATATGTCGCGCGTTTAACCTCTTACCGCTGGCCAATGCTCCATACCTCCTCCTGCCCAAAAATAACAAAAAAGATGGCTCTGGCACATGTTGCTACAATTTTTCCAACGCATCTGGTGGCACCATCTTCGAGCACTCTATCCCTACTCTTCATGAAAAAAGTTCATCGGTCAGTACGGATGGCTTGCCATCATTGACACCTACTGCGAGCCCTCGCTCTTCAATGTACTAACGAGTGAATCGATCAGCCTACCGTCCATCTTCACTCTGCCTGATATCCGTCCTGCTTTCTCTCTTGACAGCTCTTCAATGTACTAACGAGAGAACTTTGTGACTGTTTCTCTTGACACAAAGTAACCACTTGATTAATTCTTTCTCTTCGTCTATAGTTTCTGATTTTTCTTGTTTCTTCGATTATTTTGTGTTTATCTTAATATTTTATGATTATTTTGTGATTATTTTGTGTTTATCTTAATCACTTGATTGATTCTTTCTCTTCATCTATAGTTTCTGATTTTTCTTTTTATGTTCTGGTATAAGATTCTTGCATTAGATTTAAAAAAAATGAAACATTTAGATCTGAATCTGAATAGACATATTTAGATTTGTAATTATCAATTATTTTTACTTAGGTGTACAAGATTCTTTATTTGTTCAATTTGTTCAGTTACAGAATTTTGAATAGAAATTTTTTTACATGATATATCTAATAGGTTTACATGATTTATACAATATTTTACATGATCTATCTAATAGGTTTACATGATCTATACAATATTTTACAGGATCTATCTAATAGTTTTACATGATATATGCAATAGTTTACATGATCTACGCAATATTTTTAGTTCTTTATTTTATATATCTGGATTGAGTCATGCAGATTGTTGAGTTAGTATCCCAACTTATGCAATTTTTTTACAGGATTCTTGAACTAGTTTTACATGATACTTGAAATAGTTTTACAAGATTCTTGAACTAGTTTTACAAGATTCTTACAATTATTTTACATGATTCTTGAACTAGTTTTACATGATTCTTGCAATTATTTTACAAGATTCTTGAACTAATTTTACAAGATTCTTGCAATTGTTTATATGATTCTTGCAATTGTTTTACAGAATTCTTAAACTAGTTTTACAGAATTCTTACAATTGTTTTACATAATTCTTGCAATTGTTTTACATGATTCTTGAATTAGTATTACATGATTCTTAAATTAGTATATAGAATTCTTACAATTATTTTACATGATTCTTTCAATTGTTTTACAGGATTTAGAACTTGACAGTTTTATTAATTGTTGATTTGAAATTTTATTTCAATTAAACAAATCTAGAGTCAAGTTCATCCTATTTTTGAAAATTGCCCAAAGCAGGGATCTAAATCAATGGATTGCGCGATATTTTTTCTGCGCGACGTGTACAATATGATCACTAAGACTCCAATTTCTTTCAGCCAGGTAACTTTTTAGTTCTCTGTAAGTTCATGATGTAAAGTTTATTTTTATTATATTATTGAAGTTTGATTTATTTTACAATTTATAACATTGTTTATTTTTTTTCAGGAGGATATATCAAAGGCCAATCGCATAATTCTTTCAAATATAATATGAGCACGCGCTTGAGAAGATTATTTTAGGTTATATTTGTTCTAGTGATAAGACTTATGTCTCATTCTAATAATATACATCAGAGGGTTCTTAAGTAACAACTTTTAGAGATATTTGCATGTCAGTTGTGTTTATGTATTTGTTGAACAATACATATGTATATGCTTGGAACAATATGTTGGTGAGAAACAGTGTGTTGGTGAACAGTAAGATGGTTGGAACAGTGACATTTATGTTGTTTTATAGTATGCATAATTTGGTTTTACATTATCCATAATGTGTTTTTACAGTGTCCATTTTGTTGTTTTACATGATCTAGATGCAGAAATGGTTCCGGGTTAGTTTACAGTCTTTAAAGTGGTTCCGGGTTAGTTTCAAAGTCGCTAGAGAACTTCTGGAAATGGTCCTGGCGAAAGTACTGCAAGTTGCGCAAGTGGTCTTGGTCAAAGCAGTTAGCAACTAACTCGGGACCACTTTCAAAAGTCGCTACCTGTGAGAACTTTCGGTTCCTTATTTTACAGGATCCGGTATTGAGGTTTACAGGATACAATATTGTAGTTTACAGGATTCGGTGACAGTTTATGACAGTTGGGATTGGGTAAAAACTGGATACAGAAGCTTGGGTACCATTAGTTGCTTCCATATTTAAAATCTGAAGTTAATTAATAAAAAAAATTGGCATCTCTATGTGCTACCTCCAATTATTTATATCTTCAAGGAAAAAAGAAGGAAAGAAATGAAGCAAGCAATACCCAAAATATACCGGAGTAGGCCGTGCGATCCACTTTAAGATCAACGTGTACGGAAATTAAAACGGGCACGCACATATATCAAAGTGGAGTGCACGGATTATAAAGCAGAACATACTGTCTTAGAGCCCATCAAACCTAAAATAGATTGATGCCCACCAGACCTACTCCGCTATATACCCAAAAACCCATCTGGAGGTAATTTTTATTTTCAAAATACTCGGAGGACCTCATTGCAAAAGATTCAATTGCATTATGCTTTTTGTTTAATGTTGACTACAGGTTATTAGTCACCAAAAGAGAGTGCAGTGACAGGCACCTCCTATCCAATTCTATGCTTTGACAAGGTATGACTTAAATTCTAAGTGTTGATTGATGCCCCCTTGAAATCTAATCATTTTTATTATGAACTCTGTGTTTTATTTGGTGATGATGGAAAACTTCCACCCAATGTCCTACCTTCTTTTTAATGTTGCAGTCATTTAAGCCGAAATGTTGACTTTTTTAAACTTAAAAATTACCCCGTGTGGATTTGTGATAGTATTTTATAAAAAGGATCTAACTAGAAACCAAACATTTTGGCTTTTTGTGTGCAATGCAAGCTTTTTACATGACGCATGCTAACTTCTCAATTTGTTTAATTAATGACCATTTTCATTCCTTTCTACCTAAAGTTTGGTGAATATAATGTTCATCAATAATGACTGATCTAAGGCAATAATTATAGACTAGAAAACAAATACAAAATTACAGTAGAGGTAGTGACATCTAATTATGAAAGTGTACTATATTTAAGTGGTAAAAAATTCAAACTTTCTCAGGTGCCACTTTAAACTTTCTAATTTTTTTCAAACAAGTAAAAAACATAAACAAGAGTTTTTAAGTTATAATATACCAATCAGCAGTGATATGCAATTATTCTTTGAAGAATCAAGTTTAGTCTTTTTTTTAGTACATAGGATGTTTAGTTCCCTTTCTAGCCATCATTTTCCATTTTCTTTTTAGATTTTACATCTTCCAGAAATCATGCACCTTTTAGCTCAACATTCACTTCATGACTCTAACCTGCTAATAGTTTTTGCATCTTTAAGCAAATTCTTTGTCTTCTGTTACTCAATCCGCTTTTTAAGTTTCTAAATACATAAGAACAAAACTAAGCTTTCTTAATTTTTTTTATGATGAATAGGTATAAAGTCTGAGTGTTGAAATGAACATTACTCTGGTTCTAGATCTGGGCCGTCCATTTTCCTTTGACTTTCAATCTAGTCCGTTTGTGCATTGAATGCATTAATTTAGGCAATGTTTTAAGAGGAGGGATCAAGTTACAATAATTTTGAGTTACAACAACGATTTTCTACATTTTTAAGTTATAATATGCAGATGTATATGCGATAGGATTTGTAGATAATGTATGCGGATGCGTATTTTAAAAGTATTTCGAAATTACAATCGAAATAATTTTTTTAAGAAAATTCTAGTTAGAAATAATAGTATACAATAAAGTACTTATATAATCATAATTTATTAAGTAATAGATATTATATTGTCAGAGTTATATATCTAACAAGAAGAAAATAAAATAAACAAATAAAGTGTATTATTAAATATATATGTATAATTATAAGTATAATTTTTGTACCGTCTAAGGTTATTCATAATAATTTAGATTATGATTTCCAAAATTTCTCCTATGACGTTCAAAGTGCCAAATGGAGAAAGGATGTTGACTGATGCAAGTGTTGCTGTTCAACACAAGTAGCTCTGTACTCTGTAGGGGTCCCAGGAATTAATTAAGTCAACTTTGAGATTTGAGACTGAAGGCCAAATGCTAGTATGCTACTCATTTGAGTTCGTTACCTGCATGAATAGATTGGTCATGTAGAATGAATTTATGAATTGGTGTGTTATTTGATAATCTATCTATTAGTGACATTTAAATTTGAACTGACGTAAATTTTTATTTACTTAATTAACAATAAATGTTGATGCAGCACTTTCATTATTTTTTATGCGTATAATTATAATTTTTGAGTGAGACTACGGTGAATTCAGATCTTCCCCGGTACCGTAATAGGGAATCTTTTACAATTACTTGATCTGAACCGTTCTTTTTAACTTGGCACAAATCTCAAAGTCCAATAATATTGCCTCCTCCGTCATCCCAAATCTCAAAGCGGTTGAGAGTTAATCTCAAACCATAAAGTGAAGGGAATCTTTTACAGTAATGGAGAGAATACTTGTCCGACTACGGTACTATCCATAATGCATATTGGTCGGCAACACAAATTAATATCTTTATTTTTAAAATCCAAAAACCCAATTTAAGCCATTCAACATGATCTCTATGTGAAAATATAGCTTGTAGATCAAATTTTACTTATGTTAGAATATTTTTACTATTTTTTAAATAGGTAGAAAATCAATTGATCTGAAGATCTTAGATCATTCTAAAATAGTAATTTTCTATCTATCTAAACAGTAATAATTTTCTTTTTAAATATAAAATTCAGTCAACAAATATATTTTTATATAAAAATTGTGTTAAACAATTTAGATTGACAACTTCAACTTTAAAACTAAAATAATGATCCATATTACGGACCAATATGCGTTATAGATAGTAACATAGCTAGCCTTAATCAATGTGCATATAATATATATCACATTTTAAATATTGACTATTTTAAACGTTGTATGAAAATATATATTACCAATCTGATGACAGGGCTGCAAACGAACTGAACCGAATCGAACTTACTCCCAGTTTGAGTTTGGTTTGAATTAATTTCGAACTAAGTTTGGTTTGAATTAATTTCGAACGAACTCAATTTCGAATCGAATTATTTAGAACTCAATTTCGAACTTTTACGAACTTTGTTACGACTTACGAGTTGTGACTTATGGCTGGGCCATAGTTCGAAATTAAAACACTTCAATAAAAACTCAGGCATTATGAATTCTAATTTCACAGTACACCAAAATTTATATCAAGTTCATTACAAATACCAAAATTTATATCAAACACCAAAGTTTAGTACAATCACATTATCCAAAGTTTTCCAAATAGCCAACTGGAAATATTATCAATAGAAGTACAAAATAATCACCAAAGTCTTAGAATTATTACAAACTCAAATATTATCCTAAATAAAACATTAAAATTCATTATCAGCGGAAATCAACGGTTCACATTTGAGTTAATTTCGAACTAAGTTTGGTTTGCGAACCTATTTCGAACGAACTAGGTCCAGTTTGAGTTTGGTTTGAATTAATTTCGAACGAACTCAATTTCGAATCGAAATTTTTACAAACTTTTTCGAATCAAACTCGAATCAAATTACGAACTATGAATTTTTTGTGCAGCCCTAGATGATACCAAATCATTCAATATCATTACATTTTGCGCAGAACCAATAAATCTCTCCATCAAACTCTAAATTATAAGCATCAATACAAAGATAAGATTTACGAAACTATTTAAATTTATTAAATTTTAAATTCGAATCTCAACATAAATCAGACAATTTTGATCTAACTTTAAATTGGTTTTTTTGCCAAAAAAACCAATTTTCAAAGGTAATGTAAATGCGTTGTAAAATTTTGACTTTCCCATTTTTCTTTATTCGGTGGTAATCCCATTTCCATTCTCAATTTCTAATAAACCAAAATAAATAAGCGCAATTATCGGAGATCTTCAAAATCCCTCCTGAGAAGTCACCATCCCATTCCCACCATCCACCATTTATAAAATTTGTATTTCCTGCATTGTAGCTTTTCGTGTAGCTGTTCATCTTAGATTAAGTCTGGTATATTTTCAAGCCGAAATTTTTATTTTTAACATTTTAATAAAATAAATTAATAAATTGACCATCGTTTCTGGTCAATTCTAAATCTAACACGGCCGCAGAACACCGCTGCGGACCCATATGGGGGAGGCCGCAGAATGCCGGAGCGGACCCCCATATGGGGCCGCAGAACCATTCTGCGGACCCCATTTTTTTTCTTTTTCTTTTCTGTTGTTTTACCGAGGAAACCAAGGGGTCAAAGCCCTCCGCTGAAAATTAAATTTAGTTTATAGGGATATGCGTGCAGAACATTCTGGTTTTAAAAAAACTGTATTAAAAAAAAAAAAAAGGGTCCGCAGAACCATTCTGCGGACCCATTTAAGGGTCCGCAGCGGTATTCTGCCGCCCCGCTCAAAGTGGTCCGCAGAATGCCGGTGCGGCCGTGTTAGATTTAGAATTGACCAGAACGATGGTCAATTTATTAATTTATTTTATTAAAATGTTAAAAATAAAAATTTCGGTATTTTCAAGTTAGAAAACTTTTGAAATTTCTTCTTATTTTTACAACGAACGTTATTT